>JADLZL010005188.1:0-30040 GCA_015844335.1 Chrysopogon serrulatus
AGTATAGTATAGTGTGATGGCATGTTATACTTGTTATTTGTTACAAAGGCACCCTTGGTATGTTATACATCTAAGTTAGTATAGTGTGACAACATATTATACTTGTTATTTATTTGTTACAAGCCACCCTTGGTATGTTATACGTCTAAGTTAGTATAGTATAGTGTGACAACTTGTTATACTTTTTATTTATTTGTTACAAGGCACCCTATGTATGTTATACATCTAAGCTAGTATATAGTATATAATGTAAAGGCATGTTGTACAATAAGTTAGTGTAGAATAGTGTAAATGCAACCTATACTTGCTATTTATTTGATAGAAAGCACCATAGGTATGTTATACATCTACGTTAGTGTAGTATATAGTATGACAACATGTTATACTTGTTATTTGTTACAAAGGCACCCTAGGTATAGTATAGTGTGATAGCATGTTATACTTTGTTATCTATTTGTTATACATCTAAGTTAGTATAGTATAGTGTGTGACATCATGTTATACGTATGTAGGCCTCTGGCTCAACAAGCAAGAGTAGAAATGTACGAGGCCCAAAGAAGCCTTTGGAGAGTCGGTACGTTATCTCGGAATTCGAGGAGGCTACCGGCAAAGTGCTTGGACCACTCGCAACATATAGGTGTGAAACACATACAACATCCAAACAAAACACGCTTTGCAATATATGTCTAGATAGACAGATGAAACATTGAGAATAGAAGTTTGCAATATACGTATGCATATGCAACCATTTCCAAAATATATGTCGTTCTACTTTTATAACATCCGCATAAAACACTTGAAACATACCTCTCAAGTATTTGAAACACTTGAAACAAATTCTTGTAACATCCACTTTCAAGCGCAACACATCTAATTGTTGCTTAGAGGAAAATGGAGGCTCGTTGATGCCGATGAGGAGCTCATTGGTGGCATGGACCTCAGTAGGGGCCATGGCAGGTGGACGGAGCATGGCCACAATGGAAGGAGTGGCGCAGAGGTTGCCAATGTGAAGCTCGTCGACAGCACGAACCTTGGCAAGGGCCATGGCAGCCGGATAGAGTGCAGCTGCAACGGGTGGCACGGGTCCAGGTGAGGGCGATGCCGGGAGCGCGAGATCCCTCGCAGGGGGGCGCGCGGCACGGCGTGGAGGAGGGCTGGCTCTGTCCCGCGAGCAGGTGCGAGCAGCGGGCAGAAGCCGCCGCATAGCGACCGGGTGACGCGCGCGGACGGGGCGGCCCAGGCGTGCCCACAGTTATTAGCACGGAGGTTATTAGTGCCGTCCGGACGATAAGGCATCCTATTCACATCATTATGTTGATTATAACAGAAGTGTATATATATTTGTTTTGGCTTGTGTGCCTGAGCTCATCGTGTATGACCATATATTATACAAAGTATGTCTGATTCATGATGTCGTGTTGGCGTAAATCCAATTGGTGGTGGCCGACGACGTACGCATCACGTCCAGCTGGTACATGGACTGCCACTCTACCAGTTCATGGCGCCAATGCACGATGGATCGTGGCGCGATCCTCGTGGATTATCCTACTGGCTGTTTATATTTTGCTCCGTCGTCAGCCTCGCTCTAATACACTAATAAGCCAGCTGTACATGTGGATCAGGATCCTGTGGACAGCAGGCACAGGTCACAGCAGGCACCCATGGCACTCGTCTCTTCGCACGCCTCGCGACTTGTGAATGCCAGTATGTTTTCAACACGAACCTTACGTTTTCAACACACGCATGGGACTCTTCTTCGCACGCTTCACGACCTGTGAAAGCAATTACGTTTCAACACAAACCACCCATGTTTTCCACATAGACAGAGACTGCTGTGGGCCGTGACTAATTAGACGATCACAAAGTCCAGTAACCACCATTGACATTGAGTACTTTTTACTGAGTGGTAGGATATTATATATAATAGCTCCTCAGACGTACTACGTACAGGCACATCCGCAAAATAATCTAAAAAAGGACACATCCGCAAATGGCTGCCAACAATGCCACCGCTGCTGAGGCGACGAGGGCTGTTGACCCCTCAGTCTGGGGTGACTTCTTCATCGACTACATCCCTAAACCGTTGCAGGTAATATGCCCTTTTGCTCGATCTATATATTAATTTTTAACATAATGTCCGCTGTCGTCTATGCTATACTATATGCATATATGCCTTTAATTTGCATATACATAATTATTGTATGTAGATGTCGGAGGAAAGCATGAGGGAGAGGATCAATGAATTGAGAAAGGAGGTGTGTGGACTGTTTGAGGCTTGCAGCGACAGCAACGTGGTGGACCAAATGAGCCTTGTGGACACCCTCCAGCATTTGAGTATTGATCATCTCTTCCAAGAGCAGATTGGTGCCACACTACGCAGCATCCATGGCTATGAAGGAGGATTCAATAGCCTCCATGAAGTTGCCCTGCGATTTCGCCTCCTTAGAACTCATGGTCTTTGGGTTTCTCCAGGTAGCTAGTATATATGTCCACTCATACAATGTCGCTGCGGTACATCCAAATAACCTTGAACCATTAATTTATTATGATCTAATGGTTACAATCACCTATTACCTTCTGAAGGTAATAGATAAATATATATTTACACTTCTATATTTTAAGCACCTAAATTTTAAGATAATTTTAGCCAACACTCTTGCACTACCAACTAGTACAAGTAAATTATTACTTGTTGTGATTAATCTTTTTGTTCTTGTTTTCTATAAAAATAATTGTAAATTATTTATTGTATTTGTGCCGACACAAATTATATTTTGTTGGCCCTGTGGTTTTGTCTAACGAGTTTTTATTATCAGTTCTGAAAATTACACATTGTGCTTATAGAAATTGCAGTGAAGAATGAAATGTTTATATAAAATATATGCAATAACCATCGCCTGAAAAAAACATAAATTTTAAGCACCGAATTTTAGCAAGTCTCATATATTTATCTAATTTTTATTTTCTAAATTACGATAAATAAGGAAAGCTTTAGGTGTAAATAATCTTTTTCAAGATTTGATTGATACATGTGATCCGGTAGACATCGTAATTTTATATTTTACAACTTTATTGGGATTTGATATATTTTGATTTGCATTAAATTTTTTACGTGTGTATGCATTTTAGGTGAGTGGATATGTGACATGATTTTTAGCATGTGTATGCACATCTTTTAGCGTGACACGTTAAATTTTTATGTGCAATATTATTATTTGCATGTGCGTGTGTTAGCGTGTGTATGCATTTAGGTGATATATTATTAGCCTGTGTATGCATATATATGTTTGTAACTTTAGGATTTGATAAAACTTCTATGTCACATAGTATTAATTTGGTGATATTTCGTTTAATTGCATGAAGCTTTATGAAATTTTTTTTTTATTAATTTTTTTATATTTCGGTAGATACATTCATGCGTATGATATGTGAAGATGAATCGAGTAGTCCGTATTTAAATTTATATATGGATATCAACTTGATTTTGAAGATAACAAATATACACTTACTCTATTTTTCTATTTTATTCAAATAAATAACAGTGCATGTTAATTAACATTCATATGGACATCACGTTTCCTCCTTGGTCGCTAATAGAAAAAGAAGGAGGTCATGCACGCGCTGGTGTATGCTCCGTGAAAGAGGGAATTTCAACAAGATTATTTTTTATTTTCATAGCTTAATTAATCAATTAATTAATTGAACTCAAAAAAATGAAGATTCTAGGAGATATTATCTCCTACTAACTAAAGGATGTACCGTAGCATTGATCCTACTTATAAATCGTACATTTTGGCATGATAACTCTGTACCATAATTTTATTACAGATGAATTGGTCATGCCATGCTGTTCATCAGAATCAGGTATTCAGATCAGATCCACCCCCAGAGGACAGATAATTTTGTCGTGGCAGCTCAGTGCCAAGTTGGCCTCGGTGGCCAGCCAGCAATCTATCGGGGGCCATGGAAGAAGGATCCATGGACGAGACACGACACGAGTGGAGCCAGCCAACCCAAGCCGGAGATAGGAGCATTCGATTCGGTACGCCGTACAAGTTGTAGCACAGGCTGTGCCAGGATCTGCTCTGTGCTAGTAGTAGTGGTAGGTGAACTGAGCGCACGCTCACACACACACACACCAATGTCGCTCTGCTCTGGCGAACAACGGCCTGACACCACGCCATCGTAGGCACCAGCACCACCCGTCCATCACTCTCGGTTCCTCGCCCTGGCTGGCTAGTGGCTGGCTGGCTGTGGCCTCCGAATCCCATGATCCTCTGCCGCTGGACAGGACCAGAGAGATCCCCATTCCCCAATCCTTACGCGCCAACATGGAAACACATGCAGCAGGCGCAGGGAGACGACGGAGAGAGACCTCCTACCCAGCCTTGTACCCTAGCACCAACTACCGCAGCTCGTACGGAGGACGATGCCTGAGCCAGAGCCTCCCCCGCGACAGGCGGGAGGGAGGAGAGAATTCACGACCTTGTTTGCTTCCTCGCTACTACCACCACGGTCGACGAGAACACAGAACGCGACGGGCCGCACTGGCACTGCTCGGTCGGTCTGTCACTGACTCACTGTGGCTAATGACTGAACACCTCAAAATGCATAAAAATGCATACGCAGTACGGTGGCGCAGCTCGGCACCAGCCCTGGATTGCTCTAAAACGAACCACCATAAAGGCGCCCAGTGCTCTCCTCTGCTCGCAGCACAAAGGCCCCAGACTCCCAGAGCAGCAAAGCAGAGCAGAGCAGATAGATATATTCCTATTCCTATTCGGCTATTCGGCTCCTATTTGTTGCACGCAGCCAGCGCCGAGCGACGCAGATAGATATATTCCTATTCCTATTCGGCTATTCCCAGTACGTGTGTTCTGAACTTCTAATTGTATTATCCCTTATTGAAAACATGCATGATGACAACATTTTTTTTCTTTCCATGTACTGATATATGCCAGTCTTCCATTTCCACAGCTCCACTTTTTTTTTTCTCAGTTCATAAGAATATCCTCTAGCTTTTTGTAGGCTGCAGAGGTGTAGGGGGTGAATGATTGCGGAAACCAAATACTAATTTTAAAACTTCACTCTAAACACAGGTTTCTATTTAGACTGAACACTACGCCTCCACTAAAAATAACCTCGACCTAAACCTGTAGTTCTGATTGACCTCAAAACTTTTACAGATTAAAGTAGATTAAATTTATGAACTAACCTAACTAGTATCACATCAAACGGAGGTCTAGAACTCGAGATATGAAATAAACAAGCTCACTAATCAAGAAAGTGACGAGAATTAATCAAGCCCTAATTTCGTCTTCATGATTAAGCAAAATATAATAAAGCTTATTCAATGAAACTTCTCGTATCACTAGCTTAATTGGTGCCGTAATAGATGAACCAAAACAAGTCCATGCTTGAGAACAACAAAACAATATAAAACTTAAAGCTAGGCATGCAAATTAAAACTCAAAGCTAGTCATGCAAAAATACAAGCTGAGCCAAGGAACGAGGTCATCGGTGCAAAAATACAAGCTGAGCCAAGGAACGAGGTTATCGGCACATCAATTGCTGTATATATGAGTTTACACTATGCCGCTTACTAGTATTGACACAAGGATTTCTCTCAAATCCCTAAACCCTATAAAACAGCACGGGCGGCTGCCTTTATTTTCCTCCCCGGTCCACCTCGTCGGACGTCGACCAGCCAGCCACCGCGTGCATGGTGATTTTCCTTCCCTCGGTCAGCATCTTACCAACATGAGCCTAATGACTAAATTAGCCACAAGCTCAAATCCGATCGGTCTAGCCAAACAAGATGCAAGCCACACCAGCATGTCCACCACGGCAAGACTGACGTGACCACGAGTGGACTGAACGTCCCAACAGCCGCCTGGACAGTGGTCACCGTCGGCGTCGGGTCAACGTCAAACTTTCGATAGACTACTGGCAGCCGTAATATGACCAACAACACCTTAACCAACATGTATAGCCTGCACATCTCCCATGTACATCTCACGAAGTGATCGCCTCACATACATTATTCTCTAGCCTGAACGAGATATCCTTGACCGATAGGTAGTTCGTCCCTAAACTTAGTCCCAAACCCTCAGTTCTTTCCTGAACCTAAACATGAACAAACATATGCAATTGCATCTGAGCACATGTCCATACTATAAGGATTGTATGAAATAAATGGTTAAAGATAGTAATGTTTGAATTAGAGCAAAGCTCATAAGAAAATGGAGTAACTCGGTTAGAGTTGTGTCCTATTAAAAAACTATAACTTTCACTATACCACACATTTTTTTTATAGTGAATAAAAAAGAGCCGATGTAAGTCTTTACAGCAATCGATCATTGGCCAGTAATAACTCTTTGCCGTCCGATATCATTAGACGGTGTAAGTGGCGCCGGTATAAAGTTATACCAACCAACATATTTATAGTGACTGATAGTTGGGATGCTGTTAGTTATACTGACACATGATCTATTACAATCTTTAAAACAAACTAATTAACTGTCTTGATATTTATTTATTTAGTTGTCCATATGTCATACGAAAACAACAACTTGAGTATATGTCAGATCTTTTTTACCGTCCTTGGAGGTATCAAGAAGTGTGCACTAGTACACAAACCATTTCTCTTGACACCGACATTTTATTTCTATTAGCGGTTTTCTCTTTAGAACAGCCTGTAGAAATCGCCCTGTTTTTACATGCGGTTTTCTTAAGGAACCGCCAGTAGAAAATGCGATTTCTACTGGTGGTTTCCTTAAGGAACCGCCAATAGAAATTGACTATTTCTACTGGCGGATTTCTTAAGGAACCGCCAAGAATCGATTTCTACTTGGCGGTTTAAGAAATCCGCCCAAGAGAAATAATTTAAAATTAATTTTTTGAGTTTTTTAAACTTCATCGGATGGAGAAACTCCCAAAGTAAAAGTTGTAGATCTCAAAAAGTTATGAAACTTTGTAGTTGACAACTTTTTCATTTGAAATCATCTTTTCTGAGAAAACTACGAACGAAATTTTGAAATTTGAAATTCAAATTTTGTAAATGACCTCGGATGGAGAAACACTCTAAATGAAAGTTGTAGATCTTGAAAAGTTATGAAACTTTGTAGTTTACCACTTTTCATTTGAATTCATTTAAACCCTCAAATATTCAATTTTCTGTCAGGGATATAAACTTCTTTAAAATGAATGAGGCAAGCAGACTTCGTGTAATATTAAAATTGAAGGGAGGTAGCTAAGACATCCTAGATTCATGACTGTATAAAAACATATACAAAGAATATCCAAAAGACACTCTAATGGTCGGTGTGCTTAAAACGCAAGGTGTTTTGCTCCTGTTCTAATACACACTCCGTTCTCACCCTTTATTTTTTCTACTAGCTAATTACTTCCTCTGTTCTAAATTATAGGTCATTTAAAAAATCTTGTACAGTCAGAGTATCTCAACTTCTCAAGTTTGACCAAAGTCACACCGAATAGGTACACTATAAAAATATAACTAATGAAGAATCCAATGATATTTAACTGGTATTATAAATGTTATTATATATTTTACTATATGAATTTGGTGAAACTTGAAAAACTTTAACTCTCCAAGATTCTTCAAATGACCTATAATTTGAGACCGAGAGAGTACAAGCTAACTCCCAATAATTGAAAATTCGAGCATTTATTTCGTTCCAAATTTCACATGCTCGGTCCTAAGATGATCAAAGAGCGCATTCCTTTCCTAGAATTGCAAAATGCAAACTTTTAGTATATATGGGTATCAAATTTTTGTTCCTTTAATTCATAGGTGTAATTAATCTGTTAGCTCATAATTAAGGACAATAAACATGATGTTCATTTTAGTACCTCATGTGAGATTGCACTAGGCAGGGAACACACAGTATTCTTCAAAGCTGTAAAAAGGCTAAATAATTTCTACTCCTATGCATAAATTAGTCCATGCGAACCCTATTAATGTGGACAAAATGTTTCAGATGGTGGAAGGATATTTACCAAGAAGCAGAACTAAACTACGTACGTGATCGTGTGGTTGGGTGTTTCTTCTGGTCCTACACAATATACTACGAGCAAGATTACTCACGAGCTCGGGCAATGCTTACCAAAGTTTATTCACTAATGACCATGGTAGATGATACTTATGATGAGCATGCTACCTTAGCTGAATCACATAAGCTCACTGAAGCTTTACGAAGGTTTGTATTAGTCAGTTTGGCTGATTATTACATTAATAGTGTACAGTATTCTCTAGCCTACTTTACGTGGACTCATTGGTTAGTTTAATTTGGATGCACAATATATATATGGCGTGTTGCAGATGGGACTATAGTGCAGTTTCTTTGTTACCCGACTACCTGAGGAAGTTCTACCTAATTTTTTTACGAAGCTTTGAAGACCTTGAGGACGAACTGCAACCAAATGAGAGGTACCGTGTGGCTTACGTCAGGGAAGCGGTACGCACAGACTAGTTATGAAATAACCACTAACAAGCCATCAATAATCAAATCATTTTCATCAGTAACAATACATTGTCTATACAGTTTCAGATGTCATGTGAAAGCTATCTCCAGGAAAGTGAATGGTTTCATCATAATTGCATGCCAACTTTTAAAGAACAAGTAAAGGTGTCTACGTCAACGATTGGACCTCAAGTATCAGCTACCACCATGCTATTGGGCATGGGTGATGAAGCAACCAGAGATGCATTTGAGTGGGCACTGAGGGGAGACACTGCTGTTAAGACCTTTGGGTGGATAGCCCGTTTCTTGAACGACATAGCTTCATTTAATGTACAGTTTGTTTCCATATCATTTTTATGTACATATGGTTGTTAATCAATGCCCATAAAGTGCTTCTTGTGGCTAACTAATATATACAATTTGAACAAGCACTTTATGTTCTTTAATTTGCAGAGTGGGAAGAGCAAGAAAGATGTGGCAACTTCCGTGGAGTGCTACATGAACGAGTACAGCGTAACAAGTGAGGTAGCCATGACTGAGATAGGCTACCTAGTTGAGGATGGATGGAAGACAGCAAATAAAGCTCGATTTGAATATCCTGAGCTACTTCCAGCGGTGCAGCGAATTATCAACCTGTGTGTGTGCATGCCATTCACCTATGATGGTAAAAAGGATGCACACACAAACTGCAAGTTAATGAAGGAGACGATTGAGCGTCTTTTCCTCAATCCAATACCCCTCTAGATAAAAGTCTGTGGTTGGTGTTCAAAAGCAGCCTACACAAAAGGCTGCATGCATGCATTGTGGATAATTATCAAGGGTTCCTATTTATCAACCAATAAAGCATTATACGGTGGAGCCAGAAGCTTTTAAGAGCCTGGGTGATTCCTATTATGAGAAAAACTTTATCTACTAAATCATAGTGTTTTCCTTTAATGTGAAGAGAATTTCCTTTTGAAGTTTGGCAACGAGCCCAGTCGGCTGCCCGGGGTGGCAGGGCTGTGGCTCTGCCAATGCAATAAAGAGTGATGTATGCTTGCTGCTTGCATAGCATATCTAGACTTATTTGTCCACAATATATAAATTGAAACTTCTAGTTGAAAATTATCCTCTTGAAAATCGAAATAGTTTGCTCATATTCACCTTTGACATATGCACTTGTTCATTATATATACTTGATGATACATCATTCGTTGCTGCAATAATTTTGTTGCATTAACTTGAGGAGGGAGCCTTATATGCAGCAGCATTGGCCGCGTGAGTTTGTCAGTGTATTTCCTCTGTTCATGATGTTTGTTGTCTGGTGTGGAAGTGGAAACGTGCATTTTTTGAATGTAGCTAGGCACAATGGTTAAAACACTAATGAAATAGCATCCTGAAATGGTCATCATGCATCGTATCTAAATTTATATTTTTGTGTATGTGACGATGGGGCATTGAAAAGTCTACGCGACTTATTCTCCACAGTTTTATCTCCCCCGGTACGCTGTAGTCGACGGAGGGCTTGTGAAGGTCTCGGGAGAAGACACCCAGGGGGAGCTTGGTCCTTCCAGACGCGATTTTCGCCAGCTCATCTGCCGACTCCTTGTATCGCCGCATGATGTGGTTGAGTTCGAGGCCGTCGAACTTGTCTTTCAGACGCTGCACAGCTATGCAGTATGCTTCCATCTTGGGGTCATGGCAGCTCGACTCCTTCATCACTTGGTCGATGATGAGATGTGAGTCGCCGCGGATGTCGAGGCGCTTGATCCCAAGTTCGACGGCGTCACGGAGACCATTGAGGAGGGCCTCGTACTCGGCCACGTTATTCAAAGCGGGGGAAGTGCAGGTGGATTACGTACCGCAGATGTTGTCCGAGGGGTGAGACAAAGAGGAGGCCCGCGCCTGCTCCCGTCTTCATTAGAGACCCATCGAAGTACATCGTCCAACACTGTGCTTGTATCTGCGCCGGTGGTAGCTGGGTATCGGTCCACTCGGCCAGGAAGTCCGCCCGGACTTGCGATTTTATCACCTTTCGAGGGGCGAACGTGAGGGTTCCTCCATGAGCTCCACAGACCATTTTGCTATCCTGCCCGAGGCCTCTTGGTTGTGGTTTATCTCTCCCAAGGGAAAGGACGAAACCACGGTGACCTTGTGGGCTCTGAAGTAGTGACATAGCTTGCGCTTAGTCAAAACCACCACGTAAAGTAGCTTCTGGACCTGTGGATATCGAGTTTTGGTGTCGGACAGCACCTCACTGATGAAATATACTGGCCGCAGGACTAGTAGCGCGTGCCCCTCCTCCTGTCTTTCGATGACAATTGCCGCGCTGACCACCTGCGTGGTGGCTACGATGTAGAGGAGGAGCGGCTCACCCTCGACGGGTGGAACCAGGATGGGTGCGCTGGTAAGTGAGGCTTTGAGCTTGTCGAGAGCCTCCTAGGCCTCGGTGGTCCTGGAGAAGTGCTCTGACTTCCTCAAGAGGCAGTATAGGGGGAGGCCCTTCTCGCCGAGGCGCGAGATGAAACGGCTCAGGGCCGCGAGGCATCCCATAACCCTCTGCACCCCCTTGAGGTCTCGGATTGACCCCATATTTGTGACAGTAGATACCTTCTCTGGGTTAGGCTCGATGCCCCTCTCTGAGACGATGAAGCCCAAGAGCACGCCTCGGGGAACTCCAAAGACACACTTCTCGGGGTTCAGCTTAACTTTCTTGGCCTTGAGGTAGGCGAACGCGATCTCGAGATCGGTGACAAGATCGTTAGCTTTTTGGATTTTATGACTATATCGTCTATGTAAGCCTCAACGGTTCGCCCGATGTGGTCTTTAAAGTCGTGGAGCATGCACCTCTGATAGGTGGCTCCCACGTTCCTGAGGCCAAATGGCATCGTTACGTAGCAATACATGCTAAGCGGGGTGATAAAAGAAGTCACGAAGCTGGTCGGACTCTTTCATCATGATTTGGTGATAACCAGAATATGCATCAAGAAAGGATAAAACTTCACATGCTTTATTTAAACTAGTATAGTCTACACACATCCTCCACTTCCCATTCTTTTTCTTAACCAGTACAGGATTAGCTAACCAATCTTGATGGAATACCTCCTTGATGAATTCGGCCGCCAAAAAGCTTGTTCACCTCCTCCCCGATGGCGTCGCTTCTCCTCGTCAAATCGGGCGTAGACGCGGCTGCTTCACCGGTTTGAAGCCCGGCTGGATATCAAGGGAGTGTTCGGCAATATCCCTCGGAATGCCGGCATGTCAGGGACTCCACGTGAAAAATGTTGGCATTCGTGCGGAGAAAGTCGATGAGCACTTGCTTCCTATTTGGGGTCGAGGGTGGCGATGATCGTCGGCGCCTTGTCGTCGGGGATGTTGGGGTCGAGGGGGCCTGATCTTGACCCCGTCCGTGGCCTCGAAATTGCCAACACGGCGCTTGGAGTCAGTGGCCTCCTTGGCCATCTCGTCGAGGTCTGCTACTAAGGCCTCGTTCAGAGCCGTAGCCTCGGCAAACTCGACACCCTCGATGTCGCACTCGTACCAGTGCTCAAACGAGGAGCTAACGGTGATGGTGCCACATGGACCCGGCATCTTGAGCTCTAGGTAGGTGTAGTTGGGGACAGCCATAAACTTCGCATAACAGGGCCTCCCCAACATGGCATGGTAGGAGCCACGGAAGCCCACAGCCTCGAAGGTGAGTGTCTCACGTCAGAAGTTTGATGGAGTCCCGAAGCAAACAGGCAAGTCGATCTGCCCGAGGGGCCCCGACCTCTTCCCCGGTATGATGCCGTGAAAAGGGGACAGGCTCGGGTGGAGATCGGACCTCTTGATGCCCAGGAGGTCCAAGGTGTTGAGGTAGAGGATGTTGAGGCCACTGCCTCCGTCCATCAGCAAATTGGACGGCTTGACATTGCTGATGATGGGGTCGGCAATGAGAGGGTAACACCCCGGGTTCAGGACATAGTCGGGGTGGTCGTCGCGGTCGAAGGTGATGGCCTTGTCGGACCAGTCGGGGAAGGACGGCGTCGCCACCTTGACCGAGAACACCTCTCAGTGTTCGCGCTTACGCTGCCGTGGGGTGATGTTTGTAGCGGGACCGTCGAAGATCATGTACATGTCATGGATTTCTAGGAACTCATCGCCGGCGTTGTCCCTGTTCTCGGCTGCGGGCTTCTTCTTGGCCTCTGCCTCAGGGAGAGGGCCAAGGCGAGAAGTACTTGGCGCGCGGCGTGGAGCACTTCGAGGAGATGCTGGCGGGGTTTTTGTGGTACAGGCGGGGCTTCTTGAGCATCTCGTCGAACTTGCCACGAGGGCCGTGAGTGCCCTTACGATCTACCGTGAAGGCCTCGTCTAAGCTGTCGGTGAGAGCTTTTTTTGCCCTTTCCGCCCATCCTCTTGTTGTTGTTCTTGGGGTTGCCGAAGGTGCCGCCCTCGGGGGCGTCTTCCTTCCGTTTCCCCTTGCCCTTGTCGCCGTGGAAGATTGCCGCAACTGCCTCTTCATGCGAGGCAAAGTTGGTGGCGACCTCGAGTAACTCCCGGCGCTAGCGGCGCCTTCCGACCTAGCTCGTGCACGAGCTCCTTGCGAGTCGTGCTTGCCGGGAACACACTAATGACGTCGGGTCGAAGACGTTGGGTAGCTCAGTGCAGAGCTTGGAGAAGCGCCGTATGTGCCCTAGAAGTTGCCCACAAACATCCGAACCAGATCCGACCAGTTATGGATCCGGTTCGGGGGCAGGTGTTCTAGCCAAGCTCACATAGAGTCGGCTAGGAACAAGGTGAGGTTGTGGATGATGAGCTTGTCGTAAGTCGCCCCTCCTGTCTGGCACGCCAGATGGTAGTTGTCAAGCCATACCTCGGGATTGGTCTCTCCCGAGTACTTGGCGATGTTGGTGGGCTTCTTGGCGTGGTGGGAAAGGCGCCCTTTGAATCTCGCTTCATTGAGACTTCGTGGGCACAGGGGCCACGGTGATGGTGTGGTCTTCCCCGCTATTGTAGCGACCACCCCGATGGGTGTGGTAGCCACGTGCCTCGCCGTCCTTGTCCTTGCGGCGGCTGTTGATGACGTTGCGAGCGATGCCATCGTCTTGCGGCCCGCAGCGGTTGTCGAGGCGTGAATGCACCGAGGCGGTCTTGGCTCCTCGGCGGGCTCCGGGTGCTCGAGCCCCCGCGGTTGGCGCATGAAGGTGTCGGGTCCTTGCCGAGGGTGCTGCTCTCATCCGGGGAGGCGAGCTCTCGGGTTGTTGGACTGCAGCGGTCTTGATGAGCCCCTTGAGCTCGTCGCGAGCCCGCCGTCCCTTAGGTGTGGATGGCTCTGGCATCGTCCGCAATAGGATCGCTGCGGCCGCCAGGTTTTGGCTAGCTCTGTTGAAGACCGGAGGTTGCTCTCTGCCCTCGTCGTTGATGATGCGGTGATAGGCGTCACGGGCTCACTCTCGGCGGGGTGCCTAGCCCATGGTCAGCCCGCTCTGCTCGGCGTCTCTGGAGCTGCTGCAGCGCCTTGCGCTCGCGCCTTGATCTTGGCCTCGAGCTCGCGGAGTTGCGCGCATCGCACTTTGGTGTGGGGGGGCTACGCGCCCCCGGCTGGCGGCCTAGGTGCTGCTATGGGATCGTGGTCTCCGGCGGCCTCACGGTTCGTGGGTGCCGTCGTCCTCGCTCTCAACCATCGCGCCGTTGACCTGAAAACACTCACGGGAAGGATCCCAGTCCTCCTCGTCGGTCTTTGGGGTTGCCGAAGCGATAGTCCACGGCGTCTTTGAAACTCGCGCATGGCGTCGGGGTCGCCTAGTCCTGAAGTCTAGGCCTAGCCACCCGTCGTCCTCCTCGCTGGAGTCGGAGTAGCTAGCGCCCGGAGCAGTCCCAGCAGAACCGTAGAGCGACTGGAGGTGTTGTCAGAGATGATCGAAGTCCGCGCCAAGGCTGGTGCTTGCTGCAGTCGCGTGGGTCAGCGTCGCATTGTCCATCCCGTGCGAGGGGACAGGGACCCGGGGTTAGTTGGCGGGTCCACCAACGCTAGCGTCGTCTCTCCCGGGCGGTGAGTCGGGTGCGAGGGCGTCATGGCTGTCCTCTCGACGCCTCGCTGCTGGCGATGTCTAGACAAGTCAACCCCCTGTTGAGGGACTCTAGGCCGGTGAGGGAGCGCCGGTGGTCGGAGTCGAGGTGTCCCCCAGCTTCTCCCAGGGGATCTTTGGGACAGTGGTCTTGTGCCGCCTCCGCGGGCGCGACGGAACGCTGCGCGGCGCCTTGCATGCATGGCGGTGGAGTCGGTGGAGAAGGCCCCTCCACGATTGGTGCTCGCGTGAGGAGTTGCATGTCGTCAGCCGTCACCCGGAGGCAGAAACTCCAGGCTCCCGAACCAGACGACGCGTCTGACGCGGAACATGCCAGCCGAATGATGTGCCATCTGGGATGGATCAAGACACAAGCTGGTGCACGCAGCAGTCCCCCACCTAGCGCGCCAACTGTCGGATTGCAAGGACTAGGGCGTCCCCGACACCGGCGAAGTAATGGCTGCGTGCTTCCCGACGACCGGATGGTGATGCAAGGCGGATACACACGGAGGATGTATCTTGGTTCGGGCCAATCGATGCCCCACGTCCGGTGAGCGGGTGGCGAGTGTATTGCTTGCAATCAAGTGCTCGTATAGGGGAGCTATAAGCACGTGAGGGAGAGATTGGAGATCTCAAGCCTTGTGTGTGTGTGTGGAGTAAATGCGTGGAAGTGTTGTGTTGCAGTGCGTGGTGAGCGGGGTGTCTCCCTAAGGGGGGGCCCTGGGCCTTGCCTTTTATAGTACAAAGGGAGACCAGGGGTTACATGGGCCCCTGAGGTTAGGTGTCGTGCCGAGGCCCCGCTGACTGGGGGTGGGAGTCGGGATGGCTGTTGTAGAGGCCTCCTCGTCCTTCTCGGCTCGTCATTGGCGGAGGAGTGGGCCCTCATGCTTGAGTGTGGCGTGGCCGTCACTATAGAGGCATGCACGTCGTGGCAGCATTGCAGTCATGGCGTAGCAGTGTGGTCGGTGCCGTTCCATCACGTCCGCTTTGTAGAAGTGCTGACTTCGGCATTTGCCGAGGCCCCGGTGTCGGCCCGTGCCCGCTGGCCAGTCCGAGGCTGTGGCAGCAGTGGTCATGATGACGAGAGATTCTCCCCCGGATTCGAGGGGCAACCCTTACCAGGGTGACGGTGCAGTGCACAGCGCCGATCAGGCGTAAGTACAAGAAGCAGCGCTGGGTGCGGGGAACAAGGACGGGCGCGTGTCCGGCGACGTTGCATCGGGCCCGACAGGTGATGGAGAATTGACCGCTACCTGCCCTTGTGCGTCGCTGGCCAAGCTCAAGGCCGACACCACCGCGCGGTAAAGCGGAGAGCAGATATGGGGCAGATATGGGTCACATCGTGGGCCCACGCCAAGGCGGAGAACGCTGGGTGCCGCTGACCCGCCCGTGGACGGACGAGATGCGACAAAACGACAGGGTCCCGCGAGGCGGGGGCTCGGGCGAGGCGGAGAATGGCGTAGAGGCCCGAGCCTCCGCCGGGGAGGCCTCGGGCGAGGCGGAGATTGGAGGTGGTTCGGCTCTACAGGAGCTGAGTGAGCTGGGCTAGGCCTTAGCGCCTTAGTGGCGCCGCATGGGCCACTTGGGGCCCTTTAACCGGATGGTCCATGGTAGCTGGGATGATGATTTGCGTTTTAATGGGGGTGATTTAGGCCGGGGTCAGGGTACCCCTTATTTTGGCACCGACATTGTGTGACTTTTACTAGATGGTTGGTAGATGAGTGGGAAAAAAAAGTGGGACAGTCTTATGTGTAGCATCTCTCAAATTCATCTTAATGATGAGCAAGATAAAGTTGGTTGGGTCTTTGGTAGCAAAAATAGCTTTTTTGTTAAATCTATTTACAACAATCTGACTTCCAATGAATCTGGGTTATATCACAAAAAGATTTGGAAAGGGAAGATCTTGGCTAAAATCAAAATCTTTTTGTGGCTTATCTTGAATGATTCTATCCTTACCAAAGATAATATGTTGAAAAGAAATCGGCATGGAGATCCTACTTGTTGCTTCTGCAGGACAGATGAGAGTGCATTGCATCTTGAATGCAACGTGGCCAAAACTATATGGGTTATTTTAGCCAAGAGTATTAGCGTGGATGATATCCCAAGATCTTTAAGTCATGCGTGGAGCTGGCCTGAGAAATTGTTACCTAATGGCCAGAAATTCCATACTCTTAGGATTGCGGCAATATGCTGGGCCATTTGGAAAACTCGTAATAAGGCTTGGTTTGAAGGAACAATTCTGCACAATCCTGTTACCATTGTAAGTCACACATGTGCACTGATAAAGTACTGGGCAGGCTTATATCCGGAGGAAGAGAGGGAGATGGTGGAAGCTGGAGTCAATACAATGCTGGAGATCACCAAAAAGCTTGTGAAGAAGAAAAGGGTGAACCAGAAGGCGCTGGAAGATGGGAGCAACACTCAAGTAGACTGAAGATTGCGCCTGGGCCACTGCCAGCATTCAGTGCCAAATTATATGTTTCTCTGTCTTGAGACATTTTTTGTCTATGTTCCTGGCTTTGATGTGGTGTCGTTACATGATGAAACTATGTAATGTCGGTCAATTTGGTGGCCTGTTATATCAGTATGCTTGGTAGCTGTGGTTGATCTTAAAGCTAGGATAGTGGGCTTTCCAGTCTGATACTCTATGTCTAGGTCTTATCTTCTGAACTTTCTTATGGATGGTTGTGTTTCCGTTATGCTGTAATGGAATGGGGAAGGCTCTCCTCGGTTCGAAAAACACATATACTTTATAACCAAAGAAAAATGTGTGAACATCATCGTATTACCTGTAGTGGGGAGTGGAGAAATGCATGACAGTATCAGAAGAGACTCATGCATTCTTTACTTTAAAATATCAATAATGAAGAACTGCACACTGCACACGCCAAGGTGCATAGGATGCAACTATTTCCACAGAGGACAAATTTCCATTACAAGTTTTATTTTTTTCTCTTTGTTCTTTATAAAAAGACAAATAAGTCCAGATATAAAGACAAATGAGCTAGTCCAGATATGCTATGTTCTTTATATATAAAGATAAATAGGTCCAGAAACGCTATGCAAGCATACAATTTTCCGAGGAAAACAAGAGGGGTTTCCCCTACTGCAATTTATTTAAACACAAAGTAAACAAAAGGTTACTACAAGTACAGGTTCATGAAAATCTTTATTGGTTGATAAATATCCAAGACGCATGTATGAAGACTTTTGGGTGGGCTGCATTTAACACCGCCAACCACAAATTTCTGGCTAGAGGGGTATTGGATTGATGAAAAGGCGCTCAATTGTTTCCTTCATACCCTTGCCGCTTGTGTGTTTGTCTTTTTTACCACTGTACATGAACGCCACGTACGCTGTCAAGTTGATAATTCGCAGCACCGCTAGAAGTAGCTCAGGATACTCAAATCGAGCTTTGTTTGCAATCTTCCATCCATCCTCAATTAGGTAGCCTAACTCAGTCATGGCTACTTCACTTGTTACATTGTACTCGTCCATGTAGCACTCCACGGAAGTTGGCACATCATTCTTGCTCTTCCCACTCTGCAAATTAAACAACATAAAGTGCAAGCTCAAATTATATATATTAGCGAACCACAAGAAGCACTTGATGAGCACTGATTCTAAACCATATGTGCATAAAAATGATGTGAAACAAACTATACATTAAATGCAGCAATGTCATTCATAAAATGGCCTATGTGCCGGAAGGACATAACAACAGTGTCTCCCCTCAGTGCCCACTCAAATGCATCTCTGGTTGCTTCATCACCCATGCCCATTAGCACCGCAGTACCTGATGCTTGAGATGAGATCGATATCGTAGACACCTTCACTTTTTCTTTAAAAGTTGGCTTGTAATTATGATGAAACCAATCACTTTCCTGGAGATGGCCTTCTTCGCAAGTCATCTGAAACTGTACAGACAATAATGTATCATTATATCTGAAACTTATTTGATCATTAATTGATGGTTTGTTGGTGGTTGTTTCATAATTAGTATGTGCGTACCGCTTCCCTGCTGTATGCCACACGGTACCTCTCATTTGGTTGCAGTTCATCCTCAAAGTCTTCAAAATTTCTTAACAGTGTCTGGTAGAACTTCCTCAGGTACTCAGGTAACATAGAAACTGCACTATAGTCCCATCTGCAACACACCATACATATCTTACATAGTGAATCCACGTACAGTAGGCTAGAGAAATAGGTTCATGTAATAATTAATCAGCCAAACTGACAAATGCGAACCTTCGTAAAGCTTCAGTGAGCTTGCGCGACTCATCTAAGGTCGCATGGTCATCATAAGCATCATCTACCATGGTCAGTAGTGAATAAACTTTGGCAAGCATTGCACGAGCTCGTGGGTAATCTTGCTCGTAGTATACTGCGTAGGACCAGAAGAAGCACTCAACCACGCGATCACGTACATAGATTAGCTCCATTTGTCGGTAAGTATCCTTCCACCATCTGAAACATTTTCTCTATATCATCAGTAGGCTAGGCGTGTGGACTAATTTGTGTTCATGAGTAGAAATTTTGTAGCCTTTTACAGCTTTGAAGAGTATTCTGTTCCTTGCCTTCGGATACGAGCAAGATGTGTACTGTCCTTAATTCGGAGCTAACGGATTATTAATTACGCCTATAAATTCAAAGGAACAAAAATTTGATACCTATATACTAAAATGTTGCATTTTGCAATTCCAAGAACGAATGCACTCTCTAACCATCTTAGGGCGTGTGAAATCTGAAATGAAAGAAATGTTCGGATTTTCAATCATAGGGACTTAGCCTGTAATTAGCTACTACCGAAAATAAAGGATGAGAACAGAGTACCGATCATAAGAGGAGCAAAACATCTTGTGATCCGGACACACTGACGATTCGAGTTTATTGGACGTTTTTTGTTTAGTTTTTTTGTACAGTCGCGTATCTAGCATGTCTTAGCTCACCTCCCTATAGTTTTAATATTACAGGAGTTCCTCTTGCCTTGTTCATTTAAAAAAAAAGTATACCCTAGTTATAATGTTGTCACACTTCTTGGTACCTCCAAAGATTGTAAAAGAGATCTAACGTTATAACTCAAGCTGTTGTTTTCATATGACATAAGGAAAAAAAAATAAATAAGTCTCAGTACCTCCAAAGACAGATAAGTAAATGCATGTTTTCAATAAGGAAGAATATAATTAGAAGTTTAGAAAACCCGTACTGGGAAATGGCTTCGAGCTCTTTAAGGTGAAGTCGTTGAAGTAGGTTAAAATCCAGCTTTGCAAGCTCTAGTATGGAGGGATTGTATGTTTGGTCCTGAATATATTCAGGCATATAATCAAGGGCCTCCAATCTCTTCAATGTCCTTGGCAATGGTAGCCCAAGGGCCCGGGTTACTTGACCAGCTAATGGGGCTTTGAGGCTACTTGTTAATAGCCCCAGTCCCAGATGATGCCTTGCAAATAGAATTGCTTCTTCAAGTTCCATCTCTCCATGCGTTAAAGGGTGAGCTGCATTGTATAAGCTTAACAAGCCTGTATAATCGTTCATTATTTCTGTACGGAAGCTTCCATCATCGCTTCTGAACTTGCTGATCAATTCGTCTGTAATTAAATTATGGTATAGATTTGTCATGCCAATATGTGCAATATATAAGTAGACACATATATACTAGCTATGTACCTGGAGCAACCCGAAGACCATGAGTCCTAAGGAGGCGAAATCGCAGGGCAACTTCATGGAGGCTACTGAATCCTCCTCCACAGCCATGGATGCTGCGTAGTGTGGCACCAATCTGCTCCTGGAAGAGATGATCAATACTAAGATGCTGGAGGGTGTCCACGAGGCCCATTTGGTGCACCGCGTTGCTGTCGCTGCAAGCCTCAAAGAGTCCACACACCTCCTTTCTCAATTCATTGACCCTCTCCCGCATGCTTTCCTCCGACATCTACATACAATAATTATTTTATATGCAAATTAAAGGCATATATGCATATAGTATAGCATAGAAATGGACAATATGTTAAAAAAATAATAAATCGAGCAAGAGAGGGCATACCTGCATCGGTTTAGGGACGTAGCCGCGCCGACGAAGAAGTCACCCCACACTGAGGAGTCAACATCCTCGCCTCAGCATCAGTGGCGTTGTTGGCAGCCATTTGCGGATGTGCCTTTATTTTAGATTATTTTCTGGATGTGCCTGTAGTACGTCTGAGGAGCTATATATATAATATCCTACCACCCAGTACGGAGTACTCCATGTCAAGGGTGTTACTGGACTTAGTGATGGTCTAATCAACCACGGTCCACAGCAGTCTCTATCTATGTGGAAAACAGGGGTGGTTCGTGTTGAAACGGAATGGGATTCACAGGTCCTGATGCGTGCGAAGAAGAGTCCCATGCGTGTGTTGAGAACGTAAGGTTCGTGTTGAAAACATAATGGCATTCACAAGTCGCCAGGTGTGCGAAGAAACGAGTGCCATGCGTGCCTGTGACCTGTTCCTATTCCTGAATCCTGATCCACACAGCTCACTTATTAGTGTACTAGAGCAAGGCTAACGGCAACGAGTCGTTCTCCATGGCATCAACTGGCAGAGTGGCTCGCGTCGCTCTCGCGTGGGCGACTCGGGGCGAAACCCCAGAAACGGCCGCCACCCACCCCCAACCCTTCCTCTCTGTCTCGCCGCCGTCGGAGTGCGCCACTGGGAGGCCCGAGCAGCACACGAGGATGATGGCGGCGGGGCACCATTCCCCAGCGATGCCCTGACCTTCGGGCGCGACGGAGGAAGGGCAAAGCTGGGCGCGGGCGATTGCGCTCGCCTGCGTGGGCGGCGGATCCGCCTGTGGCTCGTTGGTGAAGTCCGCAAAATCGGATCAGCCCCTGTGTCGACTCGGTCCAGATCTAGCCCTTCCCTCCTCGAATCTGATTCGCGGCGGTGCGTTCTTCGGCAACGGCGGTGAGTGTGAATGGCGTGCGGTGCGTCTGGCGTCTTGTGATGCGCCGCCTAGGCGCTGGCCATGGGCCTCGTCGGCACGGTAGTCTGAGAAGCTGTTGGTGACCTTCGGTGAAGGCAGCCTTCCATGTTGGCCGGGCGTAGAGTCGTCGGTGGAGGCGGCGCTTTGGGTGTAAACCCTGCCTGGCGTGTTACGCCGGGCTGGCGGCGGTGGTACTGACTGTGCCACATCCCTTGTTGAAGGCGTCGCTGAAGCTATTGGTCATTCCGTCCCTGCTGCGCGCTGCGGGCGTTCAATAACTGGGTGAAAACCTAGCCTGGTTCGGGCGGGCGGCGGTGGCGCAGGAGCGTCGTCGAAGTTCTTGTTCGCCAAGGCCGGGCACTTCTCCCAGCGTGGCCACCCTCTCGCAGTGCAGCTCAAGGAGGAGCTGGCATTCATTGGCGTAACAACTCAGCATTTGGTGCACATCTGCACCAAGTGTTTTTGCTTTGTTGCCAAGGAAGAAGCATCCAATGTCTTCAATGGTGGTCAGTGTCCAACATTTTCAGTACCTTTATTAAGTCGGACAAACATGTTTGACGGCTTGTTCTTGACGTTGGTGATCTTATTCTAGTGGAGTTGCCATCACGTTGGTGATCTTATTCTAATGGAGTTGACATCACGGTGCAAGTCAGAGGTCGCGTATGACTATTTGAACTCCTTGTTGGGGATGTATTTTCTTCCGTCAGTTTATTTCATTTTATTTAAAAGTTATACCGTCGGTCACCGAAATCTTCTTCATCAAACTGACGATAGCGCCTCTCCATGACACATGTCATTATTATGTGTTCATTGAAGTTATTTCAATTAGCAAACTATATCATTTAGTAATAAATATTTAGTTGTCTATATTAGAATGCTACAAAATCATCCACTAACATGTATAATAATATGTCCATTCATATAAGTAGTATAACTTTACATGCAATTCCCGTAGCAACGCATAGGGTATTCTTCTAGTTACTAAGGAAATTCATAACCTTTGTATGTCTATTTGTTCGTTTGATTTTAACATAATGAATTTTGTGATATACATATAAAAGTCCGAATGATATATGGAAGTTATAAAAAATCACATGTAGTAAAACAATGACAAAATCTACGTTACGAAGACAACCATATTTTGGAAGATACACGCCTAAATAGGTACTCTATTCTTCAGACATATGAAAAGGATTATGATTACTACTCCCTCCGTTACAAATTATAAGTCATTCCAAAAATCTTGGAGAGTCAAAGTTTTTAAATTTTGACCAAATTTATATGATAAGATAATAATATTTAGGATACCAGCAAAGTGTTATTGGATTCTTCATTAGTTATATTTTCATAATATACCTATTTGATTTCATAAATCTTTGTATTTTTCTCTATAATTTTTGTCAAACTTGAAAATTTTTTGACTCTTCAAGATTCTTGAAATGACTTATAATTTGGAACGGAGGGAGTAATTAATAATATTTTGATTTTTTTATGGATACGAAACATAGCATGAAAAGAAGAAGCTGCTAGACTACTTGTTGAAACTATAAAAATAATGGATAAGAAGTAGTAGAAGTGAAAAATGCTAAACTAAAAACATAGAACATATACAAAGTAGCGACCCAGATGTGAAAAAACTAAAAATGTCCGTTCCAACGACATAGAACCTGCTAGCCGATTTACACGCGTGCACACATGAGAGGAATATACTGTACACAAGTACACTAATGAATGTAATACCAGAGGGCTAGATATCAATATCCGACCGACCCAAAGTGATCAATCAATAGAATGAACACCGAGAAATCCAATTGATATAAGAGTTTATCCCTAAGGTTCACTTGCTTGCCGACAAACTACTGCCTCGTTGTGACGATGCACTCACCTGGGGTTCATGTGCTAATTGACATCACAAGCCAAACTCTCAATAGGGTGCCATAAAAACCACGCAAGATGACGATCCACGAGCCATGACCTTTGTGTGCCTACTACTGCCGGTCGATTGCTGTACGTGCCCTCGCCTTCCCATCTGCTCGCTTGCTCGCCCTACTCTTGTTGGCTGCTCCTTCACTCTGTACCATAATCCCAAATTGCCTTGAGTGCCAAAATCGCCAAGGAAAGGGGTTAAACCGTCAAAGAAATGATTGACCACAAACTGTCAAGCAAAGCACTCGAGGATAGAAGTTATGGGAAATGTTTCCTTGTTAGTTCTGGCACTCAAGGAAGATATTATTAATTTAGATTAATAATATGACCATACTTAATTTAGATTTTTAGACAATACAACCATATTAACCTCATGCTAAATTTTAGGATTTTTCGACATCTTTAAGGTATTATTATTTTAATTTTAATTGGAGTAAGCATTTCATTGGGTGCAGACCTCTAAGAAAAACTCGATAACCCCAAGGAAATGATAATTTACTTGACGGCTTAGAATAACACCCAAAGAAATAGGTATTTTTTTCTTGGCGGTTAAGAATAACTCTCAAGGAAATAATAGTTTACTTGACTGTTTATGATTACCCTCGAGGAAATATGTTATCCTGGACAAGATTGGAGACCGCCAAGGAAACACCCATATTCCCTAGCAGTTTACTTCAACCTCCAAGAAATATATGTTTCCTCAAGCGTGGCACCTCTAAGAAAACGACCCCCTTTTTTGGTAGTTTGATTTTGGCTCCTAAGGAAATATTTTAGGCCGCCAAACCAATTCTAGTTTTTTGCAATAGTGCATGCCTTTGTCACGCGCCCGCAAAGCTCCTTGGTGGTTGGTGGTGAGGGAAGGGAGGGTTGGGAGTATGGATGAAAATGGTATGGATATTTATCCGACCGTCCGTTCGACCGAATTCGTTTAGATGGGTTTAGATCTGTCCGTATCCAGGTCCGGATATTCAACATCCGGTACTGTATCCGTTTCCGAATACTCAAATCGCATATTTATGATGTCGATATTCAGTTATATACTATCCGGCATGGATGACACTATCCGTATTCGAATCCGAATCCGGACAAAAATTTGAAAACAAATATGGTATCAGTGATATCCGTCCGTATCCGAGGAGAGGCCAAGGTGTGCCAGCTGACGTAGGAGCCAAAGGCTGTCAGCCAGCCACCGACGACATGGTAACATGCATGTGGAACACCCTGATTCAGCTTTAAAACATCCAAATGCAACACTTTTAACATACACCTAAAGATAAATAAAACACTTTAAACATATGCATTAAACACTTACAAAAACATCATAAAAAAACACTTGAAAAGCATCGTAAAATATATGCAACACCCAGATATAAAACACTCGCAACATATAGGTGTGAAACACATACAACATCCAAACAAAACACGCTTGCAATATATGTCTAGATAGACAGATGAGACATTGAGAACAGAAGTTTGCAATATACGTATGCATATGCATCCACTTCCAACATATATGTTGTTCTACTTTAATAACATCCGCATAAAATACTTGAGACATACCTCTCAAATATTTGAAACACTTGAAACAAATTCTTGCAACATCCACTTTCAAGCGCAACACATCTAATTGTTGCTTAGAGGAAAATGGAGGCTCGTTGATGCCAATGAGGAGCTCATTGGTGGCATGGACCTCAGTAGGAGCCATGGCAGGTGGACGGAGCATGGCCACAATGGGAGGAGTGGCGCACAGGTTGCCAATGTGAAGCTCGTCGACAGCACGAACCTTGGCAAGGGCCATGGCAGCCGGATAGAGTGCAGCTGCAACGGGTGGCGCGGGTCCAGGTGAGGGCGATGCCGGGAGCGCGAGATCCCTCGCAGGGGTGCACGGCACGGCGTGGAGGAGGGCTGGCTCCGTCCCGCGAGCAGGTGCGAGCAGCGGGCAGAAGCCGCCGCATAGCGATCGGGCGACGCGCGCGGACGGGGCGGCCCAGGCGTGCCCACGGTTATTAGTGCGGAGGTTATTAGTGCCGTCCGGACGATAAGACATCCTAATCACATCATTACATTGATTATAACAGAAGTGTATATATATTTGTTTTGGCTTGTGTGCCTGAGCTCATACGTGTATGACCATTATTATACAAAGTATGTCTGATTCATGATGTCGTGTTGGTGTAGATCCAATTGGTGGCATGGACCTCAGCAGGGGCCATGCACTACTACAGAACAGGCCTTTGGTCACTTGGCAAAAATGAACATTAGCTCCCGCAAACATTGCTCCCGGGACTAAAAACAGCTTTAGCCTCGGTTAGGAACACCAACCGGGACTAAAAGTCCCCTGCCCAATGGCTACGTTGTCTGATATGCGCAGTGGGGACTTTTAGTCCCGGTTGGTAACACCAACCGGGACTAAAGGCCAGGGTGACTCCAGCCGGGACTAAAGATTGGCCTTTAGTCCCGGTTGGTGTTAAAGACCGGGATTAAATCCCCCCCCCCCCATATTTGAATCCTTCTTCCTCCTCTGGCCGAGCCCGAGCTCACCATTGTTCTTTGTTCTTCATGTGTTTTGCTTGGTTATTGCTCACATCTCCGGCCATTGATTCATTTCGTCACTTCTACGCCGTTATTTTCTTGTTTAGAGGTTACTAACTTCATCTTCTCAAGTTTTAGCAGCAGCGTATCTCATTTTGTGGTGTTATGCATGTGTTTTTTTTTTTTTTTTGATTTCTACATTATTTTAAACTCCAATCACTTTATCGTTTGAATATGAGATGTAGATAACTACAATTAAGACTCTAAAAATTAGTATACAGCATTTGTTACTATTATGTCTAACATATTTTATGGTTTAGTTAGAAAATACTAAATTTATGGTTTTGATTATAATTAGTTTTTTAAAAAAATTAACATTTGATAATACTTTAGTTTATAATTTGTGATCTGGTTAATTAGTTAATTATAACTAAGTATAAATAATACATTTGAAGGATTATTTAATTATAACTAAGTATGAATATAAAATTTGTTTAGAAAAAATAAGAATGGAGAATTTTAGGTTATGTGTTAGTTAGTTACTTATAATACTTTATTTTGTAATTTGTGATCGGAGTTATTAGTTAATTTAAACTAGTATGCATGCCACATTTCATGATTAGTTAGAAAAATAAATAACTTTGGTGTTTTTTAGTTTTGCTTGTTTAGAAAAAAAATAGAAATAGAGAATTTTAGGTTATTTGTTACTTTCATTTCTTTATAAAAAAAATTAGAAACTTATCATACATTAATTTGTAATTTGTGACCGGGTTAATTAGTTAATTATAACTAGTATGCCTACCAAATTTCATGATTAGTTAGAGAAATAGAGAACTTTGGTGTTTTTTAATTTTGCTTGTTGAGAAAAATTAGAAATAGAGAATTTTAGATTATTTGTTACTTTCATTTCTGTAGTAAAAATTAGGAACTTATAATACTTTATGTTGTAATGCGCAGACAATGACACGTCATTGGATGCACAATACCGATCGCCACTCCAAAGAATTCATTGATGGTGTGCATTATTTCTTAAGAGTGGCCGAGGAAAACAAGCGGGATAGATTCATACGTTGCCCATGTGCCTTGTGTCAGAATTTGAAGGAATATTCTAGCTCTAGAAATATTCACTCACATTTGTTGAAGTCGGGTTTCATGCCAAACTATATTTGTTGGACCAAGCATGGAGAAACCGGATAATAATGGAAGAATGTGAAGAAGAATAAGAACAACTGGAGCCCGATGACATTATTGCTCAATTCGGTGGCTTCGATGATACAAAGAATGGGAGAAGTTTGAAGAAGAGGGAGGTGCAGAAGGCACACCTGCTGAAGATGATGCTCTTGGTGATGCCATTCGTGATGCAACGTAAAGAATGCGAAAGTGAAAAAAGAGAAGGCAAAGTTTGACCGCATGCTAGAAGATCACAAGAAATTACTATACCCATCCGCCCAAGATGGACAAAAAATTAGGTACAACACCGGAGTTGTTGAAATGGAAGGCATGTAATGGTGTATCCGATAAGGCATTTAGACAACCATCAAGATCCAAAAAAAGATGCTTCCGAACCCTAATGAATTGCCCACCACTACGCATTTAAGCAAAACAGTCGTCGGTCCTTTGGGATTAGAAATCCGTAAGATACATGCATGTCCTAACGACCGCATCCCGTGCACGCGGGCAAGGGACGCACGAGAATTTAGATGAATGCCCCGTATGTAAAGCATCACGGTATAAGATCAAAGCGAGATGACCCCGGGCGATGTTGAGGGGGGAAGAACGCCCCCAGAAGAAAATCCCCTCAGTAAAGGTTATGTGGTATGCTCCTATAATACTACGCCTGAAACGTCTTTTCGTAAAAACAAGGACCATGCAAAGTTGTTGCGGTGGCACAAAGAAGACCATAAGGTAGACAACATGTTGAGACACCCTGCTGATGGGTCCCAGTGGAGAGCAATAGACAGGAAATTTCCAGAGTTTGCAAAAGACGCAAGAAACTTGAGGTTCGCTTTAAGTATGGATGATATGAATCCTTTTGGTGAGCAGAGCAGTAGTCATAGCACTTGGTCTGTTACACTATGTATCTACAACCTTCCTCCATGGTTATGCATGAAGCGAAAGTTCATTATGATGCCGGTGCTCATCCGGGGCCCGAAGCAACCGGGCAATGACATTGATGTCTATCTAAGACCATTAATTGAAGAACTCCTACTTTTATGGAGCGAAACAGTGTTTGTGTGTGGGATGAGTACAAACGTAAAACACTTCGACCGCGAGCATCGTTGTTTGTGACAATCAATGATTGGCCTGCTCTAAGTAATCTTTCGGGGCAGTCAAACAAGGGATATAATGCATGCACACACTGTTTTGATGACCTTGATAGTATATATTTAAAAAAATGCAGAAAGGTCGCGGTACCTTGGGTATCGTCGATTTCTTTCTATGAATCACCCAGCTTAGAAAGAAAGGCAAGCATTTTAAAGGGTAAGGCGTAGACCACCGATGCAAGCCTCGCAAATGTAACCGGAGAAGATGTATTTGAGATGGTTAAGGATGTGAAAGTAGTTTTTGGTAAGGGACAGGGCAGCCAACCAGTTCCAAAAGATGCAGCGGGTCATGCACCCATGTGGAAGAAGAAGTCAATATTTTGGGAGCTACCCTATTGGCAAGTCCTAGAGATCCGGAATGCTATCGATGTCATGCACCTGACAAAGAATCTTTGTGTGAACCTCCTAGGATTCATGGGTGTGTATGGGAAGCCTAAGGATTCACTTGAAGCACGACAAGACTTTGCAGCAAGCATGGAAGAGCGAGACAACCCGCATCCGAGAGAAGACAGATGATGGACGCCAATATTTAAGACCCGCTAGCTACACTCTTAGCAATGAAGAGAAAGAAATCATGTTTGAATGCTTAAGCATTATCAAGGTCCCATTTGGATTCTCCTCTAATATAAAAGGTATAATAAATGTGCCCGAGAAGAAATTTCTGAACTTAAAGTCGCATGACTGCCATGTGCTTATGACGCAATTGCTTCCAGTTGCATTAAGAGGAATTCTACCTCCACATGTACGTCTGGCCACCGTTAAGCTATGTGCATTCCTCAATGCAATTTCTCAGAAGGCAATCTGATGGGGACGTGATTCCCGATCTTCCGTTAGGTCCTGGATAGCTCTCGTTTTGATTGGAATGCGACACACCGATCCGGCTTCAGATCAAAAGACCCGTACCCTGCAACCTTAGCACCATGAATCCTCTAGTTATCAACCGTGTCACCAACCGGTTGACCTCGCCAAGAAGGCTAATCCGTGTCTGCGAAACGAAGAACACAAGCAAGAACTCGAAAGAACGCAGCTCAGAAAATTGGGATAAACTACAGATGAATGATTAAGTTCTCAAGTTGGGGTTCCACAAACCGATGAACGGCGACTGTCAATGGACAGATTAATCTTAAGTAAAACCCCAAACCCTAACGACGGTGGTGACTAATGATTATAAAGGTCTTAGGGTCGTCGCCTACCCTGGACGCGCCCCCCCTAATGGGCTCAAGGCGATACGGCCCAACGGACCAAATAAAGGTGACGCAAAGACTGGACAGATTCGACGCTGACTTATTTCGACAATTCCCATTGACTCGAAGGAATTTTGACGTGAGACCAGTTGCATTGGCTTCCTTATCAAATTATCTTTCCAACCGTGGCTGAACCATCGAAAACGGAGTCTGGATGTGTCCGTGGCACTGGTCTCAAGACAGACTGGTCCTAGAGGCCGAGGTAGACTCGAAATCGTGTTGGTCAGGACCTCCGGCTTGTGTTGCACGTCCTAGCTGGTCTTCCTCGCCTCCACACCTTTCTTCAAGTTCCTCATGTCCCTCTCCACTGTTCCTAAGTAATATAACATCATTAGGTAGCAATCTATTCTCAAAAGTATGAAACGGATCGCTTAAGAACGAACTCACCTGTAATTTAAGTTGTCGCATTCGAGCTCGGGTCATTGGCCCTTGCGGTATAGTAGTAGAAGGATCAGTGGTTGTATCCAAAGGAGTGATGTCCTCATCATAATCAATCCACTGGAACTCGCTGCTCTACGTAATGATGTGGTTCAATGTCTTATCGC
>JADLZL010005189.1:0-54118 GCA_015844335.1 Chrysopogon serrulatus
TATAGATCTAGTACCTTTCTCTTATTGTATTCATTATGATTCGAGGCAACATTGTTCTTAATCTCTTATATATTCTTAATTGCAATAGTCAAAGTACGTCTGCTTTGATTATATGTCTGAGATGAATTGGAACGATCTTGATAGAATTCATGTAATTGCTCGTATAGCGTTGCAAGTGGCCGGGTAGATGGTCAGGCAATAATAGCCAGACGTGGTGTCTAGATATCTTGTTTATCTGTGAGAGTGCACCCTGGCGTGCGGAGGCGTGTGTGGTAGTCGGCCCGGCGAGGGTGGCATTTGCGTTGGTTCCTACGTAGTCCACCCTCCATACGTGGGACTTTAGCATGGAGCACGGTCGCGAAAGGAGGTGACCCTTGACGTCTTAATACCCTCATTAGTTGATGCCTGCTTACATGTGATAATGATGTGGGGTTAACAACAGTAATTTGCCAGATGTAGTTACTAATTAGAGTTATTCATTGGCCGTAGTTATTGAATGCACCTTAGTATTTTATTTCCCAGAGTTTATCCATTGGCTAGCTATTGTTATGACTAGAAGAGCTCGATGTTTATCTATTTATGATGACCCCGTCATTATCATTATTTATCATATATATCTTTTTATCACGTGACTTATCCTGTTATGAGTAGGATTCTAGTTATGGTTTGCCTTTCACATCAATAGTATAGTTATAGTTTATAAGTCTATAGACTGGGACGTGGAGTATAAATATAATCGACAACTGGTAGACTTCCTAGGTAAAATACTATGATATAATTATGCGTAAAACTACTTGAGGAACCAGGTGGTTATATTCTTATCTTTATATTCATATCTTTTATTTCTGCCTAGTCATATTGAATATGTAAATCTATAGTTATTTCTTAACGGCACAATTAAGGATACGACAACTTAATTCATGCTTAGGAATGATAGTGATAAAATAGGTGGCTAGTTGTGACAAGTTAATTATAACTACCGACCATTTCGATGTTATTGCTAGGGGTAGGATTTATCTCTGCTTTTTAGTAATGGCGTTAGAAATGCCAACAAGCATTTTGGCACCGTTGCCGGGAAGAGTACAGCTAGGCAATTAAGAACATTGATAGACTTATAATTGGCATGTGATCCGAAACCAACCATTAACCCTGCTCAAGCAGGATTACCCTTGTTTGTCTAATTGTATCTTATGCAGGGTAATAAACGACGGTTTACGACCTTCCGGCATGCCCCCACAAAATAAGAAGAAACATAACAAATCCAATGTTGGAGAAGAGATCGACGTCACGGCACTTTAATTCATATACGAGTGACGGGAACAAAGATGTTGCATCACTCACAAATTCCAGCATGTGAGTCATGGTAAGTATGATCAAATAAAGGTGAAAGTCTTGCTCATGGACTTTAAAATTCGATAGTAGTTATCTGGCGCATTCCTTTGCATGTTACAATCAAACATCCACCTCGTTTAGTTTAAAAAGTTTTTTCATCCATAACATGTTTAGTTCCATCTAACTTGCATTCTTATAAATAATTAAAAAAAAACTCACCATAATCATGTTTTTTCATCTCTACTTAGAAGATAAAATTCTACGTGTACTTTCATGCTACTTGTATTTGCTATAGTATGCTTAGGTTTAGAAGTATCTTCATACCTTTAAAATTGAGCATTGACTATTTTCCTAAGTTAAAATAGACATGGTGTCTAGTTTAATTTTGAATCATAAGGTGATTTGATCTTACTTCTAGGAGGTTTTAAATTAAGCAAGGTGCTTAGGTTAAAATCCTTTTAAATTCAAATTGAACCCAGTCTACGTTGAGTTAACAGTAGATGAGCCACTTTAGTAGATACTAGTTATTTTGTCGGAACTTAACCCACACATGGGAGAATTCTCAGAATTTATTTTGGGTAAGTCAAGAGAAAATTCACATATATGAGATGAATCAAAGAGACGATAACTTTGCCGCAGAGAGTCCCTGTATGAGTATAAATATTTATTTATCTTTTGTTACAAGTTATCTTTGTCTTGAACTTATGCTAGATGCAGCAACAACAACATAAAACACGTAGACACAATTTATGCTAAATAATCTTAAACCATATATATCACCTTGATTAGCATAAAAGAAAAATTAAAAATAATAATAATAATAAAGAATGGACAATAAACCACGTATTTTAATCTTGCTATTCCCTCGAGGTCGTGTCCATTAATATTTTGTGAGAAAAGAACAACTTTAATCTATTGGAGAAAAGTTTTTCAAGAGTGAGCATTATTACATCTCCAATAGACCCGAACCACTCCTCTTCCAAGTAAGTATTGTCTCACTTGCAGAAGGATAAGAAAGACATAAGGTACGTTTGTCAAACCTCATGCAAACATGTAACTACAATTAACACCTCATACCATGTTGCTACTTTGTCTTGGTCATTTCCACACCTATGCCATGCTCAAACATAACTTGCTAATATATATATAATAAAATGCTCCTATGGTTCACCATACATATTCTTGGTTCTATGTGAATAAATACCTTTAGTCTTGTAAACTTCCTTATTCTATTATAAGTATGCTTTACAATATTACTTTAAACATTATGAAAATCGGCGTATATATAAGGTAGTTGTACATATAGACTAACTCCTCCTACATAAAAAAAATTAAATTAAATCATATTGGGGGACTATTCATAGAATCAATTCAGGTTAAGAGTAATGCTTGAGTAATATCCTTACTTTTAACCTTGATGGAAAAATTTTTGAAATAGTGTGGTGAATCATTGATAAACATGAGCTATAAGAATTAATCTTTAACTCTTAGGCAAACACTATCAAGTACTTTTTGATAAATGGTAACTATTCCTTGGTATGTGTTGTCCCACTAACGAGAGAAGACATAATGAGAGAAAGGAGATATGAAGAGTGAAAAGAATTTTAACACTCTGAGACAGATGCTAATAGATAACCCATGATCCAAGAAAAAAGAAACAAAGAGACCATTGAAATTTACCCTTCATCATGCTCTAATAATGGAGGTAACATCTTAAGATAAGTGGTCATTAATTTCCTCTTGATAGGTATGCCATAAATGAAATTTCAACCATGTTATAGTTATAACTTAATTTGATCAACTTTGATTAAGCTTAACATGATTTCTCTAAATATTCATAGCACCATTCTCTTAATCTTAGTCTTAACCAAGTAATCTATAAATACTTCATCATTATTTTGATACATTATAAAGATGAAGCAGAGTCTTTCTTGTGGTTAAGAAGTGCCTTTACTGCTTTTTATCTCACAAGTTTAAATGCCATATTTATACTTCTATTTCTACTGCACCACTGGGATGTGGATGGTATGGATAATATCAATGATCTTGTTGCCCCAAGGGTTGGAGGATGATGAATAAATTTCTGTACGTTGTTTCCCCACCGTGAGCCCATGCGCTCGTCTACCTTGTTTTTATGGGCGCTGGTAAAGTGTGGGGAACAATCCCCCAACCAAGTAAAAGTTCTCAACTATAATAATGATGCACATAAGATTTGACTTGAGATGTCTATAAAAGAAAGAAAGAAATTAGCACCGCCATTGGGAGCCACTAGTGGAGGCATCACCTCGATCACTTATTCTCAAGAGCAACTTGAGGCCTCATTGAACCAGCACTTTGCAAAGGGAAGGCCCGTTCGAAGGACTATAAATATCGAGCCCTCGCCGTGAGGTAACATCGGTAGTTACCTATGTTACTCTTGCATATATGATTTATTCTCTTTAATATGATTACTTTTATATTAGTATTACATATAAAATAATATAGATATGCGTGCATTTTGCATTCATGCATCTTAAAACTCAAAAGCAATGGCGAAAGCGCTTGTAGTGTAAAAGCTATAGGAGTTTCTCCAGCGTGGTGGTATCTGAGGGGAGACAAAAAGCCTGTATCATGTACATTTTGCACTCTTTGCATACAAACTCATAAAAATCTATATATATTAATTAAGCATCTCTGCTGCAATGCACGTATCATAAAAGAGGTGAAACGACCACAACACCCAAATTCTCTAAAAACGGCTAATCATTAACATTTTTATCCTAATACTATAGTTTCCACGAGTTTTTGGTGTGTGTGTGAGCTACTGGGATGACTCAGGCAAACATTTACCTAGGATTATCCATTTCTCATCGCCACTTGGTACATGCTCAGAGCATATGCCGACCCACATGTGAAGGAAGTAACTTCTTGGGTGATGAGATGGAAGTATTCGAGCGGCACACTTGCTCTTATAAGCATGAGCCTCTGTGAGGACCAATGGAAACTTCAACGATCGAAAGCCATGGCTGCAAACATCTGGCTTGGGGGAGGCATCCCCTAGTTATCGACAGGTTAGAGTGGAAGAAGAAAGAATAAAAGCCCCGAGGGCAAGAGAAGCAAGAAACGAAGCCGAGATGGAAGGAGGCGTGCGGCATCACCATGAAGCAGGGGAGTTGGCGGGGTTACCTCCGGGCGATGAGCCGCAGGCAGTAATTACTCCCATCCCTAAGCCGTAGCCAAGTAGACTTTTAAATTCCGTGCCACAGCCGCCAAAAGGTTAGAATGGTAGTTATCTCATTAAATGCATTTGTAATTTATTTAGTACCATAATCTTGTTTACACTAAAAGATATAAAAACAACAAAAATATTCTTTGCATTACTCATGGCATCACAAAGCCCATGTGGATTTTATAGTATTTTTCGGAAGGAACATCCAGCTGTGGTGGCATAAAATAAAATGATAAAAATATAGCATTCATATTTAAATTCCTGCATCATAAATAAAAATTCAAAAATAAGAGAAAAGTGAAATCTGTTTAAAATTAGACAACATTAAAAGCTAGCTCATAAAAGGTGATCAATTACTCTTTTTGGGCGGCCGTAACCATTAACAAATTAGAGCCTGAGGTTTTGGTTTCTCTTTGTGGAGGTATTTATGCTGGGATTAACATCATGGGGAGAGTCTATCAGTGGCACCCACTAGATCCTCTTGATTAGCTCGCTCTAAAAAGGTTTTTATCCCCACACACCAAATACATTGCAACCATCCGGCTTGGGGGAGGAGCATCCTGGTTATCGGGGTGACTACACCTAAGCGTTTTGAGTCTACTTTATATGAAGTCATAAAATACCAAAAATATGTGGGCACATGAAGGTCCACGCTGGTCTTTCATAGTCTTTTTGTTATATAAAATCTAAAACCAATAAAAAAGAAATCTTAGTTAGTATTAATTATATTAGAGTATGTTTAAGTCGGAGTCTAGGCTTAGAGTTAATTAAAAACTGATGAATTGCATTAAAAGGCTATCTTAAGGAAAATAATGAGTAATAGTTCGCTACGTTATAATGCTTACCAAGTACCCAGATTGCCAAACTTTAAATCTCCTGGTTAAAAAGTATTGATGTTTTTAATTGGTGATACGAATCTTAATTGTGGAGGCATAGCTTGGCTGAAATTCTAGAGCAGTTGATTGATATAATTCATAAAGGTTGAGCTGCTATTTATGCTTGATACTAGCATTGCTAAGTTCGGAGGTTTATTTTAAAAATCTAAAAATTACATGATGAGCTTTCTTGTATGACAAATGTGAATTCTACCAAAGCGAGGACAATATCTTAGGGGATAGGAAAACCTTTTTCACATTCAAGGCTAGCACTTTGCATTGACTTGATCAGCTTTACGTGTTGTATACCTTATGAGAGAGGAATCTTGTCGTGCTTTTAAAACCAAGAAACACTTGCACTCGGTCCACATATGCGTATTCCTACTTTAGGGGATGTCCTTGATCATTCACCATATTTTCATACATGTTCATCATAAAATGTTCACCCCTCCCTACAGGGAGAGGACACAAAAATATACAATCACCCTATAGGATAACCCCTGTCTTTAATGCTCTAAGTCGATTATATCTCCTCGGTCATTTTATTGTATTCAAAGGATGCATGTGGCTATGCAAAAGAAAGAAAAGAAAAAAAAGAAAAAAAGAAAGAAAAGAAAAAAGGGTAAAAGATGGACAAGTGTCCAGCATGAATTAAAACAATGAATTTAAATGCCCGCCTCTAGAATAAAAAGAAATAATAAAGATAGCCCATGACTTTTACGAGAAAATTTCAAATAGAGTTATTTTCAAGAGCAACCCTAAATTAGAAATTAGCTGACCGCACACATATTCACCTAGCCACCATATTCCATACACATGCACACGTCTTGGTTTGATTGTATGCCTTGATTCTCTGTGGATCCATTAGTTGACTTTATAATACATGTGTGCAAGGTAATTGCCCTATCCTTGTTATTGCCACTCTGTGAGTCCACCATATGTACCTTTAGCCATAGGGGACATAACATCATTAATACCTCAAGAGAACACAAGCACCTTATACATTGAGAGACTTGAGGGGTGTTTGTCCTTTAAGCTCGAGTTTTATTAAATTAACTGGAATATTGTTATTGCAAAATTTTGAGACATAGTACTTAGCTTGATTGTTCTATCTTTCGGTGCTCAAGACTTATGCAAAAAGCTGTGAAGCCCCATATTACGGGTGAAATGAGTAAAGTTTGAAGGTTAAGAGCATTCATTGTTTGATCAGGAAAAGTGATATGGATTTGAAAGCATGTGTCTTGGAAAGTATAACAACATTGTAGCAGCTACGATCTAAAGACAATATCAGCCGAGCTTAGTTTGTTTTGCCAAGGGCGGCTTAAAGGCAAGCTTGGTGTGTTGACACTGGCGTCAACTTTTACTGGGGCTTTTTGCCCGAATGAAAACAAGAAAACACACTAGTCTAGGGCTTTTATCTGACACAAATTCCACGAGTTTTGCATATTACGTATTTTTCGAGGTGATTTTTCGAAAGCTGAAAAGAGGGATTCTGAGTGCAAAATAAGCACGAAAACTTATCCGCCACCGGAAATATCACGATTGGACGCTCGGGAACCATCTAGAGAGACACCGGGCTAAACGGGACTAGAGAGGAGGAAAAGTGGGGCCGGCGGAAGTGACCCCCACTGGCTTTCGCCCGGCCCCCCACTAGGGTTTCGGCCCCACTCTGAGCTTCCTCCACCGCAGGAGTCATCTTGGCCCTTGGTTGCGTCGGTTTGATCTGCGGCGCCGTCGGTCCCACTTAGGGCTATAAATAAAGGGGGGTAGACCCACACTGCTAGGCATCAAGTCATTTAGAGATCCGGCCATCAAAGCCTTCCTCTCTAGTTCATGAGGCCTCTCTGGTTTACTGTTGGCAGGATTAGATTAGAAGTAGAAGAAGTTCTAGTTCTTGATGAGGAATCCGAAGACCCCGGCGTCATGCGGAGGCGGGTTCGATTATAGATCTGAGGATGGTTGGTTTGATCTTATTGAATTCATCTTAATGTAAGCGTTACCCAAGCGACGTGGGTAGAAGATGGTGGAGAGCAATAGCCAGGCGTGGTGTCTAGATATCTTGTTTATCTGCTTGAGTGCAGGGGACGTGTGGTGAACCAGCGCAGGTGACAGCTGCGGTTCCCCAGCCCAGTCACCTCGTGCATTAGGACTAGCATGGAGCATAGGTCGCCCGAGAAGGAGGGTGACCGCTTGTGTCTTAATACCCTCATTAGTTGATGCCTGCTTTACATGTGATAATGATGTAGGGTTAACTTGGCCAATGATTGCTAGGAGAACCTAATTAATTAGCTTAATCATCACTAAGCATGGCATGAGCATCATTAAGCACAAACCCTAAAAGTTGCATTTTGTCATTTCATGTGCTTTTTGCCTTTAATTCCAATCTCATGCTTGATTAGTGTTAGTTAATTAATTAGTTTGCAAATCTTGATCAAGTTAGTTCATGTGCTTGACCTTTTAAAATGATTTAACAAAATTGCAAAAAAGATTTGGTGCATTTTGGAGCAAAAAAGAAATTATTGGAAAAATCCCTTTTTATGCCCTAAATTCAAAATGAATTTGTATTTCAAAATTTGATTCAAATTTTGAGATGAGCCTTAAATGAAAGTTGTTCATTTCAAAAGATCTACAACTTTATTTTTGGAGCATCTCTTGAAAATGTGAAAAGGGTCAAAAGATGCATTTTATAAACTTTGATTTGAATTTAAATTTCAAAAAAAGAAAAAACTTCATGACAGGCGGCAGCCGTGTCGACCCACGGCCCGGCCAGCGTCCAGCGCTGCCCCAGCCAGCAGCGCCAGCGCCCAGCCCGGCGTGGCCGGCCGGCAGCAGCGCCCGGCGTGGCAGCGTGGCGCCGTCGCTGGCCGCCCGTGCCAAGTGGCGTGCTGGCGGCGGGTCCCACACGCCCGCGGCCGCATCTTTTTTCTTGCCCGGCGCCCCCAGTGGAATGGCCGGCATTTCCATTCTCTTCGCTCGCTCTGCCTCTCGCGCTCTCTCTCGCTTCGCCACACGCCCGCTCAGAACATCGCCGCCCGTCGTTAAAATCGGCCCGTCGAGCAAAGCGCCGCTGCGCCCGGCAGCGCGCCACCTCGCCGCCTTTGCTCCGCCCTCGCGCGCACCCACCATCGCCACCTTGCGGCCCAGTAGGCGCATTGCGCCGCAGCGCACCATGGCACGACTCTGCCGAGCCTCGCGTCACGCTACTGCACCGCCAGCTTCCATTCTCTGCGTCTTTGCCGTCTCGCCATGTCTCGGAATCGGTATGCGCCTTCGTCGAACAATACTTGTAGCGTAGCGGCCCGCCGCGTGCTACTTGAACCTCTCTCCCGCCGCCGTGCGCCATGCCGAAACCTCAGCTTAATCAAGCACCCAAACCACAGGACTAAGTCCGCTTTCGCGCTCGCCAGCGATTTCGTCGAGCCGCGGCAGGAGGCAACCCGCACCTCCGTGCCCGGCCGCCCGTGCCGCCATCACCGCCGCCATCGTAGCCAGGTTCACCTCATCGCGCCGAGCACGTCACCACGTCCGCCTGCGTCGCGAGAACACCGCCGATGCTTGCTTAATTTAGCCATTGAGCTTCGCCGCCCGGTGGCGCCGCCGGGAGGCAGGCCGCCGCTTTGGCCGGGGCTCAACCTGGCAGCGGCCCACGGCCTGCTGGGCCGGCCCAGCGTATTTTTTAGGGTTCGGCCCTTTTCTTTTTATTGATTTCAGGAAAAATGATTTAAATGCTTTCAAATTTGTAGGCTGGTGCAAATGAACTCCAAATTTGATGATTCTTGTTTTGTTGAATTCTAGTAAATAGATCTATCTAGTAAAAATGTGTGATGCAATTTTTTGTGGAACTTTTAAATGTAGATTTATTTAATTGTAAATGGCTGGCCGAAGTTAAATGCATGATAAATTGTAGAATGCGCTGAAAAATGCGATCCTTGTTTTTGCTAGACTTGTTTTGTGATATAGTTTCTAGAGAAAAAATATATTGCATGCAGTTACTGTGTAAAAATATTGGAATATGATTTAATTTCATTTTCTGGGCTGATTCTTATATGATTTTTTAATAAATAAATTATAAGGAATTAGGCCCTGGTAATTTTGGTGACTGTTCTTATGCTAAGTAGTTATAGATAAAAATATGAAATCTGTTGTTTAACACTTTTCATAATGCAAAGTTGTTAAATGTGCATTTCTGGCCAGTAAGCTTCATCTTTTTGTGTAGGCTGTTGTACTTGGTAAAATATGATGAAAAATTTATCATGGCTCTGTTATAGTATAGTGTAGCTCCTGTAATTTTTGTAGAATTTTCTGAATTGTCTAGATAGAGGTCACAGTTTAAGCCTATTTATTCACATGAAATGATAAGTAGTTGGATTAAATGATTTAATGAGTTCCATATTACTTCTTGAGCACTTTTAATTAAGTTATACTTGCTGGTCATGGGATGAAGTGTCATATCGGAAATGTGATGCTTGGCTAGGAGTAGTGTACTTCTTGTTAGTCATCTTTTGTGTGTACTGCGGCACACCGCTCTCTTTATGCACTTCTCTAAGTGCTTAGAAGAGATTTGCACATACTCGGTAAATGAGTTCAGTTTGTAGTAGAGAAGAGATATGCACCTATTACGTCAAATGACTTGCTAATCATTCTCATACATGAGCATCATGTGTTATGCATTCGCCATACTTATGCACGTGCATCGCATCACTCTGAGTTCGCAAGAGGACCTCCCATTTCGGGAGGCGAGGAGAATCGATGGGAGGAACCGCGGCAAGAAGTGCCGCAAGAGGAAGGAGAAGAGGAGGAGCTTCGGTGCCCCGACCACCGCGCGTCGACTTCGTGCAAGGCAAGCAGGAGCATCTACTTACCTATGCTTTCTAACAGTCTAATTATGATTTATGATTGCTGCATTAAGTATAGGAGTTGTGTGACACCGTTCTTTGCATTATATCCTTGCTTTACCATTGATTATCCTACCTTGATACATTTGCTAGTCTAGGGCGAGTTTTATGCTTAGCTTGCTAGGCGGTAGAAGTCGGGTGATTTCTGTCATCCATGAGATAGGTGGTTACCTATGATTGATGGAAAAAAGCTTATGTTGATATCATCGGTTAATGGCTATGGTTGATAAATGGAGACGGGCCAGTCTTGTGGGGTTGTTGGACCATAGTGATTCCGTGCTGTGTCGATTAAGGACCGTACCGTTGTTGTACCCCAAGTCATGTTGAGCATGCCTCATGTTTAGGCGGTAGGATAAGTCGTTCGGCCATGAAGCCCAACACTATCCGGGCCGGTTCTCGATCCGTTCGCACCGTATTGGAGATGGATGGGGGACCACGGGCGCGAAAGTAAGTCCGAGGTCGGCATGGGTGGCTAAAGCGTCGAGGCGGCCCAGGAATACGGTGGTTCCGTGCGAGTCAGCGTGCTTGTCTCCCACGGATCGTGCCATGGTGATGCATAGCTCACTTAGGCGGGTGAGTGTGGTTTGCATGAGGAATACCCCACGAGCTCGGTAGTGTCGATTCGAATCGCCATCGTTCTGGGACGGTGAACACTTGACTTATTTGCACCATCGTAGTAATGATTATGGAATGTGGTTAATGATGATGATGGGTTAAGCTGATGTTTATAATTATGGATACTACTTGCTTGCTTAATCTTGACTAATATTTGCAATGATGAATAGTATAGCTGCTCACCTAGCATAAATAGGAATGATTAAGGCTGAGCTATCTCTTCAAATGTTACTCTTTGCTTTCATGAAAAAGAGTCAAGCTATCCCACGATAAAACTGTCATCCTCCTTTGGAGTCTTTTACTTTTAGTCGATCGGGTAAGTCTAGGCTGAGTACCTTCTCGTACTCGGGGTTTTTCCCGCTTGTTGTTTGTGCAGACGGGCATACCTACCACGGGTATTGCGAGACACTGTCTTTTCAGTGGACTAGAAGGCACAGGGCAAGGTTACTCTTAATATTCTCCCCAAGCGCTTTTGATGGATAGACTACGGGTAACCTTTGTAATAATCTTTAAATGTGTGAGTTGGGTTGAGTTTTCAAAACTATCTTGTTTCCGCTATTTGGATTTGAAGAACTTGGTTTGTAATAACTTTATTTCCGCACTCGATGTTGTCAAACTATTTGCGAAATGTTGTAACATGCGAATGGTGACGCTAAACTTATGCGATCTTGGTTGATGATGTTGGGTTTGAAATCCGCCGAGATTTCGGACTACCGGGTTTATAACGGCTTAAGTGTGACAATTGCTTGCTTAGCGAGTGATTTTCACTTATGCTTTTTTATAAATTGGTCGGGTTCCGTGACATCATCGTCTCCACTGCATATCAAGAACTAGAAAATCTGCGGGTATATATTGACCTTGAATTCTTACCATGACATCCTTGACCACTCCTTGGGGAACCTTAGTGATTGATCCGCCATGCTGGCCTGAATAAATATTGGATATAAAGGTAAATCAAATAGATCATCATATACCTATTTTGACATTACGTTGCGGCTGATCCGGTGTCGTAGATGGTGTTGGCGAAAGTGGTGTCTTTGATTGTGCATTCAATGATTGGTATACTGGATCACCTCTCTTTGTTGGAAATAGCTTGGGTAGCATATGATCATTTTATGTATTGAGAGCGGTGATTAGTTGAGTAGTTTCTTCGGTGCGTGCTTGATCTCCCTCCATCTTCTATTGTTTCTTTTCTTCAGCGATTCTTTGTAGTTGCTCCTCTTGTTGATGGAATTGCCGGGGCTGCGGGAGCTTTCGGGGCCGCGGTTCTTGAGCGTGAATCTTTTCTTCTTGTCCTTAATGGATAGGGCGATCTTGGCATACTCCGCATAGATGATGGCTTTTATTGTACACAAGAATGGTACGCCCAAAATTATAGGTGCCTTCTCATCTACTCTGTCTTCATGACCACGAAATCAAGCTGGGACATATAATTATCCCACTCGATGATAACCTCTTCTAGTACTCCCTCGGGGTAGCAAATGGTGTCACGCAAGGCTGCAAATGCATGTTTGTGTACAACAGAGGATCATTTAATATTTTCTCATAGATTACCTTAGGCATAATGTTGACACTAGCGCGAGAAATCGCGAGATAGCCTCTAGAAAGTTATGACATCCTATAGCGATAGGAATGACGGGCCTTCTAGGGTCTCCCATCTTCTCGGGTAGAGAGTGGTCAATCCCTTTGTACATCTGCGGAGGCTCAATATGATATTGGGTTGCATTGTGAATATCAACAAGGTTAGCGGGTTTCTAAATCTTCCGGTTGGCACGGAATCTTACCTTTCTCAAGTGGAGGAGCAGCCCGGCTGACTAAGCGAGCTAATTGCGATTCTAACATTTTATTAAAAGGCATTGCCGATTCTTTATTGCGAGAAGCAAAGGTGTCCAATCTAATATTTATGTTTTCTAGTGCTTTATCATTTGAAGCTATCTTTCTAGTCATTTGATCTAACAATTTAGATTGATTAGCAACTAAATCTCTTAAAGGTGGAAGATTGTAATTATTAAAATTATTACCTTGGTTGTTACCTTGGTAATTACCTTATCGAGGTTCTTGATTCCACCCTTAGTTTTGTTGAGGGACGGTAGTAGGTGTTGTTGTTGATGAAGTTCACATCCTCTTGCGGTGTAGAGAGCTGGCCCGATGTTTTGAATGCCCATAGTCTCCACATTCTTCACATGTCATATGGGAATTATTGATGTGCATGACTTCCTTCTTCTCTATATCGAGGCTTCTTCATAATAAGGTCTAGCTTGGCGTGACCATGTCGAGTTTCCTTGAGATGATGGATTCCTCCTCCTTTCTTTCTTGCGGGTTGAGTACGTTCTTCATTACGGCTTGAATTTGAGGCCATCTTCTCAACAAGTGCTTTAGCATCGAAAGCTTAAGTGACGGGGAAAGCTCCTCCATTTGCGGCATCAATAGACTCATGGGTGCTAGAGACAAGCCCGTGGTAGAAAGTACGTATTAATAGCCACTCCTCTATCCGATGATGAGGCGGTCTTCTATGTAGTTCTAGAATCTTTTCCATGCTTGGGTGAATGATTCGTCATGTTGTTGTTGAAAACTTGCAATTTTCCCATAAAGCGTTTGTCTTAGCGGTAGGAAAGTGTCGGGGGCAAAATAAAGGCCCCTAAAGGAAGCCCAACAAGCGCAAAACTTGCCCAGCCGGGCCTCCCATTTCCGCTATCTAAGCCACGGTCTTGGGGGGCGGCGCGCGGCCGTGGCCCGTCCAACCTACCCGGCGAGGGGTTCGGACGGGCGCCGTTCTCGCCTCGCCCAGAGCCCCCCAGCGCGAGGGGCCTCGAGGCGAAGCCTCACTCTCCGTCCCTTTGGAGCCTCCCGGCGGGGCCTCGGACAGCCGCCCGGCTTCCGTCCCTTAGAGCCCCGGCAAGCGGGCCTCGGGCGGAACCGTCTCGAAGTCAAAGGCCGTACCACCGATTTGGCGCATATCCACCGCCCGTGTCGGGAGCACTCCATGTTCGGCGGGGGATGGGCACCTGCAAAATCACGGCCCACCGCAAGCAATCATGCTACGCGGTCTCCACGATGGAGGCCCGCCCCGCCCGCAGTGGGGCAGCGCTGTCTTTGCCTAACCCCCGCCCGGGTCCCATCGTGGGGACTCCGGGGACGCCGTGCCACGCCAAGGCCACGCCCGGCCGGCGTCACCCTCGTGCGGGAGTGGACGGGCGCCCATTCGGTCGGGGCAACAGTCCACCCGTGAGCCCCGAAAGCACGGGATGGGCGACCGTGACGGCGGCGACCGTCGCGGCTGCTCTATCCACTCCCGTGCGGCGAGCTCGAGGCCTCCCGAGCCTCGGCCTCCGAGGCGGGTCAAAAGCTACGAGGGCTCTGGCGCCCCCTCGACGCACTCCACCAACTCCAACGGGAACGTCCGTCATTAGAACAACGAGGGGGCAAGGAGGCGGCGTCGCCTTGCCTCGTCACGGTCCGTGCAGTCGGCCCACGCCGAAGCCTCGTCAGGGAGGATGGAAACCCGTGACCCGGCCACGAGCACGGTCGCCTCTTGTAAGGCCCTGCCTTCCCTTGCGGCTATAAAGGGGAAGGCGGGGACCCTAGATAACAGAGTTCACACACATGAAAGCCCGATATTGGCACTTCACTCAATCACCACGAGACTTGGGACCCGTCCCTCTCTCTTTTGCTTGTACACCCCTACCTACGAGCACCGGTGCGAGATAATACAAACGCCTCGCTCGCCCTTTGGGCGTAGGGCCTTCTCTTGCCGAACCAGTATAAATCCTTGTGTTCATCTTGCACACCATCGGGGTTGGGAACACGCACCACAAATTCACTCGTTGGTGCTAGAGCCACCGGTTCTAGCACCGGCAGGTTCAGCGCCAGTGGGGAGGCGTGCGTGTTTCGCCTCTCTTTCCGCCAAACCTCAGGATGGCGGCGGACATGGCGGCAGCAGGCGACTTCTCACCCCAACTCCTCTCCACTCCGGCCCGCTGGGCGGTGACCTGATCGGTTTGGTGAGCTTGAGTTCGTGTCGGCTGGAGTCGAGTGCGACATGGAAGTCCCTCCCCCCGGAGTTCGGGGGGCCTTCCGATGAGTCCGGCGGACTCGACACCCGGCCGGCGCGGGAGGCACCACGGTGCTCGCTCCCGCCCGGCTCGGCGGACGCACCGGCGCCTGGCGGTCTGACGGGAAGATCTTGCGGCGCTATGGCTGGACGACACCCGCCATGGGGGACGCTCAGCCGCTGTCGCCACCACGCCCGCCATTTGGCATGATCAACGCTGCCGCCACGTACAGCGTTGGTCTCCACCGCCATGGGAGCCGGGAGGGCGTCCCCCCGGCAGCGGCGCTCCACGAGGCACCAAGCGCGGAACATCCCCGGCGGATCCATCCATGCCTACAGTAGTACGTCGAGGCGGGGAGGAGCGGCGGCGCTCTTCCGCCGCGCGCTACACCCACCCAATCCGGCGCTACCTCGAGGACCACGGAACCCGGGGGTTCATCGAGAACACGCTTCCGCCTTGATTTACCCGACTCCGACTCCCGGGGCGACATGCACGATCCGACGCGCGAGTGCTTCCACGTAGAGGTTCGTGATCTACCGGCGCCCGGCGGACGCGGCAGCGGCAGCGGGGATCAGGATCGTAACCCTAAACACGCCGCTAGGCCCGCCCGGCGGTCGCAACCTTGATGGATCAGGGAGCCTCCCGACCACCGGGGGAGCGGACCCCACGCTGCGGCTACCAGGGGCGGAGGATCCAGCGACCACGCCTCGGGGGGCCACGTCGGGCCACCGTCGAGCGGATCCGCGACCTCGGGGCTAAACTTGACCACGGCCGTCTTATTTCTGGCGGAAGATGGGCAGCTCGAGCAAGGCCACCAGCGGCTCAGCCCGAGCCCAGCGGCACGGCGGCATACCCACGGCGTCCAGCAAAGGATCGTCAGCGGCGAGGGGTGAGCATCCTCGGAAGTCTTCTGCGTGCGAGCCAAAAGCGTCGCGGCTGCGGTATACGCTTCGATCAATGCGGAGCCCTCCACACGAGAGGGCGCCGCATCCACGGCAGGCTGCGAGGTTTCATCGAGACCGCGGCGGTTCAGGCGAGCCGGCGAGCTCGTCCTCGCGCCTTGGCGCTCGAGCGCGAGCCGTGGGCGTCCCAGGGAGGAGCGCGAGGCCTCGGTCCACGGATCCCTCGCGGAGGTCGGCTGCCAAAAGCGCATCTAGGACAATCGCGGCAACCTCAACGACGGCGACGCGGCGCGCAACATCGTGAGGAGGCGAGAGCACGGGACGAACGCGACCGCCCGGCCGCGCAGGGGCGGCAGGCGTGACGGCGACGAGGACCGTGACGACGCTTGACCCCGAGGGCCTCGCGCCTTGCCGGGGGAGATCCGCAGCGCGCGGTTCCCCTTTCCGGTTCCGCCAGCCCGCCAACCTCACCAAGTACTCGGGTGAGGCGAACCCCAGGGGTTTGGCTCGCGATTACCGGTTGCCAGTTGGGCGGGCGGGCGACGATAGACTCATCATCCGCAACCTTCCCCTTCACTGGGCGACGCCACTCGAGGCCTGGCTGGAGCACCTTCCGCCCGCACGATCTTTGACTGGACCGACCTAGTCAAGGTGTTCGTGGGAAATTTCGGGGGCACATATGTGCGCCACAGGAACTCAGGATCTCCATAGCTGCCGCGAGGCCCGACGAGTCACTTCACGACTTCATCCGCCGCTTCTCCAAGAAGTGCACCGAGCTGCCCAACGTGGCCGACACCGCCATCATCGGCGCATTCCTCGGCGGGACAACTGCAAGGAGCTGGTCCCTGGCTGGGACGGAAGATGCCCTCCACCGCCAACGAGTTGTTTGAGGTGGCCATAAATTCGCCTCCGGTGAGGAGGCGGTGGGAGGCCATCTTTCGCGGCGCCAACGACAAGGACAAGCGGAAGAATGAAGAAGCCCGCGGAGGCGGCGACCCGCAACCAAAAGAAGAACAAGAGGGGGCAAGCGGAGGGGGAAGCAAGGCAAAAGGAGGAAGACTCAGAGGATGATCTCGTCATTGCGGCCCGGCCGCAAAGGCACCAAAGGCCCGGGGGGCCGGGCGTTAAACGACATGCTCAAGAAACCTTGCCCCTTCCACAAGTTCCCCGTCAAGCACACCATGGGGGGAGTGTGACTTGGCTGCCGATTCTACCAAAAGCTGCCCCCACCCGAGGGACAAAAGAAGAAGGAGAAGGAAGAAGACAAGGATGATGGGTTCGAAGATCCCACGATGTCTTCATGATCATCGGGGCCTCCCGATGAATCTTTCACCACGATAGATCAGCCTTGGCCGAGAGGTTTTCGGTGCGCCCATGCGCCCCATGAGTACCTACCGTGGTCGTAGAGGCCATCACCAATGGCCCCGACGACCACCCACTCTCGTACCAAACCCGGGAGGTACCCACTCGTGGTGGATCCCGTCGTCGACAACGTTCGGCTCACTAAGGTGCTGATGGATGGCGGCGCCCTCAACATCCTCTACTCCGACACCCTCGGCTGTTGGGGATGGAGGCGCCCACCTCAGACCCTCCAACTCTCCCTTCGGGGGGCATTGTGCCGAGGCAAGCGGGCCTGCCCCTCGGGCAGTCGACCTCCCGTCGTCTTGAACGCCGTCAAACTACCGCCAAGGAGGTCATTACCTTCGGCGTGGTTGACTTCGAAGAGAACCTACCCCACGGCATACTCGGGCGTCCAGCGTCTGAAGTTCATGGCGGTCCCGAACTATCGTACCTCCTTCTCAAGATGCCGAGGGCCCCAGCGGCGTCATCAGCATTGGATCCTCCCTACGAACACGCAGCGTTCAAGCTGCGACGTGGAGGCCATCGAGCATGCGAGGCCATGGCCGTCTCAGGAGGCTCTCGACTCGCAAGCGCCGGCACCTTCGAGCCGTCAGATGGGGTAAGGGAGGTCCCTTTCGACCCCTCCACCTCGTCCAGGCAAGGCCGGTGAAGATCTGTGACTCCTCGACCCAAAATAGGAAGCCGTTAACAAATCGACTTTCTCGGCGCAAACATCGACATCTTTGCGTGGAGTCCCTCGGACATCTTAGGGCATCCGGGGATGTCGCCGAGCACTCCCTTGATATCGAGGCGGGTCGGACCGGTGAAGCGGCCGGCTGCGCCCGATTCGGACGAGGAGAAGCCTTGAGGGCCATCGAGGAGGTGAACAAGCTTTTGGCGGCGGATTCATCAAGGAGGTATTCCACCACAGTGGTTATCTAATCCGGTGCTTGGATAGGAAGAAGAGTGGGAAATGGAGGATGCGTGTAGATTATACTAGCTTAAATAAAGCATGTCCGAAAGTCCCTTTTCCCTTACCGCGTATCGATCAGATAGTCGACTCCATCTCGGGGTGCGAGCTCTTATCCTTCCTTGATGCTTATTTCGGCTACCACCAAATAAAGATGAAGGAGTCGACCCATTTCGCGGACGTCCTTCATCACCCCGTTCGACATGTCTTTGTTGCGTGGCGATGCCCTTTGGGCTTAGGAACGCGAGGAGCCACGTACCAACTTTGCATCTTTGGGCGTTTTCGGCGACCACATCGGCGTGGCCGTAGAGGCCTACGTCGGCGACATCGTGGTCAAGACTAAGAAGGCTGACGACCTCATCTCCGACCTCAAAATCGCTTTCCGGTGTCTTAAGGCCAAAAGCGTCAAGCTCAACCCAGAAGTGCGTCTCCGGGGTTCCCCGAGGCATGCTACTCGGGTTCATCGTCTCAAGCGCGGCATCGAGCCCAACCCCGGAGAAGGTGACTGCGGTGACGAGCATGGGGGCGATCAAGGACTGAAGAGCGTACATCGAGTCATAGGGTCATGCGGCCGGCCCTCGCTTCATCTCACGACTTCGGCGAGAAGGGCTGCCCACATATCGCCTCTGAGAAAGTCGGCGCTTCTCTGGACCACCGAGGCCCAGGAGGCCCTCGACAAGCTCAAGGCTGCCCTCACGTGCCCCGATCCTCGTCCCGCCCGCCAGGGTGAACCCCTCCTCTTATGCGTCGCGCGACCACCCGGGTGGTGGCCATCGTCGTCGAGAGGCGGGGGAGGAAGGGCCACGCCTGCCCGGTCCAACGGCCAGTCCACTTCATCATCGAATCTTGTCGAGACCAAGACCCGCTACCCACAGATCCGAAAGGCTGCTCTACGCGGTGGTCGACTTCGGCGCAAGCTCGGCACTACTTCGACGCCCACCCGTGATGGTGGTCTCCTCCTTCCGTTGGGAGAGATCCTCAGAATCGGGAGGTCTCGAGGCGGGTTGCCAAGTGGTCCGTCGAGCTCATGGGAGAGACTCTCTCTACGGCGCCGAGGAAGGCCATCAAATCTCAAGTCTTGGCCGACTTTCTCGCGGAGTGGGTGACACCCGGCTACCGCCGCTCCGGCTCGAGACGGAATCTTTGGGCGATGTACCGACGGGTCCACGATGAAGGCCGGGCCGGCGCCCGGCCTCCTCTTCGTCTCTCCCCTCGGGGTGCACATGCGATGCGTGATCCGCCTTCACTTCCGAGCATCGAACAATATGGCGAGAATCACGAAGGCACGCTCAGCGGGTTAAAGATCGCCGTCGAACTTGGCGTCAAGCGCCTCGGCGTCAGGGGCTCGCGACTCGTCATCAACCCGAGGTCATGAAGGACTCAAAAGCTGCCACGACCTCAAGATGGATGCGTCTTTGCAAGGCGGTGCGGCGCCTGGAAAGACAAGTTCGGCGGTCTCGAGCTCAACCACGTCGTTCGGAGGCACTGAAGCACCGAGCCGAACTTCGCCAAGATCGCCCATTTGGGAGAGCCCGGTTCCCCCGGCGTCTTCACCAAAGACCTCGCGGCTCCTTTCGTCACGATCGAGGGGCAAGGGGAGGCCTCGGAAGATCGTTCCGACCCCCCTCGATTTGGAGGCACGCCCAAGGCCCCCTCGACATCCGAGGCCCCTCGACTTCCGGAGCATCCTCGGCATCAAATGCCGAGGTCGTGGAGATCGACGGGGGGATCAGAGGCCGACCCCAAGCGGTTGGAGAAAGCCATACCTCGATTTGGATCATCAGGGGTCCTCCCCGAGACTTCAACCAAGCCGGCGCAGCAAGAAGAGGGAAGTCCCGTCGTCGGCGGGGACGAGCTCTCAAGCCTGAAGCCCCTCGGGGTCCGGCGATGCATCACGGTCGAGGAGGGCCTCGCCCCTAGCCCACAAGATCCACGCCGATTATGCTGCGGCCACCACGCCGCTCCACGCTCCCTCGTCGGCGCTTTCAACCCGGGGGTTCTGCTTGGCCGACGCGGTCGGCCAGCGCCTTGAGGTAATGCGCACACTGCGAAGGATGTCGATATTACGCTCGTCGGGCACTGCCCGGCTCGAGGCGCTCCGGACCATCCCGATCACGTGGCCTTTCACCGTGTGGGGCTTGGATGCAGTAGGACCCCTCAAGAAGGCGGGGGGGGCTTCACTCATCGCTCGTCGCCATCGACAAATTCTCCAAATGGATCGAGGGGCGCCCCGTCACCAACATTCGGTCCGAGCGGGCGGTGCTTTTCTTCACCAGACATCATCCACCGCTTTGGAATCCCGAACTCTATCATCACCGACCCACGGCACCCGGTTCACGGGGCGAAGTTTAAAACTTCTGCGATAAGCACCGGATCACGCATCGTCGGTCCTCGGTCGCGCACCCCGGACAAGCGGGCGGGTAGAGGCGGGCCAGCGGGATGATCTTGCAAGGGCTCAAGCCTCGGATCTTCAACAAGCTCAACAAGTTCGGCAAAAGGTGGCTCGAGGAACTCCCCTCGGTCCTCTAGAGCCTCGGGACAACGACGAAGCGAGCCACGGGTTTCACGCCCTTCTTCTGGTGTGCGGTCTTTGAAGCCATTTTGCCCTGCGACTTGGAATTCGGATCCCCCAAGGTTAAAAGCCTCTGACGAGGCCCGCAACCAAGTGGCTCGAGAGGACTCGCATTTGGACATGCTTGAGGAAGCCGGGGACGCTGCCCTCCTACACTCGGCAAGATACCGGCCGGTCCCTTCGGCTACCCACGGCCAAGCGGGTCGGGACCGAGACCTCTGGGAAGGTGATGCGGTGCTTTCCGTCTCCGCCAAGACAACAAAAGGGCGCCACAATCTCACGCCCCATACAGGAAGGGCCCTTCATCATCGCTGAAGTCCTCAAGCCGGACACGTACAAGCTTGCTAACGAGGCCGGCGAAATCCTTAACAACGCTTGGAACATCCAACAGCTATGTCGCTTTTACCCTTAGAAATTCCAAGCATTGTACATACGCTTTGTACCTTTGGTTAAATAAAAATCCTTGGGCGTTTCTCCCAAGTCATAGCATTCTGTCCCCAGTAGGACTCAGGGAGACTTGCTTTGGGCTCACCAAAACCAAGCCTCCCTCGGGGGCTAGAAAGGGGGGAACCCCCTCCTGGAAAGCACCCCTCGAAAAATCTTTTTCGTTTTTCTGGCTATCTTTCGTAGACTCCGTATTCCCGAAAGTCTCGCATACTTAGGAAAAACACGGCCGAGGTCATCCCAAGGCCAAGGATGGCCGAACATGCGAGGCCACCCATGCCGGCGCCGTGGCGCCCTACGCTTGGCGCCCTCGGCCAAGGGATGACTCAAGTGCCGCGGGGAGGCCGCTCAATACAATAAGGTAACGGGGCCATGACGGCTACTCACGCGGTCCTCACCTTTGGGTAAGAGCGACCCTCGGTGTAAAAGTATCCTCGCATGACTAAGTAGCGAGTCAAGCGGATGGGAAAAATGAGGAGATAATGAAAAAGCCCGCACAAAAAAACACAAAGGCCTCGACGGATCGATTCACAAAGTGTTTCATAAACATAAAATCAACATAAACTTTTATTTACATGGCGCTTGGGCACAGCCCTCGGGGGGGGCTCTTGGGGGGCGTCAGGGCCACCAACGTCTTGGGCGGCGACATCCACGGCCTCGGGGCCTCGGGCCACGGCATCCCGTGACCTCGGCGTCTCGGCACCCGGCATCTGCGACCTCGGGCGGACCACGACCTCGGCGACCCGCGGCCTCGGCGTCACTAGCTTCCTCGGAGGAGTGGGCGGCGGCGGGCGCAAAAGTAGCCACCGGTGTGGCGGGAGCCCCCGCTCCTCTCGGCCTCCTCGACGAGTGGGCCGGCGCATCGGTCTCGTGCCCCATCTCCTCTTCGGCCACGACAAGCCCCTCGGCGATCAGAGGGAGGTCGAGGCCGGTAGTGGGACATGGTCGCGCGAGTGTTGACACTCCTTAGCGTCAACTTTTACTAGCACTTTAAACCTGAAGGAGAACATGAAAACATACTAGTCTAGGGCTTTATCGACAAATTCCACGAGTTTTGCATATTCTATATTTTCGGGGATTTTTCGAGAAAAGGATAAAAGAAGGATTTCAATGCATAATTATCACAAAATTGATCCACGTCGGAACAACATCGCTAGAGGACTCGGGGAAGGGTCTAGAAGACACCGAAGCGGGCCCGGGGCCCTTGAGAGGAGATAAGGTGGGGCCGGCCGGCCCCCCCCGCCCGGCGCCCTAACTCCACCGATCACCGCCGCCTTACGGAGTCTTCCTCCCTTGGTTGCGTGGAGTCCAATCGCAGCATCCCTACGTTGATTTGAGGTCGGTTTGATCCGGCGGTGCACATGAGATAAAGACGCGGATCGCCGGCGTGGCGGTTCCTTGCCCCCTACTCCACCTCGGCCTATATAATGGCGCCCAAGGCTCCCCCCAAGAGGCATTCTACACCCCAAGGCTTCATATTCTTCATTAGATTAGGGTTAGGGTCCCTCTAGTTGATCTAGTCTAGTTCATCTAGTTCTAGCTAGTTCATCTAGATGTAGCAATTAGGAGAGACTAGTTCTTCTAGATCTAGTCTTGTTTTGAGATTAGAGAGATTGAGTAGAGGAGTAGAGATTGCGGAGGAGCTCGGCATGTCGGCGCTTCTTCGTGGGCTGTATTCTTACGGATTGACTTCCTCGCCTTGGGAGGCTGCGTTCGAGGTACTTTTGTATTTACTATTACGATTCAAGTAGCGATCGTTTATATTCATTCTTTAGTTCACATCTCATATTGAGGACTTTGATCTTGGTAATTGCTTGGTTGAAGTAGTATTTCGTAGTGTAGGCGTGGTGCCTAGGCTAGGTTTACTTGTGGATGTCCCCCGATTAGCCGGATAGTGGTAGCTCGCGTAGGTGACTTTATAGCTACGTTGAATCCTCGTAGTCCACTTCCGTTGATAGGGACAGACAGGGTGATAGGTGTCTGCAGTAGGTAGATTACTACTGTTTCTTCTCCTATTCAGGTCACTTGCCCGATAAGGCGATATTATACAAAGTTTCTTGGTAGTCGAACTAGAGTATATTAGCTATTTCTCTTTTTCTTGATATGATCTAGCCTAATTGTAGGATTAAGTTTATACACTTTGTCATTATCACAGCTGTTCCCTGTGGATACGATATTTAAAACCTCAGGGTAAAATGTGACACTTTGGTATGATATCTATGGCGCTTGCGGATAATCCTACTTAAAACTTATTTAAATGGAGTGCGATTAAAAATACCAACAAGCAATTTTTGGCGCCGTTCTTGCAGGGAACGGTTTTGCTGATTTTGACTTAGTCTAGCTTAATCTTGTATTATACTTTTATCTTTTCTTATTTTATCCCAGTCTCTTCATTAATTTTGTGTTCATCCTTATGGATGTCTTTAATTTTATTTCTATCTATCTTTATGACATGTGCGAAGCTTTTGAGCCACCAAAATCTATGGAACCTATCATAACACTGGCTATTTGCTACGCCCATGTCTAATTAATATGATTCGGGATATCTTATCACCCGAACTAGATATGGAAGTCTCGGTAGCTAAAACATAATCATTCTATTCTCAAGATTTAGCTATCAATTCTAAACCCTTAAAATTCCACTTTAATGATTTAGACTTCCAGGTTGGCTAAGATGCTCATAAAACAATACACATTAGATCTTCTCAAAAGAGCATCTTAGGAAAAGTGTAGTCAACTTCCTTTTTCTTCTGAAAGACATTGGAAAGAATGCAAGGATGGCATGTTGAATGATGCCATAGAAGGAGAGCTAACCCATTTAGGAATAAATTCTATCTTCTCCCCTTCTATGCTCACATTAAATATCTTTGAACCCATCTCTAAACCCATCCTTGACTCCAATGAATCTTTTTTATGCTCTTTCTACTAAAATAATAATCCTAGAAATCTATCAAGACATCTCAAAAATAAGGGTCATGACGATTATAGGAATACCCAAGAAGAGTAACAATGGCAGGAATGCATAGAACATACTAGAAATACATATGCCATTGTGAAAGAATAGATGGAAGAAGATGAAGCTCTAGCATCTAAACTTGGTTTTAAATTCAAAGCGGTGAGCTTAAATTAATTTCTAGAACTACCCAAGTTTAGAGGAAACTTTAGGTGAGACCAACCTTGGAGACATCGATTCATGGGAAATCCTAGAAAATAAAACATCCAATCAATGTCATAGGCATGAAATGATAGAGACAAACTTGTTGCCTATAGACATCCATGAATAGACACCCCTAGAGTTTAAAAAAAGAGATTACATCGATGAGCATGAGAATTATCTCATCAACACCTTATTAAATCCATGCTCATATGAGAAATCTCCTGAATCTTTTTGGTCTCTCTCTAATATTACCACACACGAGATCTTTAACCCCCCTTAGTTTTCCTGTTCATAAAATCATTAAGAGGGTGGTTGTAGATGCATATGTTCATAAATATTATAGATCTCGTTGTAATCTTGATATAGATACACAAAGGCTAATGTTCTAGAGGAACCCACCTCACCAACTTGAAGTACAATAATTAGAAGGTTTTCTAAGAACAACTTTATGTCCCAAAATAACCACTCTTAAAAAAAATTAATTGAGCTTGCACCTTTTGTTATACCCTTGTGAATTGAGCAGAGTTATAATTATCAAAATATTCCTTTGGATATTTTTGTCACTAACCATTTCAGGTTTGAAGTAAGAAAATAACTAATGGCGGCACCAGGTATGTCAAAATAACCATTATGCAATTTTGAATTACATCCACTCAAGCTTACATTTACTTTGTAAAATTCCAGCTTGGGGGAATGGTCTTATTTAGAAAATTCTATATTACTAATATTGGTTGTCTCTACCTTTATTCAATTTATTAATCATACTCTTTCATCTCTGTTTAAATAACATTCTATAAACTTTTATGTTACCTTTGCTTGCTATAGTATGTTTAAGGTTTGGAGAAATTTCATATACCTTTTGAATTAGGCATGGTGCTTAGTTTAAACTGTTTTCTTGAGTCATAATTAGACAAGGTGTTTAGTTTGATTCTTGAACTAAGAGGTGTATTGATTTTACTTTCAAAGGCTTTTTTGAATTAAGCGTGGTGCTTAGGTTAGAATGCCTTCCTAAGTCAAATTAGACGTGGTGTCTAGGTTGATTTTTGAACTGATAAGATACTTGTAGTAGACATTGGATATTTTGTTGGACTAACCCCTATAGGAAATTTTCAAACTCAATTTGGGTAAGTCATGAGATAAATTTAAATTAGAGATACGACAGAGTACATGCTTAACTTTAATAACTTTATAAAAGAAGACATAGCTCATTCATCATGAATGAAAGAACTATGAGCATTAATGATTCATTCACTTTATCGCTACTACAAGTTACTTTGCCTTAAGTCATGTTTGTATAAGCATAGACAAAATAAAATCTTGGACAAGCAACTTTTGTGTTCAAAATCTGTATATTCCTTCGGGTATGTACTTTGTCCACTAATCTATTGCAGGCATAATAATAATTAGAATGAAAAAAGTCAAAAGATCAAAGAAGAAAAATATGACAAAAGAATAGATGCAACAGAGGAGACAAGATGTCCATTAGCAACTCAAGATTCAAGAGGGAGGACCACCGGTCATTTACCCTTCATCACTTAGTGCCATCACGCTCTAATAATGAAGGTAATACCCAAGGTAAGTGGTCCTTTGCTCTTCTCTTGATCTTGGTGCACATATATTTTAAAACACAAACATGTTAGAGTTATAACTTAAATTAATAATCTAATGAACTCAACATGGTTTGTCTTTTAAGATTGTTCATGGCATTGTACTCTTAATCTCAGTCTTAACCAAAATACGTTAAAACATTATATTCGATCTTGGGAAGATGATAGTCATACTCATATGAAAATTTATATATAGATAGACAATCCTTCCATTGGTTAAAGTAATTTATTCTTTTCTACCATGAGAACTTAATTGCAACATTAAATACTTAATCTTTTGATCCTACCACTCATGGCATAAATAAATAATTCATGTAACACCAACTTTATCTTGTTCAATGTGTCTAAGGATAGAAAAAAATAAAATAAATAAAAAAATAGATTTGGTTCTGTTAGTGTTTTTCCACCAGCGAGAACCCATGCACTTGATCTCTGCCTTAATTTTGCAAACAGGACAACACATCGAGAAAAATTTATTAAATCTACAAGTGAGGGTTACGTGAACATGTACATTGAGCAAGATCTTTGCCAGCCATAATTAAAAGCTCTACTTCAACCTACTGGTCAAATCAAAGAATAAAAGTGACATCATCATCACTAAAGGTATGCAACATCATAACCTCCATCTCTCAAGATGGAGAGATATACAAGAGTGGAAGAATAAGTTCTGTCAGTAAACTTAAAATTCCGTACCCTTGCCATAAGGTAATATGGTAGTTATCTAATTAATTAGTATTTCTATCTACATTAATAATTTCGCTTTAGTATATTCATCTTCATAAATATTAAAAAGAAAATAAAAATCTTTATTGCTTCATTTCTTTGCATCATAAAATATTGAAATCCCTACATGAATAAACTTATGGTAACCCTATAGGAATATTTCTTGTGGTGGTATAAATAATAATAATAATAATAATAATAATAATAATAATAATAATAATAATAATAATAATAGTAGTAGTAGTAGTAGTAGTAGTAGTAGCAACAAAGAAGCATCATCTATGTTTACTTTCTTGCATTATGAAAAAAAACCTAAGCCCCATAAGATTGAATATTCTATGTGGAGGCATAAAAAAAAATAATAATAGAACTATATATCATGCACTTATATTTAATTTCTATATAATTAAAATAGAAAATTCAAAAAAAAAAAGAATCCTACTAGAGCCTGTCAATTCAAATCAACTCAAAGAATAATCAATCATTTATTGGTGACCGCTAACCTATTATTAAATTCGAGCCTCGAGTTTTGGTTTTTCTTGTTGGAGTATAATTATGCGGGAACAACATTATGACAAGGAGAGAGTCTATCGGTGGCATCCACTAGGGGCTGCTGGTTACCTCACTCTGAAGATCATTAACACCAAGAATTGCAAACATCTAGCTTGGGGAGGAGCATCCCCTAGTTATCGGGTAACTATACCTAGGTGATTATCGAGTCTACTTTTTATAGTCATAAAAAAACACAAAAATATTCGGGCACATGAAGGCTCGATGCGATCAAAGGGACTAGCTTGGGGGAGATGCACCCCGTTTCATCGTGATTAAGGTATGTCTTTACTATTAATTTTATTTTAGTAAGCTATAGTGTGTGTTAGATTTAATAATTAAAGTATGTTTAAAGAACTCTCTCTCTAATCTTTTAAAGTGGAAATGATGAATAGTTGCTCTACTAAAATTTCTTTTAAGTGCCTAGTATTTAACCATGGATTCTCCCGAGTTTGGATATGACTACTTTGATATAAGAATTTACTCTGAACCTGAAATTTGTGGAGGCACACGCTTGAGCTAAAGTCTAGGTAATTGATCGACAATGATACATGAAGGTCTAAGCTACTATTTATCTTATTCTTATCATTACTAAGTTCGGAGATTTATTTTGAAAACCTAAAATCTTACATGATGAGCTCTTGTATGACAAAATCTAAATTCCTACCAAAGCCATATATGATACATTTAGAATTAGGAAAACCTTTGCACATTTATCTTTGCTTGCTTTACATTGAGTTTAGTCAACCTTTGGAATATACCTTATGAGAGTCTTGTCATGCTTTTAAAATCAAGATCACTTACGCACTCCACCCACATATGCATTACTCCTACTCTAGGAAGTAAGCGCGAGTCATTTCCACTTTCATCTAGATCCACTTTAAAAATGTTTCTCTCCTACATTAGGAGTAAACACATAAAAATAGACCCTATAGGACAACCCCCGTTTAATTGCTCTAAGTTCTTATCATTATCTCTTCAATTATTTATATTCAAAGGATACATGTGGCTATGCAAAAGTATTGAAAAAAAAAAGAGAAGAGTGAAAAAAAAGGGAGTAAAAGATGGACAAGTGTCCCAAGCATTAAAACAATGGGTACATAGATGCCCGCCTCCCAAATTAAAAAAAAAAAGAAAGAAGAAAAAAAAAAAAGAAGAGAGAATAAAGATAGCCCATGTTTTCCGCTTGAAAAGAGTTCTATGGAAGGAGATTATTTTTAAAGAGCAAAAGTAGAATTAGGATTAGCCACTAAATACCATATATACGCCTATCCATCATATACCACACACATGCACATCTTGATTTGATTGAATGCCTTGATTCTGTATGGATCCATTGTTTGACTTTACAATATATGAATTGCAAGTATGTTCATCCTTGTTATTGCCACTCCTATGAGCACCACTATAAATACTTAGTTGTAGGAAAGGCATAACATCATTAATGCCTCAAGAGGGAACCATAAATACCACATACATTGAGAGACTCGAGGGTGTCATACAATTAAGCTCTGAGTTTTATTGTGAAAATTTATAAAACTCTGGAATATTGGTACTGCAAAGAATTTGAGACATAGTGCTTGACTTGATTGTTTTATCTTTCGATTGCTCAAGATTTATGCACAAGCTGTAAAGCTCTATAGTTAAAGGTAAAATGGGTAAGTTTGAAAGTTAGAGTAGTTTTGTCTAAACCAAAGGAAAATTTATGTTTAAAAGCAAGTGAGCTTAAAAGAAATAAAAGTATTAAAGCAATTCTGATCCAAGTTTATTAAGAACTAGATTTAGATTGTTTGCCAAGGGACTGGCAAAAAGGTAAGCTTGGGGGTATTGTTGACACTCCTTAGCGTCAACTTTTACTAGCACTTTAAACCTGAAGGAGAACATGAAAACATACTAGTCTAGGGCTTTATCGACAAATTCCACGAGTTTTGCATATTCTATATTTTATGGGGGATTTTCGAGAAAAGGATAAAAGAAGGATTTCAATGCATAATTATCACAAAATTGATCCACGTCGGAGCAACATCGCTAGAGTACTCGGAAAGGGTCTAGAAGACACCGAAGCAGCGGGGCCCCGAGAGGAGATAAAGGTGGGGCCGGCCCGCCCCCCCCGGCCGCCGGCGCCCTAACTCCACCGATCACCGCCGCCTTACGGAGTCTTCCTCCCTTGGTTGCGTGGAGTCCAATCGCAGCATCCCTACGTTGATTTGAGGTCGGTTTGATCCGGCCGGTGCACATGAGATAAAGACGCGGATCGCCGACGTGGCGGTTCCTTGCCCCCTACTCCACCTCGGCCTATATAATGACGCCCAAGGCTCCCCCAAGAGGCATTCTACACCCCAAGGCTTCATATTCTTCATTAGATTAGGGTTAGGGTCCCTCTAGTTGATCTAGTCTAGTTCATCTAGTTCTAGCTAGTTCATCTAGATGTAGCAATTAGGAGAGACTAGTTCTTCTAGATCTAGTCTTGTTTAGAGATTAGAGAGATTGAGTAGAGGAGTAGAGATTGCGGAGGAGCTCGGCATGTCGGCGCTTCTTCGTGGTTTGTATTCTTACGGATTGACTTCCTCGCCCGGAGCTGCGTTCTAAGGTACTTTTGTATTTACTATTACGATTCAAGTAAGCGATCGTTTATATTCATTCTTTAGTTCACATCTCATATTGAGGACTTTGATCTTGGTAATTGCTTGGTTGAAGTAGTATTTCGTAGTGTAGGCGTGGTGCCTAGGCTAGGTTTACTTGTGGATGTCCCCGATTAGCCGGATAGTGGTAGCTCGCGTAGGTGACTTTATAGCTACGTTGAATCCTCCGTAGTCCACTTCCGTTGATAGGACAGACAGCCGATAGGTGTCCGGTAGGTAGATTACTCTGTTTCTTCTCCTATTCGGGTCACTTGCCCGATAAGACGATATTATACAAAGTTTCTTGGTAGTCGAGAACTAGAGTATATTAGCTATTTCTCTTTTTCTTGATATGATCTAGCCTAATTGTAGGATTAAGTTTATACACTTTGTCATTATCACAATTTGTTCCCTGTGGATACGATATTTAAAACCTCCGGGTAAAATGTGACACCGGTATGATATCTCATGGCGCTTGCGGATAATCCTACTTAAAACTTATTTAAATGGAGTGCGATTAAAAATACCAACGCGGCGTGTGTGACACGCCCGACTTCGGAGGGGTCTCCGGCGCCGCAGCGCCTCCACCCGCCGCGGCACCATCGCCCGGCCGCGACACCAAATTCTTGTCGCCCGGCTTCCTCGGCCCTCCACCGCGGCCTTGAGGGGTGTGGCCTCCAGCGTCGGGGTCTCAAGCTCGCCTGCGCCGAGTTATAGGCGGCTTGCGACACGGAGAGGTTCTCCTCGGCTCTGTCACCCTACCCTGCAGGTGCGCAAGAACCGAGAGTTAGGCTCTCGGGCGGTAACTTCTGAGCACGAAGGCCGATCCACGGCTCTTACCTCGCGGTGGCCGCGGAGGGTCTCGTTCTCACCGATCCCAGCAAGGCCGCGTCCTTGACTTGGGTACTCTCGCCGCCTAGGACAAGGCGCTCAGCCTTCGAGGCCTCAACTTGTCGGACGAGGGACTTGATGGAGTCCGGCCAGCGCGAGGCCTCGGCGACCATCGCCTCCTTCTCCGTCCGGGCTGGTCAAGGCTCCTAAGCGTGGCCCACCGCGACGTCCCTGGCGGTAGCGTCCTCGCGTGCCGTCGCTGGCCTCGGACTACCGGGGGAGATGAAAGGCGGAGCTTCTCGAGCTCGGCGTCCTTCTCCGAACACGGCCGTCGTCGGTGGGAGACCAGGCCCTTCTGGCTGAAGGTTCCGATCATGAAGGCCGGCCGACGGCCTGGAGAACCTCCGACTTCCCGCTCGACGCCCGTGCTAAATCCCGCAACACGCGCTCTACGGCCGGTCAGTCGCTGGGAAGACGCTCCCGGAGGGAAAGAGGGTAAAGCTCACTCACCCCGAAGCAAGGGGAGCTGGCACAACCCGACACAATGGTCCGGGCGGCCTTCTCGTAGCGGTCGACGCAGTCCGCCACGCTCACCCAGATTCTCCCCTCCTTGGCGTCGTCTGGCGCAAAGGCCCCTCGCCTCTCCGGGGCCCCAGGCGGCCGGCTCTCCCGAACAGGTGGGCTCCCGGCGGGCTGGCTGCTCACCGGACGCTCCCGGCCGAGGCCGTGGCACCCACGGTGGGCGCCTCGGTCACCCCGCGCCTCGGCGGCTCCTCCCTCCGCCAAGGTGGCACCAGCCTCGGTGGCCACGGCTTGGTGAAGGGCCGAGGCTGCTCCGCCTCGGTCATAGCTGCGTCGGCGGTAGCAACCACCATGGGCTCCTCCACCGCTACCTCGGCGACACCGAGGAGTCTACCCGGGCCGACACGGCCGGGATCACCACATCGTCCTCCTCCTCGGGCACCCTGCCCCGTCGGCGGCGCCGACGGAGCCGGCCCCTCGACCAGGGGCGCCCACGGGCACGCCCCGGTCTCTCCGGCCGGGCGCGCCCTTGCCCCCGCCTTTCGCTTTGCCGCCGAGGACCGCTCAGGTGGGCCGGCGGCTCCCTCGGCGGCCTTCTCCCTCTCCTCGGTCCCGACCGTCGCCTGGGCGGCGGAACCCAGTCGCCCGACCCCCGCTTTAGCTGTTTTCGAGGCGGGGCGTCCACTGCGGCGTGCGCTTCAAGGCGTGGATGGGGACAAGACAGGGGTTAGCGGGCGGAAAAAGAGCGAACGTCAAGGCAGGCGACAAGGTGTAAACACCCCTTACCCGCGCACTTTAATCCTAGCTCCAGACGGGACCCGCCCGATGGCGGAATGTCGGTATGGGGATGGATGCTCTCGCTGCCGAAGGCGCCCCATTTGCGGGTCTCCGAGCCCGCTTCAAGTCGACTTGGGCGTGGGGGAGACGAGCCTGCAGCGAGGGGAGGGGCTCGGCGACCTCCTTCCCCCGTGACGTCACGCCTCCTCTCCGGGGGGGACCCAGTGGCCGGGGCATCGCGGCCCCAAGTCGGCGGCGCCCGGAGACAGGTCTCTCCGTGCAGCCCCTTCCGGGACGGCGCCCGGCGACAAACCGCCGCCCGCCCGGCACGCGGCGTCACCTCCGGGGATCCAACCCCGGTGGCGGCTCGGCCTCGTCCTCGTCCCACTCCTCCTCACCATCGCCGTCCGCCGTCGTCGTGCTCGGTGGTGTCCGACGGCGTCCCCGCTGGGGAGACCCTCTGCTCCTGGCGCCGCCCTTGGCGAGATAGGTCCTCCCTCCTTCTTCTGCGGTCGGGTCGTTGCCAGCGGCACTCTCCTTCTCTACCTTCTCTCCGCCTCCGCACGCTCGCTGATTGGCCGCCTTCTCGCGGCGATCGGGGCTTCAGCCGCCTTTAGCCTCTCCGCGAGCCCCACAAGCGCGGCGACCAGGATCAGCGTGGGGGAAGAAGAAGAAGAAGGATGGAACGCACGACGGAGGCGGAGGAACGGGTCTTACCAGATCGATGTAGTCTTTGTCCGGCCGCATCGGGATTCCCCGAGCAAGCGTGGAATGCTCCACCGATGCCGGGCTTTGCTTCGTCGGTCAAGGACCTCGGCGAACCCTAGGTCCTCGGCCGCCATCCGGGTCCCCCTCCTGAGGGGTTGCAGGTGCCGCGTGTCATACAGGGCGCACCGATGCATGAGCGGCAAGGCGGCGCTTGCCGCTTGTGGAAGCCGGGCGATCACCGCCGAGGCGTCAGACCCTCCCCGGGGTCGAGCGCGCCCGGGCGGCAAACACCTTCCTCGGTGGGGTCACCCTCTCGGGGATCGGCTCCTTTCGCCCACGACGGCGGCTCGGGTCGAACACCTTCCCGGTGTAGGCAGGCGGTGGCCACCGTCGTTGCGAAGGTAGAACCACTTGCTTTGTGCCAACCGCGGTTCGAGGGGGCGAGCCTCGCCCGGGATATAGTCCCCGGTGCTGGATCGCGGATCGCCTGCAACGGTAGGCTCGGGCGGCCAACCTCTTCCCCCTCTCTTTCTCCTTCTCCTTCCCCTTCTCCTTCTCCGCCCCGGGCGGAGATTTCAGGAACAAAGTGGCCTCGAAGAAGTAGAGCCATAGGTCCCAGTGGGCGTCGACGCCAAGGAAGCCCTCACACGCGCCCCCGAAGACGGCCCGCGTGGGTGATGCGGTTGGGGGCGAGGTTGTGGAGCTCAAGCCGTAGTGCTCGAGGGCGCCCGCAGAAACGCCCCCGGCATCCCGAACCAGCGCTCGTGGAGCGGCGTGAAGCTCACGACGTACCCCGGCGGAGGGCGCGGTACCGATCATCTAGCGACGGCACGATCCACTCCGGCCATTTGGAAGTCGATTCCGAGCTCGAGAGTCCCTTCTCCACTAACGCCACCAGCTCCGCCTCCGTCGCGGGCAGGACTCCCAATCTACCACGCCAACAACACCGGCCTTGGGCGCCATCGCGAGAGCGGGATCGAGCGAGGAGGGCGGCGCGGGAAGTCTCTTTTTCTCTCCCCTCTCCGGCGAGCTCAAGAGATTTTTCGGCGGCGGAGAAGGCAAAAGAAGCAAAGAACGCAGATACAAAGGAAAGGCCAACACGGCCGCCGCACGGTATTTATACTAGATGCGCCCTCGTCGCTTCCTCTCTTCGCATTAAATGCGATCGGCCCACGATACGCCTACTCGATTACACGCCGCGACGCCCGGGGAGACCCGCACGGGTGGCGCAGCCCCACGGGCTCGGCGCGCCACACGCGCGTTACACGGCACGCCTCCCGCAAAGGATCCGGGCCACGAAGCCCGGGGCCCTGCCACCGCGCGTGGCCACAGCGGAAGACGCAGCGCCGCACATCACATCCTCCGTGGGACCCAAAAGGGCGCGGCAAGACGGCAACTGCCATGACGGAGAAAGTAGGGCCCGCCACCGCTCGCGCGGCGCTCCACATCCCGCGCTGGCCGCCTGAAAAGTCGCGCCCACGCCCCACGTCAAGGCAAAACAAGAATTCCTTCTCCACGAAGGAGCAGGCGGCGGCCCACTTACGGGGTCCGGGGCTTCGCAGGCTGGCCCATATAAGGGTTCGACGGCCACCCCGAGGCGGCAGAGTCGGGGGGCAGCTCGGACGGCCTCATACACAGCGGCCCCACGCAAGCGGGGGCCGTCCTTGCAGCATCCGAGGCCTGCATGGCAGCCGAGTAAGGGGATCCCGCGTGGGAGAGCGCCGAGCCCTCGGGACCGGGCGGACGGGACCCGAGCCCCATCTCGAGCATACCAGTGCGGTGCTCTTATGAACAAGCGCCCGGCCCAAACCCAACCCCTAGCGAACAGGGGCACGGGCGGTTCACTTGATTCTCCCGCTAACACTCACCGGATCTAGTCGTGTTCGACACTCGTCGACGATAGCACGACAAAGTCCACCCCCCTCCTCCCCGCGGAAGGGAAGCCGAGGTGCGTAAGAAACCGGCGGCTGAGTCCCAATTGGGTTCCCCCCGTCGCTACGGGGCTCGGCTCGAGGGCTTCCCCAACAAGCCGAACCAATTCGGGAAAACGCCCCAAAAAACCAGCCGAACCCCTCGGACGAGCCGACGGGTCCGGGGGCTCGGCAAAGACGGCTAATCTGTTCACCAAAAACGCACTAGCCCTCGGACGAGTGCCCTCACTCGCCCAAGGCCTGGGGGGGCTACACCGGCGGGTGCGCGCCCCGCCCGGAGAGCACGACTCTCGAGACAAACCTCAAAACCACGTCGTGCGAGCTAAATGCAAGCCTTCAAGGAGTCCCAACCTCAGAAGCCTCGAAACTACACCCGGCAAAGGGCCTTGCTTGGCGCACCGCGGAAAGTATCGATGGCGACAGAAGAAGCACGACCTCGGCCTCCGAGCGAGTGCTCCCACTCCTTCGAGAGGCTCGGGGGGCTACTGTCGGGGACCAAAATAAGGGCCCCTTAAGGAAAGCCCAACAACGCAAACTTCGGCCCAGCCAGGCCTCCCATTTCCGCTATCTAAGCCCCAGTCCGGGAGCGGCGCACGGCCCGCGACCCCGTCGAAACCGAGCCTACCCCGGAGGGTTCGGACGGCGCCGATTCTCCGCCTCGCCCTGAGCCCCAGCGCGGGGGCCTCGGGTGAGCCCTCCACTCTCCGTCCGCCCAGAGCCCCCAACGGCGGGGCCTCGGACGAAGCCGCTAGCTTCCGTCCCGCCCCGAGCCCCACGGCAACCAGGCCTCGGACGGGACACGTCGCCAGAGTCAAAGACCGTACCACCGATTTGACGATATCCACCACCGCCCGTGTCGGGGAGCACTCCATGTTCGACGGGGGGATGGGCATTGCCCGTCACGGCCCATGCCGGCAATCATGCTTACGCGGTCTCCACGATGGAGGCCACGCCCGCCACGGTGGGGGGCCTTTGCTTTGCCTAACCCCTCGCGCGGGTCCCATCGCCGGGACTCGGGGCGCCGTACGCCACGCCAAGGCCACGCCCGGCCAAGCGTCACCCTCGTGCGGGAGTGGACTGGGCGCCCATTCCAATCGACCAGCGGTCCACCCGTGAGCCCCGAGCACGGGATGGGCGGCGCTGCATGCCCGGCGATTGTCCACGGCTATTCCACCCACTCCCCGTGCGACGACAAGCTCCGAGGCCCCCGAGCCTTCGGCCTCTGGCGGGTCAAAGCTACAAGGCTCTGGCGCCCCCTCCGGCGCACTCCACCAACTCCAACGGGGACGTCCGTCATTCCGGACAACGAGGGGCAAGGAGCCGGCGTCGCCTTTGCCTTGTCACGGTCCGGGACAGTCAGTCCACGCCGAAGCCTCATCCGAGGGAGGACGGGAGCCCATGACCCAGCCACGAGCACGGTCACCTCTTGTAAGGCCCTGCCTTCCCCTTGCGGCTATAAAAGGGGAAGGCAGGGACCCTTAGATGATAGGTTCACACACACGAAAGCCCGATATTGGCACTTCACTCAATCACCACGAGACTTGGGACCCCGTCCCTCTCTCACTGCTTGTACACCCTACCTACGAGCACTTGTGAGGGCAATCAAGCCCTATTGTGGGTTTTGGTGATAATGACCATTCAATTTGAGAACTAATGAGATTTATCAAGTTGATACACGGGGGAAGAAGCTATGGAGGATGCTATCTTGAAAGTGGAGTCCCCAAATCTGCTCATGACAAAGGGCTTTGGCTAGTGGAAGTTTATATTCATTTTGCATTTTGAAATTGAGTATAGGAAAGCCGTACTATCAAGGGGATTCAAGTCACTAGTCAAAAGTATGCAACCAAGTGCTCATATTATATACAAAGCATCCATAAACCATGACCAATCCCGGCCCGGCCTATCCCTGCTCTATCTCTCTATTTGGATGGCTAGTGCTTTGATGATGCCTTACCCCGACCGTTGGAAAGCCAGGGGTATTTATACCCTCTTCTCTTGTCCAAACTTTTTAGCTGTCTTCTTCCTCAACCCGAAAAGGTGCTCAGCTTTAGGGTTTGCTCTCCTCCATTGGTCCCCCCAAGCTCTCAAGCATTCCTAAGTGATTCCACCACTAATCCTTGAGAGAAAAGGTGCCAAAACTCAATTAGAGAGCAGCCCCACTGATTCACAAAGTCCTAGAGCACTTGGTTCACGTTTTGGCCGGGCGGCTTGAGTTCATTACTCTTGGAGCTTTGCTCCTAGCCGGCTAGGCGTCGCCCTAGAGCTTGCCAACTCTTGTGGCAGCCTTGGGAGGTTTGTAACAATCATTTGCAGCTAGTAAACTCACCCCCTCATCTCAAGAGTTGAGTCTCTTGACTTGAGAACGAGGTAGGGTTGCAAAGCCCTAAGCCTTGGTGGCTAACCTCAAAGAACGTGGACGTAAGCAAGCCTTGGTGGCAAAGCTGAACCACGGGTTAAATCATTGTGTCACCGTGTGCTTGATTTGCTTTGTCTCCTTTCATGTTGTTGGTGGGTGATTTCTAGGGTTTGTGGTTGATCTACTAGTATACTCTTCTTTGCACCTCATCTAGCTGTTGTTCTGTGATATATATACCTGCAGGAACCTTAGAAATTTATCGATCTAAATTTCGTTGGTCGGGTTTTTGAACCGTGAGCGAAGTTTTCTCTGCAGTGCGGCGGTGCCGCATTGTCAAAGACAGTGGTAGTGCCGCACTAGGTTTTGAACCTGGTTTGATTTGAGTTTTTACAGGCCTATTCACCCCCCCTCTAGGCCTCCAGTGATCCTACAAGTGGTATCAGAGCGGGTTGCCTCGTGTGCGCTTCACCGCGTGAGGTATGGAGACCAGGAGGAGCTTCTCGTGGTGTGCAAGTCGTTGATCAAAAAGAGGTCGAACTCGCACGACACCGATGAGAGCAAGTGAACTCTCGGCTTCAAGCAGCCGAGCAATGCCTCCCTCCCACCGGCACCACAGACCGATGTTGAGGGAGTGCAACACGAAGAAGAAAGAAGAAGAAGGAAAGAAGCAAGAAGGAAGAAGAGAGAAGAAAGACAAAAGAAGAAGGAACAACAGCCAGAAACTTGAAGAAAAGAAAAGAAAAAAAAAAGAAGAACGAAGGCTCAAGAGAGAAGCTAGGAAGAAGAAGAGAAGCTAAGAAGAAGGAAGAAGAAGCAAAGGCCATGATCATCTCATCAAGTGAAGTGTCTAGTAGCACGGATGATGGAGATGATGATGAGTCTTACCTCATCAAGAAGAGCAAGAATGGAAGCAAGGCCAAGGGCAGCAGCTCCGCAAATCAATATGGAGCCGTATCCTTTAATTATTCATCTTTATCGTTTCCTAACCGTGAGAGAAAGTCTCTTGTCAATGTTCCCGCCGATAAGTTACCTAAGTTTGATGGGACTAACTTTGCCAAGTGGAAGCATTTGATGAGAGCTTATCTCATTGCTCTTCACCCTGGCATTTGGAAAATTGTGTGCAGCGGCTTTGTGGCTCCGGTGGACCCAATGAATCCAACTCCAACCGAGCTTCAAATCATTCATCTCAACGGTCAAGCCACAAGTGTATTGCTTAGTGCCTTAGATGGTGATGAGTACAATAGAGTGATGGGAGTTGATGTAGCAAAACAGATTTGGGACACTTTGCACCTTGCTCATGAGGGTGTTGACAAGGTTAGAAAGGCAAGGATTGATTTGTTGATGGCCAAGCTAAATAGATTTGTGATCTTAGATGATGAGGGACCGCAGCAAATGTTTGATAGATTGATGACAATGGTTGGAAAGATAAGAGGTTATGGTTGTGATGAGCTTGATGATCACAAAGTAGTCAAAATCATGCTAGAAGCTTATTCACCAAGGAATGAGACCGTGGTTACTCTCATTAGAGACAAGAAGAAGTTTGAGTACTTCACTCCAAATGATGTACTTGGTCGGTTGTTGACTTTTGACATGCAAAGAGAAGAAGCAAATGAAAGAAGGAGGCTTGGTGAGCTGCAAGCAAAAAGTTAGATGGCATCAAGATCAAGGATGTAGCTCTTAAAGCCAACAAATCAAGCAAGCAATCTGCAAACAAACAAGTCCAAGGGCAGCAAGCAAGCAACTTTAAGCAAGCCTAGTGTGTCCAAGCAAATCCAAGGAAGAGAAGAGTCAACTTCATCCTCAAGTGAAGATGAAAGTGATGGTACCCAATGTGCTGAAATTGGTGATGTTGCTCTCTTTATGAAGAAATACAACAAAGGGCTGAAAAGATGAGGCTATAAGGTAGTGAGGAGAAAATTCCCAAACAAGAAGAAGAGGACACGCTACAATTGTAGCAAAGATCGAACACTTCATTGCTGATTGCCCACATGAGATCAAAGAAAACAAATATAGGAAGGGCAAGAAAGTAGAGAAATCTGAATTCAAGAAAGGGAAAAAGTTCACCGGAGAGGCTCACATTGGACACGAATGGGACTCAACCAAAGATAGCTCAAGTGAGGAGGATGAAAAGATTGCAACCGTAGCTATTCACAAGTCACCCTCCACACCAAGGCTCTTCAACAACATCTTCGATGATGACGACTACTCCCCTCACATTTGTCTTATGGCAAAGGGTGAGAAGGTAAAACCTAAAGCCAATCCATCTCCTCCTCTTTGTGACATCTCTAGTAGTGATCTTAGTGATAGCTCTAGTGATGATGATTCAAGTGATGAAGAAATTGATAACATAACTAAAAATTTAGATAGAAAAACCAAGTTTTTCATCACTAAACTAATGGAAGATTTAGAGCATGTCCAAAGTGAGTTAGCAAATAGAGAGGAAGTCTTAATTAAACAAGAAGATCTCTATATTGCTAGCAAGGAAGCTCTTGCACTAGAGAGAAGTGAGGTGGAATCGTTGCAAAAGGCTTTGGCCAAGGAGCAAAAGGACCCTGCTCTCACAAAGAAGGCAAATGTTGCACTCAATGAAAAGTATTGTGACTTAAAGGAAAAGCACAAAGAACTTGAGCTGCAATATAGCATTCTTTGGGAGAGCAACTCACATCCCTCTAATGCAAAGGACAGCTCTACTCCTTCCACTAGTCAAGGATGTGGAAAATGCTATAATCTTGATTTGAATGTCTATTCCACTAACCTTGCAAACATGGAGGCGATGAGAAAAGAGATTGCTAGGCTCAATAAGGTGCTTGACAAAGATTGCAGCAAGAACAAAGGTCAAGATAGTAGCTGCAACATCAACAATCAACAAGTGAAACCCCAATACAAGAATGGAAGGCATCCATCAATCAAGGATGGGCTTGGGCACACAAAAGGGGCCAAAACAAACGGAAGAAAGAACATAAATGGCTATGAGTGTGTCCAATTCATGAGCAAGGGAAGAATGGGTACAGATCAGCCTGCACGAGAGAGTGGCACACAAGCAGCCCGAAAGCAAAGACAGCCGGCCAAGTGCGGCGGTGCCGCTGTGAGGGATGGGCGCGTGCCGCTCCCCACGAAAAAAGGAAGGCCACCTCTTCTTCCTCTGCTCATGTCAAGCCAAAAGGGGAAGTTCAAAAGCCAAGGAAGGAATTTCAAAAGCCAAAGAACTCAATATGGGCCACACCAAACAAATACTCTTATCAACCAAAGGCCCATGCTCCACGACAAAGCTTGAGTTCATCCTTTGTCTTTGAAAAACAATAGCAAAGGAGAAGTGATTGCTAAATATGTTGAAAATGATAGAAATATTTATCTTAACACTTCAATTTGGGTTCCTAAGATTCTTGTTACTAACATGCAAGGCCCCAAGAATGTTTGGGGACCTAAGTCAAGGAACTAAATTTGTTTTGCAGGCATACTCCTCAGGTGGATCAAGCTGGGTGTTTGATAGCGGCCGTACAAATCATATGACCGGAGAAAGGAGTATGTTCTCATCGTATTCCCCAACAACAAACTCAAATGAGAACATCATCTTTGGTGACAACTCAAAAGAGGAAGTGATAGGTCTTGGTAAAGTTGCTATTACTCTTGATCATTCAATCACTAATGTCTTGCATGTTAATTCGTTAAGTTACAATCCTTTGTCCGTCTCTCAATTGTGTGAGATGGGCTACAATTGTCTCTTTACGGATAAGGGTGTGGAAGTCTTTAAAAGGGAGGATTCCTCTATTGTCTTTACGGGTCGGTTGAAAAATAAACTTTACCTTGTTGATTTCAAGAAGAGTAAAGGCAAGATTGAGACTTTGTTTTAGTGGCAAAATCTAGCATGGGCTGGTTGTGGCATCGCCGCCTAGCTCATGTTGGGATGAGGAACTTGGCCAAACTCTTAAAAGACAACCATATTCTTGGGCTAACCAATGTTGAGTTTGAAAAAGACAGGATATGCAGCGCTTGCCAAGCTGGAAAACAAGTAGGCGTACCTCACCCACCAAAGAGCATCATGACCACCACACAACCATTGGAGTTGATTCACATGGATCTCTTTGGACCGGTTGCCTACCTTAGCATCGGGGGTAACAAATATGGATTAGTTATTGTTGATGATTATTCCCATTTCACTTGGGTGTTCTTTGTCTATGATAAGACGCAGGTACAGGAAAAGGTAAAGATCTTTGTGAGAAGAGCTCAAAGAGAATTTAGTCTTCCGATCAAGAAGATAAGGAGTGACAATGGGACTGAATTCAAGAATACTCAAGTGGAAGAATTTCTTAATGATGAGGGCATCAAGCATGAGTTCTCAACTCTATATAACCCTCAACAAAATGGTGTAGTAGAGAGGAAGAACAGGACACTCATTGATATGGCAAGGACAATGCTTGATGAGTACAAGACGCCGGACATCTTTTGGTGTGACGCCGTCAACACCGCTTGCCATGCCATCAATCGTCTCTACCTACACAAGAAACTCAAGAAGACTTCATATGAGATACTAACCAGTAACAAACCCAAGGTGTCTTACTTTAGTGTAACACCCTCGGTGTTACGCGCCAAATTATCTGCTAAAACATCTCATAAGCATCATCATTTCATGTTATTGCATATTATATTGTTTTGGTTAAGCTTGTTGTTTTTAATTAAAATTGTGTCAAACACTAGAAAATAAATGTTTAGTATTAAATAATTAATATTCTGTGCTTAGCAAGTGGCTTAATTGAATTTAGAATTTTAGATAATAAATTTGCCTTGAGAAATCAACTTAAAGTATTTTTGTGTAAATAAATAAATATAAGTTTTCTACGATTGTGTAAAGGACAATAAAATAAAAGAAAAACAAAAACGTACATACACACTCTCTCACGTTTACGTACACTCTCTCTCACACTCACGTACTCAACGCCTGAAGCCACACACACACACACGCACACATGCACATGCACCTGGTTCTTTGCTTGTTTGCAGTTGCAAGCATGCACCGTATGTCTTGGCCGAGCTCCAACTAGCTAGCCTTCATGCCTACGTACACAACCATCCAAGCACATGCCGCTGCACTACTGCAACCGAGCGCCGAGCCACCCGTTGCCATGGTTGTTTTCACAGTGCACGCCCGGCGTCCGCCCACGTCGTTGCATAGCTGCCGCTCTCTGCGTCTAGGCGCTTCTTTGCCGTCGCGTCGTCCGGCGAAAGTGGTCGTGCTTGCCGCCGCCTTGCCATTTATGGCACTACGGCCGCACGAGCTTGCTTTTTCCGATCATCGGCATACACACAGCTAGCCTCTCGACACCATGCACACCTGTGTCCTTGGCAAGCATGTAAGCTCTTGTCTTGGACTAATTAAGAGAGAGACACTGCTGCCGCACGTTGCAAGTGCAAGCATGCACACGTACATGCCATTCACCGCATTTTGCACCGCCATGAGCGAGCATTAAGTGCAGTCATGCATCTCGCGTCGCGTTGTTGCAGCTGCCGTCTCGTCGCCACAGCTATGCGCAAGTGGACGTGCTTGCCGTCGTCTCGCCTTGTCTTCTCCATTAATGGTTGTCGACACCATCGACCGGTCATCGCAATTGAAGGCAGCCCGCAAGGTAGACAAACAGCGTCGCGCCAAAGCCAACTCCGTAGATTAATTCAATTCAACATGGATGAGTCGACTCATTTCGATTCGACGCAGGTCCACAGATTTCGCCATTAAGCGCTCGGGTCGACCAATCCCATCGCGCCGTGACAAGCCGCTGCTTGTTCACCCTGTATCACACGAGGAGCCATCCCCTTCCTTGTTTCTTTTCCATTGGATGGAAACCCAAATGTTACTAAATTGCGGCAGGGAAGGATCACCTCAAGCCAATTCATCATGTCTTGTACTTCGCCATCATTACACCGAGTCATCACTCGCTTACTAAAGACGGTGTGGGGGCTCCATTTAAGTGGGAGCCTTCCTTGCCGTCGATTTATTTGAGGCCGAGAGCACCACGTTTAAAGACCCCGGTAGCTACCAGAGCCCCAAAGATCCGATCCCATGACACCTCCAGCTTTCCCTAGGTCCTATCTCTACCTTGCACACCCTCACCGAAGCTGCCGCCGCCGTTCCTCGGTCTCGCTGCGGCCGTGCTCACCGTGGCGCCGCCAAGCCGCCGTTCGGTCGACGCGGCCGGCGTTGCTCAATTTCCCCTCCGTCTCAATCAACACCGTATTCGAGTTGGGGTATGCCTTTCGTGCTCCATATTTGTAGGTCTCAAATAAATAACAAATAAGCTTCCATTATTGTTATGCTAATTTTTGGGATTAATTGATAATTGCTTTTGGCCTGAAATTTTAGCAAAGGGGTCGCTGCAGTTATAAGTCACCTCCCGTAACTTTTATAGCCTCTGAATAGGTCGTATGCACGAGTTATAAATTGTTCTTGCTTTCGTTATTTATTACCATGAGTATAAAATAGATAGTTTATTAAGTTGGTTACGTATACATTAGCAATGATGTTCTCAAAAGCCCGTAACATGGATAGAATCGATTTGCCTCGGCCGACCGGTTCGTATATCAGTTAGCTTTAGTAGTATTTTATGTGCTCTTCTATAATTGTCGTAGCTCTAAAATAATTAGTTTAATGAGATAGCTAAAGCACATACCTTACTTAGAGTATATAGTAAATAAATTAGAAAACTAATTATAATTGTTTGATTTGAGATGATAACACTTAGCTTGGTGTTAGTCAAGAGAGCTAGCTGGTAGCTTAGTTATGTGTGCTTTTATTGTTAAGAGTTGTTGTTGCCTGTGTTCATCGCATCATTATCGCATGCATGTAGAGAACGAGTCCGTGCTGTTGATCCCCGACGACGCCGAGTACGAGGAGGTAATCGAGGAGTACGTGGAGGAGATCCCCGTGCTGGAGGAGTCCCAGGAGTTCCAGGAGCCGTGGCTGACTGACTCTGCTGACCCGCCTGCCCAAGGCAAGCCCCGGTGCATAACCCCTATTTTATAATTAAATGAATATCTATATGTGGTGCATTTACGTTGCAGGAAATTTATGAAACCCACATGCATATATATCTATCCTATGAGTCCTACTAGTTCAGGATCGAGTAGTCGCCTCGCTTAGGGTGACGGTAGCGTGAGTAACCTACCGTTACTCACAACAGGATTTATTATATTACTCACATGATAAAGTGGTGGAAAGAAACATGTTGACCGGGCGGGGGATATGGTATGGTTCTTGGTGGTGTGTAACAAGTTATGTCCCTGCGGCCACGAGGCTTAATTTGGTTACACGTTTCCCCTGTCTGCGTCGGTTAAGGACCGCTCGTTGCTAAGGGTTGAAGGTTAAGCCACAGATCTCCTTGTCCCGAACACATACATGTTTATGGGAGTTCGGAAGGCTTGCTCTCTCTTGTCTTGGGTTCCGCTCGTCGGACCTATTTGTATGGGGGCGGGGATGGTGGAGGTCCTTGCACCGCGTTACACGGTCGGGCCGGTAATGTCGGGGCTTGGAGTCCAAGTTCGGACAGGGACACGGAGCTCGGGCGGGGAAAGCAAGTTGTTCTCGTGCGTGTCTAGGATGCGGGCGGGGGAGTGTGTCTCGGGGCACCCAGGTGGGCAAATTGATTCGCGAATCATTTGTTCAATGAACGGTGCGGCAAGGGCTTTATTCTCGCATCGTAGTAAGAAATGGAAGTTGGAAAAGAGGTTAAAGATATATATCGATTGCTTACCACATGCTTGCAAATAGACAGTGCTTACATAGTATGATTAGCTATTGAACTAAAAAATACGGCTAATGACTTGAAGTAAGGATTTATGCTTAGTAATGCTTTTCGCAAATAAACTAAACCAAGAAGCCATATAGCCTACTCATATCCTTGAGAGTCGGGATATATAATTCCCAGTCGGGTAAGTCTTGCGAGTACATTGTGTACTCAGGGTTTATTTCCCCATTGCGAGGTTCAGCTTGAGGAGTAGCTTTGTGTGGAGGATTCATCCGGTGGGCACGAGACGGAATCCTTGTATCGCGTTCCGCTAGAAGTTTATTTCAGTTCATTTGTTTTAAATTCCGCACTCGAACTCGGTATTGTAATGAATAAATTTTTAAGACTCTTATTGTATGAAATGAATTAAGTGATGTAAGTTCCGTACTCAATTGTATCCTGGTTAAATTTGTGGTTTATCGAGTTCTCCCGTTGGGTGTGCTCGACAGAATCGATTAAATTAGTGCGCTCCCTTGAGTACTTAGTGTCTAATGGAAGACAAGTACTCTTGTGAGGGTATTAATTTAGGCGGTTCTACCACAGGTGGTATCAGAGCATAATTGAGTATTCGGAGCTTAAGAACCTATTTCTAAAATCTAAAACTTGACCAACAAAAGTCTTTTCAAATGGTTAGGGCGTGGTTCTTTGCGCATATAAGTATAAGCCCTAGAATATGGTTATGTATCTAGGATAGTGGCACTGTTTTAACTAATTATTTTCTACAGGTACACTAACTTGCGCAACGTAAGAATCGATTAGCATCCGGCAAGTGAGTGTGCGATGTGCCAAAGTTTTGCGTGCCACTATATTTCTGGCTTGAGCGAGCGAATAGGTCGAGCATGCATCATTAAAGATATAACTTCATATGATTAAGCCTCCCCTCACGTGAACCTCAATAATTGATAATTTACTAAAAATAATTGCTCTCACCCAAGTAGAAATCTAGATTCTAAAAGATGTTGTTTCAGTCTTGTCAGTTTCCTCAGTCGCTGGTTTCGAGTTGGAAGACCTGGTTGCTGATTTTGGATGGTCTGCTTGCAGATGAGGGTTAACTCCGAGCGCGGTAGCTACAGCGGTTGAAACGTGCAAGGCGATGGTGGCCACGAGGAGGTTCAGGGTGGTGGTCTGGGTGCCGAAGGAAATGCCGCGGACCCAGCCCGTCAGCCACCACCACCACCACCGGTTCCCCAGACCATCGCGGAGATGATGGTGGAGATGGGCCGCTTCGCCCGAGACTTCGGCCCGTGCCTTGGAGTTGATGGCACAGTCGTTGGAGGATTTCCCCTGTGGCAATGGTGGGAATAGAGGCGGTGGTCAAGACCGGGGAGATGTCCTGCACCTACAAGGACTTCGTGGGGACTCGGCCGCCTACTTTTCCCCGACCGGCAGAGCCTGCGGATGCGGAGCATTGGCCGTGGTGCAGGCGAAGTTCTTCTTTGCTCACGGGATCATCGAAGACCGGAAAGTGCACTTTGCCGCCACGGCAATTGCAGGGGTCCGCGGCGCTTGGTGGGACACTTTCACCGCCATGCGTAGCCTGGGTCACCAGGTGACTTGGGGACGAGAGTTACGTCAGGCCGCCTTCCGTGCGCACTTTGTTCCTTGGCCATCGGCGGGAAAGTGAAGGAGTTCATTGATCGAAGCAAGGGAACATGTCCGTAATGGATTATGTTCACAAGTTCAACGACTGTCGATATCTTTGCTTTTCGTGTGGACACCGATGAGAAGAAGATGGATTGTTTCAACCGTGGTCTTACCAGTCTTATGCAGGAGAAGCTGTATACTGGAGGTTACCGTACTTTTGGTGAGTTGATGAATGCTGCCATCACTATGGAGGGATTGCAGCGTGACACACAGGCAGAATGGAGCAGGAAGAGAGCAGCTATGGGTTCTTCTAGTCACCAGCAGTCTCGGAAGGTCCAGATGGTCCGGAGAGTGCCTCACAACTCTCCTGGGGGACAGCATTCGTACCAGTCTCAGCAGGCCCGTCCAGTGTACCAGCCTCAGTACCGTGCACCCACCCAGCAGACCCGGATGAGACACAAAGCGGACCCGAGAGACGCTAGTTTCCACCTCGTCAGGGTCAGGAAAGCAGCAAGACAGTCCCACCCAATGCCTGTTTCAAGTGTGGCAAGGAAGGTCACTATATTCGGAATTGTCCGCAGAACCAGCCTTCTCAGTCTTCAGCTAACTCCCGTTTAGTCAAGAGGACCTTTATTAAGAAGAAGATGCCTGTCAGCCACACTGGACAAGTTAACTACACCGAGGCGGATGAGATCCCACGTGGAGAGCCCGTGATGGCTGGTATGTTCTCCATCAACTCCCATCCAGCATTCGTGTTGTTCGATTCTGGTGCATCACATTCATTTATGAGCATGGGATATGCACTAAGGAACAGTATTCCCACGGTGGAAATGTCTGTTGCCTATAAGATATTGACACCGGGAGCACACCTGTGCATTAGTACTCGGACAGAGACAGTCCGTGTAGTGCTAGCCACTTACACCTATCGTGTCCAGTTTATGATACTGCCTGGACAGGGGTTAGATGTGATCCTTGGGATGAACTGGATGCAGCAAAATAGGGTAGTCTTAAACCTTAATCAGAGAGCAGTTGAGTTGAAGCTTCCTTGTTCTGAGGATAGGATGTCTCTTCTTATGCCTCTAGTTACATCCTTACCAGTGGTTGCCCATGTCGAAGTTTCTGCTGATCTTGCTTCCATTCCTGTGGTATGTGAGTTTCCTGATGTTTTTCCTGATAAGCTCCCTGGGTTGCCACCGATAGAGAAGTAGAGTTCACCATAGAATTGGAGCCGGGGACTGTCCCTGTTTCGCGGCGTCCTTACCGCATGGCTCCACCAGAGTTAGCTGAGATGAAGAAGCAATTAGAAGAGCTGTTAAAAGACCGTTTCATCCGTCCTAGCACTTCACCTTGGGGTTGCCCTGCCATTTTTGTGAAGAAGAAGGATGGTACTCTTCGTATGTGTGTGGATTACCGCCCTCTTAATGTGGTAACCATTAAGAACAAGTATCCCTTGCCCCGTATAGACATTTTGTTTGATCAACTAGCTGGTGCTAAGGTGTTCTCAAAAATTGACCTCCGTTCTGGGTACCATCAGATAAAAATCCGACCCGAAGATATTTCTAAAACAGCCTTCTCTACTAGGTACGGTCTTTATGAGTACCTAGTGATGTCCTTTGGCCTCACCAATGCTCCTGCCTTCTTCATGTACCTCATGAATTCAGTCTTCATGCCGGAGTTGGACAAGTTTGTGGTGGTTTTCATCGATGACATCTTGGTGTACTCCAAAGATCAACAAGAGCATGAGCAGCATCTCCGTATTGTGTTGACTCGGCTGCGAGAGCACAAGTTGTATGCCAAGTTCAGCAAGTGTGCATTCTGGTTGGACCGAGTGGAATTTCTGGGACATGTCTTGACTCCAGAGGGTATCTTTGTTGATCCTAGTAAGGTGCAAGATGTCCTGAATTGGCAATCTCCAGAATCAGCTCATCAAATCCGTCAATTTTTGGGTTTAGCTGGTTATTATCGGCGTTTCATTCCAGACTTCTCTAAACTAGCCCAACCCATGACCAATCTGCTTCGAAAGGATTCCAAATTTGTGTGGACTCCTGCTTGTGAGGAAGCTTTTCAAACTCTAAAGAAATTGCTCACCTCAGCCCCAGTTCTTGCTCAACCAGATATTGAGAGACCCTTTGATGTATATTGTGATGCATCCAAGACAGGACTTGGTTGTGTGCTCATGCAAGAAGGAAGAGTGATAGCCTATGCTTCCCGTCAGCTAAAGAAGCATGAAGTTAATTATCCTACCCATGATTTAGAGCTTGCTGCAGTTGTGCATTCTCTAAAAATTTGGAGGCACTACCTATTGGGAAATAAGGTGCACATCTATACGGACCACAAAAGCCTCAAATATATTTTTACTCAACCTGAGTTAAATATGAGGCAGCGTAGATGGCTTGAATTGATCAAGGATTATAACTTGGAAGTTCATTACCATCCTGGAAAAGCTAATGTAGTAGCTGATGCTTTGAGTAGGAAGACCTATAGAGCCAAGGAGTCTCTGCCTCAATCTCATCCTGAAATTCTAGCCCATATTTCCTTGGTCTCTAATTTACATGAGAGGATTATTATGGAGCAGAGACAAGATCTTTGAAGAAATCCCTCATATCAAGAAGTTGATGGTGAAAACCGTGGTCCCCATTTTAGCATTGATGATGTGGGTGTGTTAAGGTTCAAAAATCGTTTGGTGGTTCCTGCAAACGAAGACCTTAGGAGGACAATTTTGGATGAGGCCCATAATTCCAAATTGTCTATACATCCAGGAAGTAACAAAATGTATCATGATTTGCGCACCTTGTATTGGTGGCCCAATATGAAGCAAGATATTACCAGGTATATTGCGGAGTGTGACACTTGCAGAAGGGTTAAGGCAGATCACCTCCGTACCCCTGGTTATTTGCAGCCTCTGCCCATCCCTGCTTGGAAGTGGGAAGACATTTCTATGGATTTTATCAGTGGTCTACCCCGTACTGCCAAGGGGCATGACTCCATCTGGGTCATAGTGGATCGTCTCACCAAATCTGCTCATTTTCTTCCGGTAAAGACAAAGCATACAGCCACTGATTATGCTAAGTTGTATTTTGAGAAGATTGTATGTTTGCATGGAGTACCGTTGACCATTATTTCTGATCGAGGGTCGGTGTTTGTTTCTCAATTCTGGAAGCAGTTACAGAGATGTTTGGGCACTCAACTTCTCGCTAGTACAGCCTATCACCCACAAACAGATGGTCAGACCGAGAGAGTTAATCAAATCTTGGAAGATATGTTAAGGGCTTGTGTCATTTCTTTTCCCGAGAAGTGGGACGAGTGCTTGCCTTTTGCTGAGTTTTCGTATAATAACAGTTATCAAGAAAGTATTAAGATGGCACCGTTTGAAGCTCTTTATGGCAAGAAGTGTAGAACCCCACTTAACTGGGTTGAAGTGGGAGATCGTGGTCACTTTGGACCTGATATTATCAAGAATGCAAGAGAACAAGTTAGCGTAATTCAAAGCCATCTAAAGGCGGCACAAGCTCATCAGAAGAGTTATGCAGATAAGAGAAGAAGACCGTTAGAGTTTGAGGAAGGTGATTATGTCTATATCAAGGTGTCTTCTATGAGAGGTGTACATCGGTTTGGAGTACAAGGAAAGTTGGCTCCCCGATATGTTGGACCTTACAAGATCTTAGAGCGATGCGGTCCTGTTGCTTATCGTATCCAGCTTCCAGATATCTTGTCAGCAGTCCATAATATTTTCCATGTTTCCCAGTTAAAGAAGTGTTTGAGAGTTCCAACAGAAGTAGTGGAGATTGAAGGGTTATCTCTCCAACCTGATCTCACATATATTGAGCACCCTATCAAGGTCCTAGACGAGAAGGAAAGAGTGACGAGAAATAAAATAATAAAGTTCTATAAAGTCCAGTGGCAAAATCATTCAGAGGAAGAAGCAACTTGGGAACAAGAAGATTATCTTTTGGAAAACTACCCTCACCTTCTCCCTAATGTGCCGAGGTAATTGAAATAAAAATGTTCAGCATAACCTATCCTTCCGCACTAGGCACGCACATGAAATCTCGAGGACGAGATTTTTGTTAGGGGGGAGGAGCTGTAACACCCTCGGTGTTACGCGCCAAATTATCTGCTAAAACATCTCATAAGCATCATCATTTCATGTTATTGCATATTATATTGTTTTGGTTAAGCTTGTTGTTTTTAATTAAAATTGTGTCAAACACTAGAAAATAAATGTTTAGTATTAAATAATTAATATTCTGTGCTTAGCAAGTGGCTTAATTGAATTTAGAATTTTAGATAATAAATTTGCCTTGAGAAATCAACTTAAAGTATTTTTTCTGTAAATAAATAAATATAAGTTTTCTACAATTGTGTAAAGGACAATAAAATAAAAAGAAAAAACAAAAACGTACATACACACTCTCTCACGTTTACGTACACTCTCTCTCACACTCACGTACTCAACGCCTGAAGCCACACACACACACGCACACATGCACATGCACCTCGGGTTCTTTGCTTGTTTGCAGTTGCAAGCATGCACCGTATGTCTTGGCCGAGCTCCAACTAGCTAGCCTTCATGCCTACGTACACAACCATCCATGCACATGCCGCTGCACTACTGCAACCGAGCGTCGAGCCACCCGTTGCCATGGTTGTTTCACGGTGCACGCCTGGGGCGTCCGTCCCACGTCGTTGCATAGCTGCCGCTCTCTGCGTCTAGGCGCTTGCTTTGCCGTCGCGTCGTCCGAAGCGCCGTAGTGGTCGTGCTTTGCCGTCGCCTTGCCATTTATGGCACTACGGCCGCACGAGCTTGCTTTCCGATCATCGGCATACACACAGCTAGCCTCTCGACACCATGCACACCTGTGTCCTTGGCAGCATGCAAGCTCTTGTCTTGGACTAATTAAGAGAGAGACACGCAGCTGCTGCGTTGCAAGTGCAAGCATGCACACGTACATGCCATTCACCGCATGCGCGCTGACCGCCATGAGCGAGCATTAAGTGCAGTCATGCATCTCGCGTCGCGTTGTTGCATTGCCGTCTCGTCGCCACCGCTGTGCGCAAGTGGGCGTGCTTGCCGTCGTCTCGCCTTGTCTTCTCCATTAATGGTTGTCGACACCATCGACCGGTCATCGCAATTGAAGGCAGCCGGCAGGCGAGAGGCGTCGCGCCAAAGCCAACTCCGTAGATTAATTCAATTCAACATGGATGAGTCGACTCAGCTCGATTCGGCCGCGTCCGCGATTTCGCCATTAAGCGCTCGGGTCGACCAATCCCATCACGCCGTGACAAGCCATTTGCTTGTTCACCCTGTATCACACGAGGAGCCATCCCCTTCCTTGTTTCTTTTCCATTGGATGGAAACCAGTTGTTACTAAATTCGGCGGGGAAGGATCACCTCAAGCCAATTCATCATGTCTTGTACTTCGCCATCATTACACTGAGTCATCACTCGCTTACAAATGCGGTGTCGGGCTCCATTTAAGTGGGAGCCTTCCTTGCCGTCGATTTATTTGAGGCCGAGAGCACCACGTTTAAAGACCCCGGTAGCTACAGAGCCCCAAAGCATCCGATCCCATGACACCTCCGGCTTTCCCTAGGTCCTATCTCTACCTTGCACACCCTCACCGGCTCTTGCTGCCGCCGTTCCTCGATCTCCACTGCGGCCGTGCTCACCGCGGGCCGCCAAGCCGTTCGGTCAGACGCGCGCCAACGTTGCTCAATTTCCCCTCCGTCTCAATCAACACCGTATCTGAGTTGGGGTATGCCTTTTTTGTGCTCCATATTTGTAGGTCTCAAATAAATAACAAATAAGCTTCCATTATTGTTATGCTAATTTTGGGATTAATTGATAATTGCTTTTGGCCTGAAATTTTAGCAGTAGGTCGCTGCAGTTATAAGTCACCTCCTGTAACTTTTATAGCCTACGAATAGGTCGTATGCACGAGTTATAAATTGTTCTTGCTTTCGTTATTTATTACCATGAGTATAAAATAGATAGTTTATTAAGTTGGTTACGTATACATTAGCAATGATGTTCTGTAAGCTTTGTAACATGGATAGAATCGTTACTGGCCGACCGGTTCGTATATCAGTTAGTTTTTTAGTAGTATTTTATGTGCTCTTCTATAATTGTCGTAGCTCTAAAATAATTAGTTTAATGAGATAGCTAAAGCACATACCTTACTTAGAGTATATAGTAAATAAATTAGAAAACTAATTATAATTGTTTGATTTGAGATGATAACACTTAGCTTGGTGTTAGTCGGTAGAGCTAGCTGGTAGCTTAGTTATGTGTGCTTTTATTGTTAAGAGTTGTTGTTGCCTGTGTTCATCGCATCATTATCGCATGTATGTAGAGAACGAGTCCGTCTTTGTTGATCCCCGACGACGCCGAGTACGAGGAGGTGTCGAGGAATGCGTGGAGGAGATCCCGTCTTTGGAGGAGTCCCGGGGAGTTCCGGAGCCGTGGGTCGCCCGACTCTGTGACCCCTTTGCCCAAGGCAAGCCCGGTGCATAACCCCTATTTTATAATTAAATGAATATCTATATGTGGTGCATTTACGTTGCAGGAAATTTATGAAACCCACATGCATATATATCTATCCTATGAGTCCTACTAGTTAGGGATCGAGTATTTGCTCGCTTAGGGTGACGGTAGCGTGAGTAACCTACCGTTACTCACAACAGGATTTATTATATTACTCACATGATAAAGTGGTGGAAAGAAATATGTTGACCGGGCAGGGATATGGTATGGTTCTTGGTGGTGTGTAACAAGTTATGTCCTGCGGCCACAGGCTTAATTTGGTTACACGGTTTCCCTGTCTGCGTCGGTTAAGGACCGCTCGTTGCTAAGGGTTGAAGGTTAAGCCACAGATCTCCTTGTCCCGAACACATACGTGTTTATGGGAGCTCGGAAGGCTTGCTCTCTCTTGTCTTGGGTTCCGGCTCGTCTGGACCGGCTGTATGGGGGCGGGGATGGTGGAGGTCCTTGCACCGCGTTACACGGTCAGGCCGGTAATGTCGGGGGCTTGGAGTCCAAGTTCGGACGGGACACGGAGCCCGGGCGGGGGGAAAGCAAGTTGTTCTGCTCAGTGTCTAGGATGCGGGGCGGGGAGTGTCTCTCGGGGCACCCACTGGGCAAATTGATTCGCGAATCGCTGTTCAATGAACGGTGCGGCAAGGGCTTTATTCCGCATCGTAGTAAGAAATGGAAGTTGGAAAAGAGATTAAAGATATATATCGATTGCTTACCACATGCTTGCAAATAGACAGTGCTTACATAGTATGATTAGCTATTGAACTAAAATACGGCTAATGACTTGAAGTAAGGATTTATGCTTAGTAATGCTTTTAGCAAATAAACTAAACCCAAGTAAGCCATATAGCCTACTCATATCCTTGAGAGTCGGGATATATAATTCCAGTCGGGTAAGTCTTGCGAGTACATTGTGTACTCGGGGTTTATTTCCCCTTTGCAGGTTCAACTTGAGGAGTAGCTTTGTGTGGAGGATTCATCTGGTGGGCACGCAGACGGAATCCCTTGTATCGCGTTCCGCTAGAAGTTTATTTCAGTTCATTTGTTTTTAAATTCCGCACTCGAACTCGGTATTGTAATGAATAAATTTTTAAGACTCTTATTGTATGAAATGAATTAAGTGATGTAAGTTCCGTACTCAATTGTATCCTGGTTAAATTTGTGGTTTATCGAGTTCTCCGTTGGGTGTGCTCGACAGAATCGATAAATTAGTGCGCTCCCTTGAGTACTTAGTGTCTA
>JADLZL010005190.1:0-10101 GCA_015844335.1 Chrysopogon serrulatus
TTTAATAGGTTATCTATTGCTTGGATGGGGCAAGGATTGGCATACAGTATGAGACATTCTTTGCTGGTGATTACCCATAATATTTGTACTTGCATTTTTCACCCAAATATTTGGTTTTTTCTCCTACTTGAAACTTTCTTAGATGCATATTGTTCCTGTTTGGAAACCCCAATTTTAGGTTTGTACAAATAGTTTACTATAAAGAATAACATAATCTTTTGCACTATGTAGACCTATAGTGAATGATAATGTATAATACCAGCTGAAGTGTGGTAGTTTAGCTTTGAAAACATGAAATGACACGATATGATACACCCAAATCTCTAAACACATGATTTCCTATAGTAGATAAACACATCCATTCTATTTTTGCAGGCGAGCCTTGTGAAATTTTTCATTGTGTTTTGGAGAGCAAGTCATTCCTGGAAAAGATGATTGTGATTGAGCACACCTTACCTTTCTTTGTGCCCATACGTGAATTAGACAGTAATCTCTTGTCATCTAATTCCATAGTAAGTTTTCGCACAGCTTGCTTTTACCATATGAATTAAATGCAAAGTTCTATATGCTAACATAGTTGTTTTTTCTTTTAGAAATTCATTGATCATCTTGAAGAAATTTTACAGGCTTATATTGACAGGAGAGAGCAGGTTAGTATCTGCTATTAGGAATCATTACCGCAACTTATCTGTGTTTTTTTTTATATTTGAATTATCTTATCTTCTATTTTGTAATGCTAAAAATTAGTTGAACATAATTATTTTCGCATCTTCTACAGCACTTGACTTGCAGTTGTCTTATTTAAACATTGGTCTAGTTTAGGTGAGACATAACGGATCTGATCTGATGGTATCCATGTTGCTCAACTGAGTTTGAAGATTTAAGATGCTTATGTATATTTCTCCAATTTATCATTCAGAAGGTGGTCAATAGTGACTTTTAGTAATTAATTTTAGTTATATATTTCCATGATCTAATCTAGCCAAACAAAACGTTGTTATTTTCAGAAGTTAGATTTGTAACAAGCATGGTTTTTGAGGCATTGCGGCATCCTGTGGCGCAGGGGGTACACCACAAAACCTTAGGCGATATGGTGTAACTACAACCTTGTCATGTCCTGTGGCGCCTGGGGTACGCCACAACGCCTAGGCGATGCCTAAAAAACCATAACAAGTGGAAATCACAAAACCAATATCATCAAAAATTTCATCACAGATGATCGGTTTACTTTTCTTGCGAAGATCTCTTCATTCGTCTTTGCCTAAGGTGAACCCTAGTCTAATGTCTTTTCTGCAAACTCTCAGTCAGCCAGAGCAGCGCATGGCAGGAGCTGTGCACATTGCAACTACCATGTACAGAAAAAGGAGTTACAATATGATCTCTCCTTTGCCCATTATCGGGAGCATTTTATGTATATTAGGACTTCTTTTTTCTTTTTTGCTGTTTTGCATATATGTGCATTTAGTAACTTTATTATGACGTGTCTTAAAATTTTGCTCATTTATGACCTCCTCTGGAAACTGACCAATCTGTGCTACTGGTTAACTTTGGTTCTGCTCCATTATTAGGAAGACAAAAAATGATATGAGACTGAATCATGGCATTCCCTTTTCTCTTTACTGAGTGTGTTTTCTACCATTTGGCCAATCAACTGTTGAGGCATTTGTAGCTGTAAAGATTGGGGCTAGGGTCGAATGTGGAAGCTGGTGACAGATGGGCCATACAATCTGTGATAGTAGATTGTTAATTATAATTTCTCTTTCATGTTCAAGGTGCGTCTTATCAAGGAGCTCTACGGGAACCAAATTGGCGAGCTGTACCATAGTCTTCCTTACAATATGATAGAGTTTGTATTGGAGGATTTTGAGTGGTAAGGATAATATTAATTACTTCTAATGCTAGGATCTGCATCAATAAGTTCTGTTATGTTTAGTAATTAGTACACTCCCTCATAGAATATATGGACACCTATTTATTTTTGTTATCTTGTAGCATGCATGTTGAATATTGTGTACTGATTATAAGCTGCTAATACTAGGATTTTTCACTTGCCCTTAGCTATTATATGCTGAAGTAGCACGTTACACATTTTGTAGAGATTGACCTGTTTGCCACTTATAAGCAGCAAGGTTACAATCAGTATCCGATATTCGGATCTACTGCAGACCCTGCCGAGTCAAGCTAGGGTCTTGGCTTGGCCACTTCGCTCGGCCAAGAGAATATCCACTAGAAGCAGCAGTGCGTCAGCTGCGCAACCGGTACCTTTTCATCTTTCATATGCCGAAGAAGCACTCAAGACCTTGTGTCTACCAGAAGGTGCTTCCGATCACCTTGCCTTACAGCATATATAGCTTTATTCTGAACTCTCTTCTGAACTATTTCCCCCTCCCAATTTTGTGTTTCAGCATACGCAGACATTGTGCTGGAATACCCCATCTCTGAAGAGGATTTTCTCCTCTCGGGACAGTAACTAAATCGTGACCTCAAGGTTATTACTGTGCATAAGATTTCACATCTCAATCGTTGGGCAGGTGTTTGAAGATATTGTGCAGAATCTTGTGGTAGGTATAGCCTGCAGCTGTGGACTACAATTCCTGTGAAAGCAAGGCAGTCACATACATTTGCTCCGTTGGCCGCTCGAAATGTTCCAGCTACAGTACTATTAAAAAAACAAAATCCTTGGAAGGCCTTATGGTCGAGGCATAATCGTGCCAACTGGTGTCCTTTTCCTTGATGCGTGCTGTTTCTGTTTCTTTTCCTTTTGGGTCCATTGTGAGAGATGATGTGTGCCTAGTCTGGAAAAGTGGAAAACTTTGTACTATATCTATAGGTCATCAGGTCATGTTCTATATCGTTTCGTAAGAGAAGGATAATAATGGGCTGTATGTGGGTTATATACTGAGGGTGAGAAGGTCGATAAGGGAGGCTGAAGGATAATAATGGGCCGTATGTGCGCTGTATGTGGAGGAGAAATAGAAAGAGAGAGAAAGAAGACTACGTTGGGCTATGCACAAAAGAAATTTCATGAGAGAAAACAAGTGGACTTATAGTTAAGCTAATAAACAAGTGGACTGTAGTTAAGCTAACTATTATACGAGTGGCTTGATAGATTGGTTTGTAAGTTTATATGGAGCTAGCAGCTATTAGTCTTTGCTATAACAAATTTCAAAATCAATCATGTTGTCGCGCAAGGATGAGGTTGTCTTGCTTGAAGATGATAAATGAAAAATCAATTGACGGAAGATGAAGGACATGTTTGGATGCAAAGTATTTTAAGAAATTTAGAAAAATACCATGGTTTTGTAAATATTTTTGTTTTGGAGAGCTATGAAGTGTTTTGATATAATGAACTTTACGGATTTTAAAATTATAGAATTCACTAAAATTGTACTTTCTCCGTCTCAAAATATCCGTCGCTTTGGCTTCCTAACAAACAACTTTGACTAAATATATATATTAAAAAAAATATTAATATCTATGGTATATAATTAGTGTCATTGAAAAAATCTTTGAATCTAGTTTTTTAATAAGTTTATTTATAGATATAAATATTATTCATATTTTCTATAAATCAAGTCAAATTTGTGCCACGCAAAATAAAAAAGATAGATATTTTTGGAAGGGGAGTAGTTTGTTTGGAGTTCAAAACCTCAACTACGTGCTTTTCTATTGTTTAGTAGTTTCTTATGGTCCTTTGAGAGAAGTTTCTGGAACACTTATTTAGTTGTCCTCTTAAGTTTATCTTTTTTTCTTCTAAAGCAGAGTTTATGGAGTTTTATCAGCAAATTTTTATGAGCATGTCCTGGATGCCCCTATGGCCGAAGCAATGGCGCTCAGTGAGGGACTGATACTAGCACAACATGTGGGATCCAATCGCCTAATGATCCAGTCAAATTGCGTAGAAGTGGTTGATACAATGAGGCAAGGAGGTTTATCTACAACGGCAAGTGCCCCGGTATATGATGAATGTGTCCATTTATGGCAAGAGTTCGCGTCTATATCTATAGATCATTGTAATAGAGAAGCTAATAAAGTAGTAGATGAGATTGCTAGATTAGCTATGGCTTCTAAAGTGTCATGTAATTGGGTCGATAAACCCCCTAAGAGCATTCTACAAGCTTTGGTGAACGATGTAACCATGTTTGAAAATCAATAAAGTGTGTCAAATGGCTTCCCTAAAAAAAAATCTATCTATTTGATTGAAAAACATGGAGTCCCAAAGATGCCCTTACTCCTTAATACCACTTATTACTACAGTATGTTGATAGAGCCAAAATCATAATTCCTTTGTATCCCTCTTTCCCTTGTATTACAGTCCAATGCACGGGTTAAAAGAGGTTGTGTGCTCCCTTCTGGGCGCTTGTAAAACTTTGCTTTTCTTTTCTATAGATACTTTGCTTTTGCATAGTGGGTATGTGCATCAGAATTTATATTACGCAACCTGTTGAGCCAGAGAGGATGAAGAAGGCGGCTAGGGCTTTGGTGAGGAGGTCATCAGCGGTAAGACTTTGGTAGGGTTGGGATCTATTTTCCAGCGGCCCTAGAAAGGGGTTTGGGGGGCAGCTGTCGCGACATGGCATTGGAGGCAATGAGACGGTGGCGGGGCAAGATGACAGTTGGGTAGGGCTAGTGGCTGGGGTGTCGTGGCGAAGCTCACCGACGTCCTGCCCTAGGATTATGGTGGCAGGGTCGAGGGGCGGGGCGGGACGTGGGAGCCACGGGCCGCTGGTCGTTGGGGCAGGGGCGAGGATGACGCTAGCGAGCTTTCATTTCTTTAGGAAGGATAGGGTGGATGGGTGGCTGCCGGTGGTGAGTAGCGCGGTGAGGCGATAAGAGCCCTTGGGTGTAGGAGGGGCGCGGGGAGGGAGAGAAAGGATGGGAAAGGATAGAGTGCGAGGAAGACGACGGGTCACATGTTTCCTAAATGAACCACTCGACGTATGTGGCAAACCAAGATCCTAAGGGTCCTCAATTGGGCTGACAAACCAGCAAGGGCTTAGGCTAGACCATCAGTGCCGGTCCTAAGATTTGAAGGGCCCTCTGGCGAACTTGTCGCTATGGCCCCTCTAGACTATATATAAAATCTTATAATATATATAAGTTCTAATTTTCTTGCAAAGCGAAATCAAATCCAATGATATATTTTAAATTTAACATGTCTATATTTGTCGAGGAACAATGTAGACAAAAAAAATCTTAAGGAAGAATATAATTTTGTAATATCCATCGCTTCTCATAAAAATATATTTCTTCGGGCATTTCTTGATGCAAAATCATCAAGGACAGGATTAAGATTAAAAGTGTCCAAGATCTCTCTCGATGGTAAATTCGGATTATTAAAAAGTAAATAGGAAAAAATACCTAGGGCCTGATCGACGACTTGGCAATAAGCGGAGAAGGCCCTGCCTCGCTTCGCCTCCGTCATTGCGTCATTCACCGTTCTTCGATCTCCGCCACAGGCCCTTCGATCGCCGTCTATGTGCGGCGAGAGCAAGTCACAACTCCGCAAATTGACGATGCGGGCGTGCGGCGCGGCTCCTTGCCTTCTATCGTGGTGAAACCGAAAAAGACACGTACAAAGGCTGGCACTACTTGCTTGCTTCTTGTTGGGCCGGCACTACGTACAAGCGGAAAGACACGTACAAATACAAAAACGTTGGTATATAGGGCCTGGGGGTTTGTATACATGGGCTTGGGCCCCTCTCCGGCTTGGGCCCTCGGCCGTCGCACACCCTGCCCCTCCCCTAGGGCTGGCACTGTAGACCATAGTCTGCTTGGAGGCAGGAGCAAGGTGGTGTGTCCCCAAAGATGTGAAGGACCGACCTGGTTAGTTTATCTCATTAGAAATTTTCTATTATAACCGACTAGGACTAGATTGTGTGCCTTCTCTCTAGGCTCTGGGCACCACCTTGTAGCATCAGCATACACAACAATTGAACACAAGGCAACACACATAACTAGATGTAGGCAATTATGCTATTCAATAGCCTAAACTACTATAAATCATTGTCATTGCTTTCATCGTTGAGTTTGGCTTACGTCGAAGCCCACCAATCACCGTTCTAGGTAATCCCACAACGTGTTGCTAGTCATCAAACATCAACAAACGGCGTGTTAGGTAGTGGTTGATGGCAAAAAGACGTTCGAACGCTCAATGGACCTCATCACCATCTTACCGGTGGGATCAACTTTTGTCTTCGGTTCATGTGGATCTACATGGTGAACGACTCTAGTAAGCTCCAAAGTCATCTCATGGAGGTGGATCAAGCTCCTCCAGCAACTCACCATGCCTCGATGGAAGATCTCGTTGAGAGGCTAGAATTTTGATTTTTGATCCTACTCGGACAAAAAAACAAATAAAGCAGTTCAAGTCTTACTTGGAGACGACTACGTTCTCTGAGCCGACTTCTATGCCATTGGATAACCACGGTCCAAGTATAACCCAATTCCCACTCTGGCTTAAGAATACCACTTCTGTTTGTCAGACGGTACTCTCAAGACTCATGAATTCCACTCTGATCACGGAAGAGGATCAAGAAGTCCCTCCGATTGGTTCTTACCACAACGGTAGAGTGGACGATTTTGCATTGGCAAGGAGTCCGGCTATTCAGGACTTCCCCTGATTCCTCCCGTGTAGTCGGCACGATGGGCCAATTGCCATATCAACTCGACACCACACTCTCGACACTTGAAGAAGCATCGATTACCAAGATTAGTTCATGTAATGCGACTACTGAGCTCTATACCAACAACACCTTAGTTGTGGTCGCAACAGGGAGGTCTTCATCCCTAATGTCAACCCAGAACATGAAGAGTTGGAAGACATCTCCTCTAACATGTAGAGCATACAAGGAGAATTAGAAGCTAACAAGGCCAAAGGGTAAAGAAGAACAAGAGATGCCCCCAGTGGCGTCTGCTCGCTGAACAGCACCGCGAACCTCACGATAGGTATGAGGCCAAACAACAACATGAAGAAGAAGAAGAAAAAGTGATAGGTCCGATAAGCCTAGAGGGGTGAATAGCCTATAAAAATTTCTTTCAAAACTTCTAAGCACATCGGTTAGTACTTAAGATGGTGAAGCAAGTGTTGTGCTAGCCTACTTGGGGTTGCAAGCCTCCTACCAATTCTAGCAATCCTAATACACTAGAGCATACTAGCAACATCCTAATACACTACTGGCACAAATGTAATCACGAGGAAGAAACCGAGGGAGTGCAAACCTTATCTTTATGATTAAGACATATCACTGTCTTGTCAATCCAATGAAGTCCAAGTTGATAATCCAGTTTAAACCCAAAGTGATCCAACCAATAGCTAGAGCCAATATGATCTTGATGGATCAATCCCAATTTGAACACTAGATTTTTACTGAGATTTATGTGCTTGCCAATATGCTACATCCTCGTTGTGACGGCACACTTACTTGGGATTCAGTGGCTTGGTACCACACCAAGGCTCCACCGGACACGACAAGAATCACACAAGATGAGGATAACATGTCACAAGCATTCCACTAGAGTATCTTTTGTCATCTCCCATGGCAGATAAGGTCAAGAACCCCTCACAAATTCATTGGTGTGGCCAAGAATAATCACCTTCTCTTGCTCAACACCGCTCTGCTACTCTAATCGTCTAGGTGGTGGTAACAACCAAGAGTAATAAGCTCTCCTCACAGCAAGAACGCTCTCTAGTGCCAATAGATGATCAATCACTTATCAAATGTATGAGAAGCTCTCCCAATCACTCTCAAGATCAAGCAATTTGCATGGGAAGTGAGGGAGAAAGATTGCTCAGCTCTAAGGGATGTCTAAGGATGCAAAGTGCTAAGAGAGGCTCCCCGAAGCCAGCCACACACCATAAATAGGCATCCACCAAAGCACCAAACTGTTACTTACAAACACCCTCAAAATAGACTTGACCAGACACGCTGATCAGGATGATCGAACGCGTGTGGTCGAAGCGTCCGATCACCCGATGCATGCCACACGTCACTAGATTCAACCTCAGCCACACATCTCCAACGACTACAAACTTCTCATGCTCGATCAATGTTAGACCGGACATGCCCTAACCAGACGTGCCCTGACTACGCTCGCTTTCCCTCGCATGCGCACACTCGCTCAATAGGATGACCGGGCATGTCGTCCATGATCACCGGATGCATCACTCCTGCATCCGGTATGATTCTAGAGAGGTCTAGAACTATAAAATCATGAACGGACACGTTCTATGCCTGCGACCGGACATGCCCAGTGTCCAGTCCATGCTTCTCCTTCGCTCGATCGCGCCACGTGTCATGATCGGACGTGGCACCAGACGCTCCGTTCCACCAGCGTCCGGTTATCTCTAGAAACACACAGATGCCTCCAACTGAACAGACACGTATGGTCCATCCAGGACCATGTCCGGTCACCTCTATGACCTTCTCCTACTCCAAACCCTCTCAAACACGTGCTCTTATTTGCCAACACCAAAGTGTGTCTCCACTTGTGCACGTGTGTTAGCATTTTCAAATGAATTTTTCAAGGATTTGGTTAGGACACTAGGTTCTCATGCAAATGCAAGTAAGAAATCACCAAGTGGTACTTGAACAACCATTTTCACTATGAGATCACCTCTCTTAATAATACGGTTATTGATCCTAAGCTCAGCCATCAACTTCTCTCCTTTCTTATGGCTAGCGAAATGAAAAGCTCTAGTTATACCTTTGCCTATCGCTTTCCATTCCATCTCTTCTCATCTATTCATCTCATTTCCAGCAATGTGGAGCAATTGATCACATAGGGCACCTCACCACCACCTTGATCATCTTCTCCACCTCATTATGCCTTGGATAATCTTTTGTAATGCTACACACTTAACAACTAGGATTAGTCCTAGGCTTTATCAATTACCAAAAACTAAACTAGAGACTTTCAACAAGAATGAGAGCACTACTGTCGTGACCTCATGAGTAGTGGTCTAGCATACAACCTTGAGTCTGACTTCGAGATGGTCAGTGGCCAAAAAATCTACAACACCCCTAAAAACAAACATCATGTATGTAGCATAGGCAATATGTAATATTGCTAACCCCACTAAGGTGGAAGAAAGCATTAGTCATGCTAGTGACTGCAGTTGTGATGTTGCATAGAGATAGCAACCATCGCAGTCACCTCCATCTATGGCAGGGTCTACTTAAACCCATTATCCTTCAAGAGGAACCAACCATCCTAGGATGGGAGGGGGTAATTAGAATTAGGGAGGTGACCTTTGAGCTAACCCACCCGGCGGTGATCTACGCAACCAACTCAACAATCGTGATCTTCGTTACCGATTAGATGACAGGCATGCAAAATCCACCCCATAGAGCAAAATTTATAGATGACTTCCCCTACTTTTATAGTCAGCTAAGAGTCATTACATATGTGCTAACATTCAAGCCCATCAACATTCATAAATACAGCGACAAAGGAGAACCATGTCAGTGGCTTCGACGCTACTGGTGATCCATCATCGAACTTGCCGAGGGCGACAACGATGTTAAAGCCACATATTTTTTATGGTACTCAATGCAGTTCCACTGGCATGGTTCGAGCAACTCCCAATAGACTTCATTGATAGTTGGGATGCACTTCCCAAGAAGTTAATTGATAATTTTCAAGGTGAATGGGCTCATCTGGCAAATCATCATGGTCTCTAGAATTGCAAGCAAAAAGATTAGAACTTTATTGAAATTCACTCTTCTCTGTTGGACATCTCTGATAGAGATGTGATTTATTACTTCGATGAAGGTATAAGAGATAGGTACTATCGGTGTCAAGAATGAACACCAACGAGTAATCAAAATGAGAGCACACTTGTCCTCTGGATGGTTTCCCAAGTGGACACGGCAATGTATACTGGTTCGGGCAAGTAGCCCAACGTCCAGTGCGAGCGGGGTCATGTTACTCAGGAGCTTGTATGGGGCAGTACAAGAGGGGTCGAGAGAGGGAGAGCTTCCCAAGTCTGTGAGAATGTCTAGGTTCAAAATGAGCTTGTATCGTATGTGGAGTGAAAATGGGGCAAGAGTCGCTCGTATGCTCAGTTGTCCAAGTCCTCCCTTTTATAGTTAGAAAGGA
>JADLZL010005191.1:0-46736 GCA_015844335.1 Chrysopogon serrulatus
AGTTGATCTAGTTCTAGTTCATCTAGTTCTAGTTCATCTAGATGTAGCAATTAGAAGAGACTAGTTCTTCTAGATCTAGTCTTGTTTAGAGATTAGAGAGATTGAGTAGAGGAGTAGAGATTCGGAGGAGTTCCGGCTCGTCGGTGCTTCTTCGTGGTCGTATTCTTACGGATTCGGCTCCCTCGCTCGGAGCTACGTTACGAGGTACTTTTTGTATTCAACATTCCGATTCAAGTAAGCAGTTGTTCTTATTTGTTCTTAAGTTCACGACTCATATTGAGTGCTTTGATTTTTGGTCATTACTTGGTTGAAGTAGTAATTCGTAGTATAGGCGTGGTGTCTGGGCTATGATTGCTTGTGGATGTCCCTTGATTAGCCGGATAGTGGTAGCTCGCGAAGGTGACTTTATAGCTTCGTTGAATCCTCTGTAGTCCACTTCCTGTTGATAGGATTGATAGGCTTATAGGTGCTTGATAGGGGATTACTCTGTTTCTTCTCCTATTCGGGTTACTTGCCCGATTAGAACGGTATTATACAAAGCTTACCGGTTGTCAGAACTAGAGTTCAATAGCTATTTCCTCTTTCTTGATATTATCTAGCCTAATTGTAGGGTTAAGTCTATATACTTTGTCAGCATCACAACTGTTCCCTGTGGATACAATAATTAAAACCTCCGGGTAGACATTGGTATGATATCTGTGCGCTTGCGGATAATCTTACTTAAATCTTATTTAATGGAGTGTAGTTAATTTATACCAACAATAGCAAAATAACGTGCATCGGAGCATCCATCGCTCTTGCGTCTGTGCGTCCAGTGCAAAGTGATTCTTGTCAGACTCAGTGGTTAGAAGGCATTGGACACTGGGGTGCATTCGTTGCAAGTGTGTCGGACACGTTAGGAGCGTGACTGCACATTTTAGAACCTCTCTGTATAGCGTCCGGTACTCTATCAGGCGTCCGAGTGGTAGGGTCCGGCGCGTGAGTTTGTTTTTTATGCTCTTTCTACTAAACTTTATAATAACCCTAGAAATCCATCAAGACATCTCAATAATAAGGTCATGAAAATTATAGGAATGCCCAAGAAGAGCAACGACAATGGCATGGGAATGCGTAAAACATACTAGAAATACATATGCTATTGTAAAAGAATGGATGGAAGAGGATGAAGTCTTAGTACTAGCATCTAAACTTGGTCTAAAATGGTGAGCTTAAATCAATTTTTTTTAATAAACAGAACTCACCCAAGTTTAGACGAAGATTTATAAGAGACTAACCTTAGAGACATCAATTCATGGGAAATCCTAGAAAATAAAACATCCAATAAATATCATAGGCATGAAGTAATAGAGACAAACCTATTGCCTATGGACATCCATACAGAAACACCCATGGGATTTAAAAAGGGAGATCATATCGACGAGCATGACAGTTATTTCATTAACACCCTATCAGATCCATGGTCATATAAGAAATCTCCTGGATCAATTAGTCTCTATAACATTACCACACACGAGATCTTCAACCCCCTTATTTTACCTGTTCATAAAATTATTACAAGGCTGGTTGTAGATGCATATGTTTATCATAAATATTGTAGATCTCATTGTAATCTTGATATAGGTGCACAAAGGCTAAAGTTCTAAAGGAAACCCCTTCGCCAACCTGGATAATCGAAGGTTTCCCAAGAAAAACTTTGTGTCCCAAAATAACCACTCTTAAAAATGAATTGAGCTTGCACCTTTAGCATAGAAATATATTTGTCAAAGTATTCCTTTAGATATTTTTGTCACTAACCATTTTAGGTTTGAAGTCAGAAAATAATTAATGGCAGTGCCAGGTATGACCAACCGATCATAATACACATTAATCCATCCAAACTTAATTTTGTTTTGCAAAATTCCAGCTTGGGGGAATGGTCTTATTTAGAAAATTCTATATTGCTAATATTGGTTGTCTCTACCTTTATTCAATTTGTTAATCATGCTCTTTCATCTCCGTTGGAATAACACTCTATAAACTTTTATGTTACCTTTGTTTGCTATAGTATGCTTAACGTATGGAGAAATTTCATACAGCTTTTGAATTAGGCATGGTACTTAGTTTAAGGTGTGTTGATTTTACTTTCAAAGGTTTTTTAAATTAAGCGTGGTGCTTAGGTTAAAATGCCTTCCTAAGTCAAATTAGACGTGGCGTCTAGGTTGATTTTTGAACTGATAATATACTGTACTAGACATTGGATATTTTGTGGACTAACCCCTGCAGGAAAACTTTCAACTTAATTGGGTAAGTCATGAGATGAATTTAAATCAGAGATGAAGTAGGGTGCATGATGGGCTTCAATAACTTTGTAGAAGAAGACACAGACTCATTCATCATGGATGGAAGAACTGCGAGTATTAATGGATCATTTACTTTATCTTCTACTACAAGTTACTTTGCCTCAAGCCATGTTCAGATAAAATATGATCTATGCTAAAATAATATCAATATTATCTTTTCATTAGCATAGACAGAATAAAATAAAATACTTTGGAGAAGCAGACTGTGTTCAAAATTTGTATATTCTTTTCGGGTATGTGTTGTCCACTAATCTATTGCATGCATAATAATGACTGGAGTGAAAAGAATCAAAAGATCAAAGAAGCAAAAGATGAGTGCAACAGAGGAGACAAGATATCCATGAGCAACTCAAGATACAAGAAGAAGGACCACCAGTCATTTATCCTTTATCACTTAGTGCCATCACGCTCTAATAATTGAGGTAATATTTTAAAAGTAAGTGGTCTTTGCTCTTCTCTTGATCTTGGTGTACACATAAGTAAAAAACACAAACATGTTAGAGTTATAATTTTGATTGATTAAACCAAATTAACTCAACATGCTTGGCTCTTTAAAATTGTTCGTGGCACCGTTCTCTTAATCTCGGTCTTAACCAAACAAGCTAAAACATTATATTCGATCTTGGGAAGATAATAGTCACAGTCATGTGAAAATTTATAGAGATAGACAATCCTTCCATTGGTTAAGCAATTTCATTCTTTTCTGCCATGTAAACTTAAATGCAACATTCAATGCCTAACCTTTTGATCTTACCACTCATGTCATAAATAAACAATTCATGTAACACCAACTTATCTTGTTCAATGTGTCCAAAGATGGAGAAAAAATAAATAAAGAAATAGATTTGGTTCTGTTGGTGTTTTTCCACCAGTAGAGCCCATGCACTTGATCTACGCCTTAGTTTTGTAAACAGGACAACACGTCGAGCAAAGTTTATTAATTCTACAAGTGAAAGTTCCCGTGAACATGCACACCGAGTAAGATTTCGCCATCTACTATTAAAACTTTACTTCAACCTGTTGGCCAAATCAAAGAACAAAAGTGACATTACCATCACTAGGGGTATGCAACCATCATGACCTCCATCTCTCAAGATGCAGAGATACACAAGAGTGGAAAAAGAAATCATGTCGATAAACTTTAAATTTTATATCCTTACCATAAGGTAATATGGTAGTTATCTAATTAATTAGTATTTCTATCTACATTAATGATTTCTCTTTAACATATTCATCTTCATAAATATTAAAAAAGAAAATAAAATAAAAAAAAATAATAATATAATATATATAATAATACAACTATATATCATGCACACATATTTTATTTCTACATAATTAAACTGGAAAATTTCAAAAAAGAGAATCCTATTAGAACTTATCAATTTGAAATCAACTCATAAGAATAATCAATTACTTATTGGCTGATCGCTAACCTCTTATTAAATTCGAGCCTCAAGTTTTGGTTTTCTTGTTGGAGTGTAATTATGCAGGAACAACATTATGATAAGGAGAGAGTCTATTAGTGGCACCCACCAGGAGCGCTGTTGGTTGGCCCACTCGAAGATCATCAACACCAAGTATTACAAACATCTAGCTTGGGGGAGGAGCATCCCCTAGTTATCAGGTAACTATACCTAGGTGATTATCGAGTCTAATTTATATAGTCATAAAATACCAAAAATATGTGAGCACATGAAGGTTCACAATAATATCATAGGAAAATATAAAAATACCAAAAATATCTGAGCACATGAAGGTCCATGTCTTTAGAGTCTTGTGAGTCCAATAGAAATAAAAATAAATAATAAATTAAAATCAAAAACAAAATACTTATCTATGTATTAAGGTGTGATCATAGAGTGTGTCTAGTTAGTAAGAGTCAAATAAAACCGGAGAACATTAGAATTGTGTCTTAGAGATGATGAATAGTTGCTCTACTGTAATTCCTTTCAAGTGCCTAGTTTTCAACCATGAATTCTCCTGAGTTTTGGACATGACTACTTTGATGTAAGAATTTACTCTGAACCTGAAATTTATGGAAGCATATATTTGAGCTAAGTCTAGGTAATTGATTGATATGATACATGAATGTCTAAGCTGCTATTTATCTTATTTCTAGCATTACTAAGTTCTAAAGATTTATTCTGAAACCCAAAATCTTACATGATGAGATCTTGTATGATAAAGTTTGAATTCCTACCAAAGCCATATAATACAGTTAGAGTTAGGAAAACCTTTACGCATTCATGCTGCTTGCTTTACATTGAGTTTAGTCAACTTTTGATGTATACCTTATGAGAGCCTTGTCATGCTTTTAAAATCAAGATCACTTACACACTCTACCCACATATGCATTACTCCTATTCTGGGATGTAAGCGCAGTCATTTCCACTTTCATCTAGATCCACCTTAAAAATATTTTTCTCCTACACTGGGAGTAAACACCCAAAAATATACCTTATAGGACAACCCCTATTTAATTGCTCTAAGTTCCTATCATTATCTCTCCAATTATTTATATTCAAAGGATACATGTGGCTATGCAAAAGTACTAAAAAAAGAGAAGAAGAAAAAGAGGAGTAAAAGATGGACAAGTGTCCCAACAATTAAAACAATGGGTACATAGATGCCCGCCTCTCCCAGATTAATAAAAAAAAAAAAAAGAGAAAGAAAGAGAGAATAAAGATAGCCCATGTTTTCCCCGCGAAAAGTTCTAAGAAGGGAGTTATTTTCAAAGAGCAAAAGTAGAATTAGGATTAGCCACTAAATACCATATATACACCTATCCACCATATTTCATACACATGCACATCTTGATTTGATTGTATGCCTCGATTCTCTGTGGATCCATTATTTGACTTTACAATATATGAATTGCAAGTATGTTCATCCTTGTTATTGCCACTCCTACGAGCTCCACTATAAATGCTTAGTTGTAGGAAGGCATGACATTATTAATGCCTCAGTGAGATCCATAAATACTACATATTAAGAGACTTGAGGGTGTCATACAATCATGCTCTGAGTTTTATTTTGAAAGCTTACAAAACTCTGGAATATTGGTACTGTAAAGAATTTGAGACATAGTGCTTGACTTGATTGTTCTATGTTTTGATTGCTCAAGACTTATGCAAAAGCTGTAAAGCTCCATAGTTAAAGGTAAAATGGGTAAGTTTAAAAGTTAGAGCAGTTTTGTCTAAACCGAAGAAAAATTTATGTTTAAAAGTAAGTGTGCTTAAAAGAAATAAAAGTATTGCAGCAACTCCTGATCCAAAAATTTTAATAATTAGACTTAGGTAGTTTGCCAAGGGATTGGCAAAAGGTAAGCTTGGGGGAGTTATTGACGGTGGATAACGTCAACTTTTATTAGAACTTTAGACATGAAAAGGCACATGAATATACACTAGTCTAGGGTTTTAACTAACAAGTTCCACGAGTTTTGCATATTCTATATTTTCAGGGATTATTCCAGAAAAGCATAAAAGAGGGATTAGAGTGCATAATTATCACGAAACTTATCCGCATCGACAAACACAGTCATCAGGCTCTGGAAGGATCTAGAAGACACCCGAAGAAGCGGGACCCACAGGGGAGACCAGGTGGGGCCGACCGGCCCCACCCTGCGCCGGTCGGCGCCCTAGGTCAACATCTGGCCGTCGCCTTCTGGAGTCTTCCTCCCACGCTTCCTTGGCACCCAAGCAGAGCATTCCTACGTCGATCTAAGGTCGGTTTGATCCGACGGTGCACACAACATGAAGACGCGGATCGATGACGTGGCGGTTCCTTGCCCTCTACTCCACCTCGGCCTATATAATGACGCCACAAGGCCCCTCCTAGAGGCATTCTACACCCCGGTGCTTCATATTCTCTACATAACTAGGGCTAGGGTCCCTCTAGTTGATCTAGTTCTAGTTCATCTAGTTCTAGTTCATCTAGATGTAGCAATTATGAGAGACTAGTTCTTCTCGATCTAGTCTTGTTTAGAGATTAGAGAGATAGAGTACAGGAGTAGAGATTCTGGAGGAGTTCCGGCCTGTCGGTGCTTCTTCGTGGCTATATTCGTCTGGATTCAGCTCCCTCGCCCGGAGCTGTGTTCTGAGGTACTTTCGTATTCGCCATTCTGATTCAAGTAAGCAACTTGTTTTTATTCGTTCTTAAGTTTGCAACTCATATTATATTGAGTACTTTGATTTGGATAGCTCCTAGGTCGAAGTAGTGATTCGTAGCATAGATGTGGTGTCTGGGCTATGGTTGCTTGTAGATGTCCCCTGATTAGCCGGATAGTGGTAGCTCACGAAGGTGACTTTATAGTTTCGTTGAATCCTCCGTAGTCCACTTCCCGTTGATAAGACTGATAGGCTTATAGGTGCTTGGTAGGAGATTACTCTGTTTCTTCTCCTATTCGGGTTACTTGCCCAGTTAGACGGTATTATACAAAGCTTACCGGTTGTCGGAACTAGAGTTCAATAGCTATTTCCTCTTTTTTGATATTATCTAGCCTAATTGTAGGGTTAAGTCTATATAATTTGTCATCATCACAACTGTTCCCTGTGGATACGATATTTAAAACCTCCGGGTAAAATGTGACACTGGAATGATATCTGTGCGCTTGCGGATAATCCTACTTAAAACTTATTTAATGGAGTGCAGTTAATTTATACCAACAATGACCTCCCTAAAGAATTGAAAGAATTAATCACTACGGCTGTTGATCAATTCCAAGAAAAGTGTCTGCTATCCTTCACTAAGAATAGAGAAAAGAAAGTATTCTAGAAGACTCGTCTCCCGAGGGTTATTTTGGATGGAGAGCTAGACCCAGCTATCCAGATCCAGTAAAATGATATGTTCAATGTCATCAGCAGGGTTATGGCTGCTACTCTTACCAATCATAATGAAATCTTCTTGAACAGTATATCCAATGCCATAAAGAAAGCTTTCAATCTACATATAGAGAATAGAGGCCCAGCGTACACTCATTTTGTTGGAATAAGCAAGCAGACGGAGGATCATAATATTGCATATAGAGGAGCATCTGGAGAAAGACCAACAGGTAATCCTCATACCAATGGAAGTGGTATGGTGCAGCAGTTAGTGCAGCAGCCGGCGATGGATCGTAATACTGGTCAATTGGCTATAAAAATAGCTCCCCATAGCAAAAGAATTATTAGAGATCTTAATGCTCCACCATACCAAGGAAAGATAGCACCCGGAGAAATTCCCCCTGGGTATCATTATGTTTCTGAGTATTACACATGGAACGCTCAAGAGAATCCTGGATATCAGAGCAATACTCAGTACGTCAGGCAGCAAGGTCAAAGAGATCCAAACCCTCAACGGGGGCATCACTGCAGATGGATCAGCTAATGAGTCAAGTGATCGATATGGTGCAATGCCAATTCGGTTTGAAGCCCAAGAATGCATCTATCGCTTACAAAAAGCCATATCCAGCATGGTATGATCAAGTGTTGTTACCTCCAAGATATAGGTTATCTGATTTTGTCAAATTCACTAGGACCGGTTCAACATCAACCTTGAAACTTATCAGTCAGTATTTGGCTCAGTTAGGAGAGATAGTTGATAAACCAGCGTTTAAAGTGCAGTTTTTCTCACTTTCTTTATCTGGACATGTATTTTCATGGTTTGCGTCCTTGCCTTATGAATCTATTGAAGGTTGGGATGATCTAGAATCCAAATTTCATTAGTATTTTGACTTAGGACTCATGGAAAAAGGAGTTGCTGATTTGGTCGATGTAAAGCAAGGAAGTAACAAATCTGGAAGCCATTACATTCAAAGGTTCAGGGAAGTCAGGAATCAATGCTACACCATGACACTTTCAGAAGCAGAGATGGTTAGCATTGCGATTCGAGGGCTAATACCAGCTATCGGAGAAAAGATTGGGTTTGGTTGCCTAAATCTAGCTGCTTTGGCCAGAAAAATAGCTGACATTGAGGCACAATTCAGATATACACGTTATAATAAACCTCAAAAGATTGGCAGCGTTGGTTTATGTGTTCTGGAAGAAATAGCAGATGAAAGTGATGAAGGAGAAGGTGATGAGATAGCTGTTGTGGATTGGGTATGGAAATATTCTAACTATATGCCTTGGGCGAAGAACAAATCCACAGAAGAGGAAGGAAGAAAGTTTAGCTTTGATATCACAAAGGCTGACAAAATCTTTGATTTCATATTAGAGAAAGGTCAGATCAGACTAATAGAAAATCATACGATACCATTAGCCGAAGAGCTCAAGAAAAAGAGATATTGCAAGTACCATAACTCTACTACACATAATACCAATGATTGCAGGGTCTTCAGAGAGATCATCCAGCAGGCAATCAACAAAGGGAGAATTGGTTTAGAAAAGACCAAGGTAGTATGGGTATAGAAGGTCACTCCTCCCCATCAAACATGGTTGCATCTTCTCTGCAGAAGGGTAAATTCAAAGTGCTCACCTCTGACAAAGCCAAGAAGACAGGAGCAGTTGATTCAGAGAGACAAATCTCGGCTGAATAATATCAGGAGATCAAGAAAAGGAAAGATCAGCAAAATAGTCGACATAATCGCCCTAAGACTTCTAGAACCGGGGAAATGCGTAGGCGTCCTACTGTCAGAATTCGGCTGAATAAATGGCAAAGACAGAAAGAGAAAAATCAAATACGCCAAGTAGAAAATTATATAGAATATCAAGAATGGCTTGAAAGAGAAGAGCATGAGAGGCGTCGTTATGAAGAAAGCAGGATCAGGGAAGAAAACAAATATCATTGGAATTGCCCTTTCTTCAGACATTGCTAGAATAAAGGCTTAAAATTGCCCACCCTCAATAACTGCCCTGAGTGTAGCAGTCAGTATTGGGAGTATCGACGAACAAGAGCCAACTGCCGGTCTGTACACGAACGACTAAACTTTTGGAGATCGGTGCGCAAAAATTGAAAATGATCATGATCGGCTAGGAAAGAAGATAGCTGATCAGAATATGGTTGACCAAGAACACGTGTGGCAAGAAGGTCAATGGTGTCCAGGAGGACTGACTAGAAGCTAGAAGAGACGGGTACAATGTTTGAGGAATGATAAATTACAAAAGAAGAAGCCCAGAGTTTGGCATTCAAACAAACAGCCGACAAAGGCAAAGGTAAAGCCTCGGCTGAAGTATCCGCTATCTTCATGCTACCTACTGAGTTTAGAGCCGCCAATCAATGCAAAGAGGAATCAGGTGAAGAGGTGGTCGTGGGCACGGTGGATTTATCAAGCGTAAAAGCGCTACCTTCGAAAAAAACCAGAAAAGTATCTACACCTAAAAGCCTTATATCTCAAAGGCTTCATCGATGGGAAGCCCCTAACCAAGGTGCTAGTCGATGGGGGTGCTGCTGTTAATCTAATGCCTTGTACAATGTTCAGAAAGCATGGTAAAAGAGCAGGAGATTTGTGCCCAACTGACATAAAGCTGACCGATTTCAGTGGCAACGTCTCAGTCACTAAAGGAGCTGTCCATGTCGAGTTGACTATTGGCAGTAAGAGCTTGCCTCCTGCCTTCTTCATAGTGGACACCAAGGGCACGTATAGTATACTCCTCGAAAGGGATTGGATTCATGCTAACTATTGCATTCTGTCTACCATGCATCAAAGTTTGATTCAATGGGTCGGAGACACCGTTGAGATTGTTCCAGCGGATTCTTCTGTCAGTATCGCTCACACTAGAATAGATGAGTAGAACTTCAAAGGAGTATAATGTTTTTCTGGGAAGATACTTGAAGGAGACGTCATCAAAATATTTAAAGATGATCAACGTACCGATACAAGCAAATCGGCTCGAGAGTGTCAATTAATGGATTCACCTGTTGATGACAATGAAGGAAAGATGGGCAAAGGTTTTATGTCACCCAATGAGTTAGAGGAGAGATATAGGAGATGGTGATAAACCTAGGCCGACATATATCAGTGCTAAATTAGATTCCAAATATAAACAAGAATTAGTAACCTTGTTAAAGGAATACAAAGATTGTTTTGCTTGGGAGTATTATGAAATGCCTGGTCTTGATCGAAAGTTGGTTGAGCACCGATTACCAATCAAGCCTAGATATCGACCATTTAAACAAGCACCAAGAAGAATTAAAGCAGAGGTTATGGCTGACGTGAAAATAGAAATCACTCGACTATATGAAGCAAAATTCATCCGACAAAGTCTTCGGTATGCGGAATGGATATCCAGTGTAGTCCCTGTGTATAAGAAAAATAGAAAAGTAAGGGTTTGCATTGACTTCAGCGATTTAAATAAAGCTACTCCGATGGATGGCTACCCAATGCCAGTCACTGACATGTTGGTCGATGCTGCAGTGGGCCACAAGGTATTTAGCTTTATGGATGGTAATGCCGGATATAACCAAATATTTATGGCCGAAGAAGATATCCACAAAACTGCCTTCAGATATCCTGGTGCTTTGGGATTATATGAGTGGGTAGTTATGACTTTTGGACTTAAAAATGCCAGTGCAACTTATCAGAGAGCTATGAATTATATTTTTATGAGTTGATCGGCAAAATTGTAGAGATCTACATAGATGATGTAATTATGAAGTCTAAAGGATATCAAGAGCACTTAATGGATCTTAGAGCTACTATTGAATGTGCAAGGAAGCATGGATTAAGGATGAACCCTCATAAATGTGCATTTGGAGTATCGCCAGGACAATTCTTAGGCTTCATGGTGCATGAGAAGGGGATTGAAGTCGGTCAAAAGAGTTTTGATGCAATCGGCAAAGACAGTACCACCAACTATGAAGACTGAGCTGCAATCTCTGATCAGCAAATTTAATTTTGTCAGGAGATTCATATCGAATCTATCAGCTAGAATTTTGCCATTCTCAACATTGCTAAAATTGAAGAATGATCAAGAGTTTAGATAGGGCAACGAACAACAAAAGGCAATTGAGGAGATTAAAGAATACATGAAATCTCCACCAAGTATTGATCCCTCCTCAAAAAGGTAAACCTTTTAAGTTGTGCGTAGCGGTCGGTGACTATACAATTGGGTCGGCCTTAATGCAAGAATTTGAAAAAAAAGAGATGGTAATTTTCTATCTGTGTAGAAGATTGCTGGATCCTGAAAAAAAAGAGATGGAAATTATGCCTGGGCTTGTATTTCTCTTGCACCAAGCTTCGATATTATTTGCTGTCCTCGGAATGCATAGTGGTATCTAAGTTTGATGTGATCAAGTACATGTTATCCATGCCTATCTTGAATGGAAGGATTGGAAAATAGATTCTCGCATTGTCGAATTCGACCTAAGGTATGAATCGGCTAAAGTGGTAAAAGGGCCAAAGAATAGCTGATTTCATTACTTACCATCGAGAAAAAGGAGTCAAGCTACTGGACCTAACCCCTTGGGCATTATTCTTCGATGGATCTACTTGTAAGCAAAGTGGAGATATTGGTATCATCTTGATTTCGCCAAGGGGGCAGGCTTTGAATATGCTTTTCCAATAAAACCAATGTCCACCAACAATCAAGCAGAGTATGCAGCTATTCTCAAGGGACTTCAACTTCTTCATGAAGTAAAGGCCGAGACTATCGAGATCTTTAGTGATTCTCAATTAGTAATCAATCAATTGCTCGGCCTATATGAATGCAAAGATGATGTATTGAAGAAATATTACGAAGATTGCCGGGAATTACTTAATTCTTTTTTTCTTCCATTGTTATTAGGCATATCCCCGTAAATCAAAATCAAGAAGCTAATCGGCTAGCTCGAGTGCTTCAGCGTATCGCAAAGTTCTTGAGATATTAAGCGATGAGCTCATCGATGATAAAGACCGGAGAAATAAAATTATTGAATATTTGAAGGAACCTTCATGATGATTATCCGTAAAGTTAAGATACAAAGCTATCAAATTTGTTCTCCTTGATGATCAGCTATATTACAAGACAGTCGATGGTGTACTTCTCAAGTGCCTTAACCAAGAAGCTAAAGTTATTATAGGTGAAATTCACGAAGGTGTCTGTGGGCCACACCAGTCTGCTCATAAGATGAAGTGGATGATTAAGAGAACAGGATACTTTTGGCTGACTATGCTAGAGGACTGTTTCAAGTATTATAGAGGATGTCAGGAGTGCCAGAGATTTGGTAACGTCCAGAAGTCTCCAGCATCGGCTATGAATCCAATTATGAAACCTTGGCCATTTAGAGAATGGGTATTGACGGCTGTTAATTACCAAATCTATAGGTCAACCAAACAACAAAGAGGGTACATTTGAGATCACCAATGTAGGAATAGGGGTTACACTAAATGAATACCATGAGTTTTGGTGTTTCAATTGTTTTTCGCAGCGAATATTGGCAAAGACGCAATTCCAGAAGCATATCGGAGTGTAGAATACATAAATAGACGGCACGGCAACGCAGGAACATTCTAAAAGAGACTAGAAGGCAATACATCGAAGAGGAGGCCGAGCGGACCCAGGGTGGGAGCGGTCGGTCCGGCCCAGTTGTCCCTTCGCAGCCCACTTCGCTCAGATGCTCCATCGCCTTTTGAGGAGAGATCTCACCGTCCGTGTTGGCATTTCTAAGTGCATCACCAGGTTTAGACCCCCCGGTGACAACGCCAGAAATGCGGTTGACATTCCTTAATATCATTTATCGAGAATAGAGGTAAGTCTATCCCCGGTAATAAGTAAGAAATGCTTGGGGTGGTGTACCTCGGCTACCATATCACTAGATCAGCCATGGCACCGAGGCACACCTCACCCGTTATTCCCTTTATTGCTACTAGTGATATACCTCGATGATAGTTTGAGAATAGCCTAGCACGGGCACCGTGACATACCAAGACTATTCTTACATTTGCCAAGAGAGTTATATCTCTAATAACGTCGGGATTATAGCATTAGCAGCTAGTGTCTTGGAGATGCTATACGGCGCACTTTTCAGCACTCCTTAACACTAGTACTAAAACTATATTTCCAACTATAGGAAAGAGGTAACGGTGATCCGGTAAACCTTTGCAGTTTTGGATGTTAATCCGCAAGCACACGGAATTACTGTTGTAGCATTTCAACCTGGAGAAATCCTAGATGTCGTATTTATATTTTTCCAAAGGAAGGCTAGTGTAGATTTTAGTCTAAAACCATAATCATAAATATTATACGTTGTAAGGTAGACCAATGTTCATAATGAGGGGGTAAACAATATGGTTTTCATGATAGTGGACACACACACAGATAAATGTCTCTCAAGTGGGGAAAGATGAATGAAGCATAAAGAATGAAAGAATAATGAATAAAAGAATATCCTACAGGAGCAAAGGTCCGAATACAGCTAATGTCTAGATAGTGGTTAGTCATACAAATACATGAGTCGAGATAGAGTCGTGGTTGCGATGGATCGGAAGACCACCTACCGGTCCGGCCCGAGATGGGTGGTAATTTAGACTCCTACACCATAGACGAACGTGGGGAGATTATAAGGGACGGACAGGGCTGTCACCACCTGCCGCCTACCCCCTCATCCGTGGACTATGAAGTGCAATCACCAGCTACCCTATACCCGAGCACCATGCTCGCATATAAAATAGCTACCCAAGCCCCCCGGGTCTCTCACCCTACGGATGAACAAGTAAAGAACTTGGATGTTGTGCGATGAACCACCATCCCTCCCACAACTCTATTCTTAATCATCTAAGTGTATGAATGGTTAAGAACAGAGCTCTATATGCTAAGAACATGATATGAACACTATAAACTAGTAAGCATATTATGAACAAGGCATATGAACTAGAAGTTCTATGTTCTATGATCCTATCATACAAACCTTTACCTAGTCTACACAATAAGATCATAGTGTAAGAACTATACTCTAATTCTAGAACATTGCTATATTGATAAAAAGAGAAGAAGAGCATAATGGAAAGAATAGTATTCATACCAAAAGTAGCCAAGATGTCTCTTCCTCTTACAAGTTGAGCCTTGCTCCTCTACTACTACTAAGGATAAAGAGAAAATTGAAGAGGTACACTTGAGAGTACAAGTGAGAGGTGTAGTGTGTTGTGTGTGAAATGAGGGAGTACCCCCTCTCTTATATACTAGTCTAATGGTCGGTTCCAGGGGTAGGGGAAGTAAATGCCGGGCCAAACCGACCTCAGCACCGCCTTCACGAACCGCCTGCAGAAGATGGGCTGGGCCGGCCCTCCTAGGGGTGCGCCCGTACCCTGGTGCGACCGCACCAGGGGTGGGCCCCCTCGGCCCCAGCTTTGGCCCATGACCCTCTTGCTGCTCCTGGACCCCTCTCTCATGAGTTGTTGGTCCAGTTGACATCTTGGACTTTGGGCTTTGCTTATTTTATTGAAGTACGCCTTGTCGGAAAGCATATTCTTGTGACCTTTTCCTCTATTTCTTGTATGTTTCCTGTAAATCAATAATTCTCCAATACAAGTGGAAATAGGTCAATAGTAAAGGTATATGTGAATATATCTATAATAATTTTCCCTTTTTGGATAATAGTTGGCGATTAAAGTATGTCGGTATTTACCGCCAACAAAATCCCCCAAGCTTACCCTTTGCTCGTCCTGGAGCAAAGCTAAGAACTTGGTTGTTGATCAGTAGTTGCTACCATGCCGATTATGTTTCACAAGTGCCAGGATTATAATAAAGTTTTCCTCCTTGATCCAAATAAATTGGTTTTTATACTCATCCTTTTTACTTGTCACTCGTGGGGCTTATAGCTATCACTTTATCTTTAGGTTAGTATTTTAGCAAGAGAGGTAGACATAGATTTTGTATACATTCTACTCTTTTGAATTGCCTTCTTCCCGGAGTTTGTATTTTTGTATGAAGAGCAAAGTCAAATGATTAGATCCTAGCAAATTACTGAGCTATACACTTTGATCGGAAAGAAAGTTTATTTTCTTTTTCTTTTTAAACTTCTATGCATGACTATCTCTTTTACGTCTTTCCGAGAAGTGGGGGCTATCTCTCTGGCGGGTACTTTTTATACCCATTTTTTTTCGCTCGGGCGGGTGTCTTTGCACCCCCCTGTTTTATTCTCTCTTTTTTTGGCTCATACCCTTTTGGTATGACATCTTTTATTGGCTCATGCTTCTTTGGCATGGCATCTTTTTATTTTTAAAGCCCACACTCTCTTTTTGACTTCTAAGAGAGAATCAATACATGGAGAGCAAAAATTGATTTTTATTATGTATGTGAATTCCGATCATGGGTGCATAACAAAGCAATCTACTTTAGATCATATCAAAGGACTCTGGTTTTTTTAAAATTTTTTAAGACTCCGGTATTCAAGCTTTTCTCAGAGTAAGATTGTAACAAATTCTTATTCTTACCAAATCAAGCTTCATACCACCCCTAGACTGGATCAAGCTCTATGCATCCCACTAAGTTTTCAAGTTTCTAAAATGAATATTTCAAAACCAATAAACTTAAATCTTGGGAGAGAACTAAGTCATAAGCTAGGCATAGATGAATCATAAAAACAGAGCAACTATTCATCATTTCAACAAGGAAAAACTATGCATAGCATACTTCACATATTGAAGTGGAATTCATTTTTATTTTTTTTTGAATTTAAATATGCATATGCAGGAAAAGGGAAATATTTAGAAATTAAAAATGCAAATGCAATGATACCACGAAAGTGGGGGTCCTCCCCCAAGCTGGCTTGATCCCTAGCCTCCAGGGTTGAAACCCTGGGACCTCCAGAAGGCCTGCTGCTGCTCATACTGGATCCTCATTTGTTCGTTGAGGTGGGCCCACTGTTGTTGCTGCTCGGTTCCGCCACCGCCGGTGATCTTGATGGTGCTATTGTTGCCTTTGTTGATTCTAGAGTTGCCATTGTTGTTGTTGGCGGCACGCCATGCCGTCTCCTCCTCAGAACTCATCGGTCTGCGGATCACAAGTCCGCCCCGGTGAGTGTGGAGCATCTCTAGTGTGATCGACTTGCATGGTGGCACATGGGGTGCCATTCCTCGGAGTCCGAGGAGTGGTGGTGGCTTCCCCAAGCCTCATCCCCGACTGCGGTACCCCGACCCTCCGGCCTCATATGGGTATGGAGTATGCCCTCAAGCAGAATGCATTTCAGGAGTATATCCCGGTGTGTGCATTTGGGAGATACCCCCGGCTGTCCCATCGGTGAGAAGAAAGGGGGTGGTGTTTCTTTGGGGTTGGTGTGAGCTCGATGCTTTCCCTCTTTGAGTGGTACCCCGGGTTGACCGGCCGTAAACACTTACGCTAGCGGGTGTGGGGGGCGTATGTGAGCTCCTTGATGAGGTTGTAGGCTTGCTCCTCTCAATCCCCTTCTAGGTCGATGTCGGGCATGGCATCCATCGGTGCTTGTTCCTTCCCCACGATCGGGGGAGTCTCCTCATGCACCGAGCTTTCTTCATGCTCGGTGGAGTAGTGGGTGCTTGAACTCCCCCGCGACCGCCTTGAGTGAGACCTTGTCATCCTCTTGACGACTCCCGCTACCCCCTCCGTGAATCTTTTCATGGTGTGTGGTGAAGCGAGAGCTTGGAGGAAGCTTGCTTAGCGAGGGCTTGCTGCGGGAGCTAGGATTTCTTGCTCTTGTGTTGCTCCTTGTTGACGAGGTTGATTATTCCATCCGCCATTATTTTGTTGGCGATACCCGTTGCTGCTGTTGTTGATGTAGGCATCTTCTTCACGGATTTCGAGGTAGTTATTCCCTGAATGGCCAACATTGCCACAGACCTCACACGTCATGTGTGAGTCTATAGCTTGGATGTGGCCCTTCTTCATGGCATCTTTTTTGTGGGCTCTTTCGTCCAGCCTCTTGAGCAGTAGGTCCATTTTTACGACAAGCATATCTGCCTTTTCGTTTTCATGCCTTTTCGTTTTTGTGACTGGGACCTTTCCTCCCCCATCCTTGATTGGACAGTATTTTCTCGATCAGAGCCTTCGCCCCAGTGATGGTGAGGGAGAGGAATGCTCCTCCAGCTGCAGCGTCCAGATGGCCCTTCGACATGGGGATTAACCCCTCATAGAAGGTTTGCAGGATCATCCAATTTTCCATCCCATGGTGTGGGAAGGCTTGAATGTAGTCTTGCAGCCTGTCCCATGCTTCAGGGATGTTCTCCAAGCTGCTCTGCTGGAACGATGTGATCTTCCCTCTAAGGGCAGTTATTTTGCCAAGAGGGAACAACTTCGCAAGGAACGCCACTGAGCACTTGGCCCAGGTGTCAACAGCTTCCCGGTCCTGTAGAACCACTGTTTCGCCTTTCCCGTGAGGGAGAAGGGAAACACCCGGTCCTTGTAGAACCACTGTTTCGCCTTTCCCGTGAGGGAGAAGGGAAACAGGCGGAGGCGGATGGCCTCCGGTGCGACGTCTTTTATGACGATGGTGTCGCATAGCTCCAGGAACTGTTGGAGATAGGCGTTGGCGTCCTCATTCGGCAAGCCACGGAATGTGCTTGCCTGCACCATAGTGATAAGACCAGTGCGTAGTTCAAAGTTCTTATCACCAAGGTTGATAGCGGGCCCAGTGGGCACGTTGGCAACATTGGGGACAGAGTACTCGCGGATTGACTTTCCAGCCATAGCGGTGATCTCAGGTGCGAAAGTGACTGGTTCGGTTGTCGGTGGAGTACTTGAAGAAGAAACGATACGGGACCGAGTCTTTTTCAAGATACCCTCTAGATTGCTAGTGAAGTTTTTCGGCAAATCGAACCCAGTCATATACTATCTGTTTTCATCCACAACAGGAGAAAACAATGCCACACTCATCTTGCCGCCAAGGTCATCGCCGCCGAAGTCCCTGCCAATGTCGCCGGACGCTGCCGCCGCCACGGGTTGTGGCCGGGCTCGTCAACGATGTCCCCGACTCGCTGTGCCAGACGGACCAGGCGAACAACTCTGTTTTCTCCATGCGTGCGGGTCTGACGGAGAGAAAATAATGAAGAGGAACCAATAGATTGTCTCCACATGTGGGGAGACACGGAAGGAAACATGCCAAGGAGACACACAAGCTCCAGCCATCCTGTTTATGTTTCTCCCGTGCATGCAGGGATTTAAAAATCTTCTATTTCCCCCTTTTCTATTATAATCAATCGATGGCTTAGATTTATTTGAAGTATTACCTCCTATCCTAATAAGTAAATATGTACCATAGCATTACCTTTGTTACTTTCTTGTTGTTCCATTGGGGAAGTGCTAGGCCACATAGCTCTGAGATTAATACCTTTTGTTTCTTTTAGCTTGTTATAAGACTTACTTAAGACTAGTGGGGATACTATAAAGGCAACAGATGTCCATATCATAGACACTAAACTGATCAATAGTCAAATGATCATTTTTTTTAAATAAACCGTCCGCTTATAACTCCTTCCAAGTTTATGTTTTCGTATAAAATCTTTCCTAGCCTTCCCCGGCAGCGGCGCCAGAAATGCTTGTTGGCATTTCTTAGCGCATCACTAGGTTTGGACCCCTGCTGACAACGTCAGAAATGTGGTTGACATTCCTTAACATCATTACTGAGAATAGAGGTAAGTCTATCCCCGGTAATAAGTAAGAAATGCTTGGGGTGCTGTACCTCAGCTACCATATCACTAGATCAGCCATGGCACTAAGGCACCCCTCACTAGTTATTTCCTTTACTGCTACTAGTGATATACCTCTGATGATAGTTTCAGAATAGCCTGGCACAGGCGCCATGGCATACCAAGACTATTCTTACCACTGTCAAAAGAGTTATATCCCTAATAACATTAGGATTATAGCATTAGCAGCTAGTGTCTTGGAGATGCTATACAGCGCACTTTCAGCATTCCTTAACACTAGTACTAAAACTATATTCCCAACTACAGGAAAGAGGTAACGGTGATCCGGTAAACCTTTGCAGTTTTGGATGTTAATCCGCAAGCGCACGGAATTACTGTTGTAGCATTTCAACCCGGAGAAATCCTAGGTGTCGTATTTATATTTTGCCAAAGGAAGGCTAGTGTAGATTTTAGTCTGAACCCATAATCATGAATATTATACATTGTATGAAAGGTAGACCAATGTTCATAACAAGGGTAAACAATCCGGTTTTCGTGATAGTGGACACACACAGATAAATGTCTCTCAAGTGGGGAAAAGATGAATGAAGCATAAAGAATGAAAGAATAATGAATAAAAGAATATCCTACAGGAGCAATGGTCCTAATACCGCTAATGTCTAGATAGTGGTTAGTTATATAAATACAAGAGTCAGAGATAGAGCTATGGTTGTGATGGATCGGAAGACCACCGGCCGCTGGTCTGCCAGTGAGATGGGTGGTAATTTAGACTCTTACACCATAGCCGAACGTGGGGAGATTACGAGGGACGGACAGGGCTGTCACCACCTGCCGCCTACCCCCTCATCCATGGACTATGAAGTGCAATCACCGGCTACCCTATACTCGAGCACCATGCTCGCATATAAAATAGCTACCCAAGCCCCCCGGGTCTCTCACTCTTCAGATGAACAAGTAAAGAACTTGGACGTTATGCCACGAACCACCATCCCTCCCACAACTCTATTCTTAATCATCTAAGTATATGAATGGTTAAGAACAGAGCTCTATATGCTAAGAACATGATATGAACACTATGAACTAGTAAGCATATCATGAACAAGGCATATGAACTAAAAGTTCTATGTTCTATGATCCTATCATACAAACCTTTACCTAGTCTACAAAATAAGATCATAGTGTAAGAACTATACTCTAATTCTAGAACATTGCTATATTGATAAAAAGAGAAGAAGAGCATAATAGAAAGAATAGTATTCATACCAAAAGTAGCCAAGATGTCTCTTTCTCTTACAAGTTGAGCCTTGCTCCTCTACTACTACTAAGGATAAAAGAGAAAAGTGGGAGAGGTACACTTGAGAGTACAAGTGAGAGGTGTAGTGTGTTGTGTGTGAAATGAGGGAGTACCCCTCTCTTATATACTAGTCTAATGGTCGGTTCGAGGCGGGGAAGTAAATGCCGGGCCAAACCGACCTCAAAGACCGCCTTCACGAACCGCTGCTGCAGAAGATGGGCTGGGCCCCCCTCCTAGGGGTGCGCCCGCACTCGGTGCGGCCGCACTAAGGGTGGGCCCCTCGGCCCCAGCTTTGGCCCATGACCCTCTTGCTGCTCCCTGGACCCCTCTCTCGTGGGTTGTTGGCCCAGTTGACATCTTGGACTTTGGGCTTTGCTTATTTTATTGAAGTACGCCTTGCCGGAAAGCGTATTCTTGTGACCTTTTCCTCTATTTCTTGTATGCTTCCTGTAAATCAATAATTCTCCAATACAATTGGAAATAGGTCAATAGTAAAGGTATATGTGAATATATCTATGATAATTTTCCCTTTTTGGATAATAGTTGGCGGTTAAAGTATGTCGGTAATTACCGCCAACAGTCCGCCAATGTCGGTTTGATCCGATGGCTCACGTGCACCCCACTGGGCTATAAAAGAACGGCAGGACCCCCGAGAGGAGAGTCCAAGAAACCCTAATTCATTATTCCTCTCTCAGAGAGAGCAAAGGGTTCCATCCTCAGAGAATTAGATTAGAACTCCAATACTTGAAGTTCTAGTTAGGCATTAGCTAGCAAGGTTCAAGTAGAGTTGAGCTACGCTCAGGATTGTGGAGTCGTCATCCGAAGGCTGGTATAGCTTTGTATCCCTCTTTTCATTATCACTTTGTTCTTAATTATTATGTTTTAGTTTATTAAGTTCCTAGTTTGTTCTAGTGTTTTGCTTGATATAGTATTGATTGATGATGAACTATCTCATATGATCGTAAAGCGCTTAGCTCATTACTCGAGTGGGTTAAGTGGTCGATATTATGTAAGCGTGGTGCTTAGATATTATCTACCTACAAATGCACCTTGTAGGCCGGGTTTGGTGGTAGATCGCGGGTGTAACAATCCTGTTGAGTCTCTATGTATTCCGCCCCCGCTTATAAGACTAGCAGAATGTGGTTGTGAAGGAGGAGCATGCTATGCTAACAAACCTTCCTAGTGATGTCCCTTGTGGGTACTTTAGAGTCATCAATGCTATAGATGAGAGTAATATACTAGAGTAGATGCAAAGACTTAGTAAATCTGACACTACATAGAAATTCAACCTCCTAACTAATCTCCTATTTTTGCCTTGCTACATTAGAGAGTTTCTATTTCTGTCTCTAAGTGATTTATCATTGCCCTACACTTACCATATATATTTATTTGGCTTACCCCTGCATAAGCATGTTCTTGTCATATTGATTCTATCTAAGTATGTATACACATCAATATTCTCTAGCTGTCCTTTCCCATGGGATTAAATAAATACAATAGTTGGGTTGACTCCCAATAAAATACTACAATGGTATTTCATCCGTAAAACTGCGGATACTCATTTATATTTATTTAAAGATAATTGCATGATTTAATACCACACCTCTTGATGTCACTGCTGGGGATGACAACCTGGTGTTTTACATGGTGACGTTAAGAGGTGTCAACAAGCATTTTTGGCGCCGTTGCCGGGGAAGGCTAAGCTATAAAGAGATATTGATCAAATGCATACTTATAGATGGAATCATGACTAGGTACCTCTGCTTAAACAAAGGCTTACCCTTGTTTGTCTTTGTCTATATCATATATAGGGTATTGCAGGGATTGGTCTTGATTCATCATCATCTTTCATCAATTACAATGAAACCAATCAAGAGACGACTTCACACCGGTTTCGAGCCATAGCGACAAGACTCTACGAGAGTTCTGCTCCAAGCACGAAGGACATTCGCCTTTGGACCAATACTTCTAACTCACAATCTCGAATTTGAGCTTAAGCCTAGTCTCATCAACTTGGTGCAAGCTACTCCATTCAGTGGAAAGACAAGTGAAGATGCTAGTACTCATCTTGAGAATTTTCTAGAGATACATCATACTTCTTCATCTATTCCCATTCTTATTAACTGGGGAAGCGAAGCAGTGGTTCTATGCAAATCAAGAAAACATCAAGACATGGACAGATTGTTAGAAGGTCTTTCTAGAAAGATTCTTCCCTACAGGTAAGACCAGTGTCTTAAGAGAGAAGATTATCAATTTCCAACAGCAGAGAGATGAATCTATTTCAGAAGTATGGGAACGCTTTTAAGATTACATCTCAGATTGTCCCCATCATAGAATAGAGGATTGGTTGCTTATGCAAGAATTTTATCACGGACTATCTAAAGGAGCACAAGAGCAACTGGATGCTACTGCTGGAGGAACCTTTTTGTCACTCACTATCAAGAAAGCAAAATTACTCATGGAGACGATAGCCTCTAATCAAGGCTGGTCGCTAGACGATGCTCAACATTGCAAGATGAGTGAAGAAGCTGAAGTGGAAGAGTTGAGTGTAGTTTTAGCCAAGATGAATGTGTTATTAGACTGGCTTGAACAGCGAGATAATTAAAAGAAAGATCGTCAGGCTATTTAGGATGCTATGGATTCTCAAGCAAGAACTGAAAGATATTTAGAATTCACATATTCCCTTGACCAGCCGTAAGATCTGAGCATCATTGGCAACACCCAAGGATTGGATCAAGTCAGACCGCCATCCTTGAGGGATTTGATTAGATAGCAACCTAAGATCAATGAAGGATTTTTGCAAAGGTTTACTTCTAATGAGAAGATCATAGAGAGTATGAATCTTAAGATGGAAAGCTTTTCTTCTACTATCAGGGATCAACTGAGCTATAACAAGAAGATTGAATCACAAGTAGCAAAGTTGGCCCTTTGCTTTGCCCCCTTGCCACTAACCCCGAGCAAATCAATTCAATTACTACAAGAGGAGGCAAGAGTACTCGTGATCCCCCATATCCGGAAGGTACACATCCTAAAGGAATAGTAAGAGTACAGGCACCGCTAGCAGCACTTGAGGAGAAGAATAACGATGAAGTAGAAGAAGTTGTGCCACCACCAGAGCAAGAACCTCAGCGCAATTATAATGATGCCAACTTCTTGCCATTTCATCGGCTGAGAAAAGAAAGGATGGATGAGTAGTTTGGTAAATTCGTGGAGGTAATTCGTCACCTATATATCAATGTGCCTCTACTGGATGCTCTACAAGTGCCTACATATGCAAGATATCTCAGAGACATCTTGAATAACAAAAGACCACTGCCCACCACTGAAGTTATTAAGCTCACAGAGGAGTGTAGTGCGGCCATCCTGAATACATCACCAATCAAGAAAGAAGATCCAGGACACCCCACTATTGAGTGCTCAATTGGAGATCAAGTGTTTGAACATACGCTATGTGATCTTGGCACCAGCATAAGTGTCATGCCAAAGTCGGTCTTCGACAAGCTCAGCTACTCCAAACTCACGCCCACGACGATGTGCCTATAATTAGCGGACCAGTCACTCCACCATCCTGAAGAAATCACCGAGAATATTCTGGTAAAGATAAGAGATTTCTTTATTCCAGTAGATGTTGTTGTGCTTGACATGTAGGAAGCATTGAAGACAACACTTATATTGGGAAGGCCCTTCCTGAGCACTGCAAATGCTCACATTGATGTTGGGGCTGGAGAAATCCAGTTCCATATCAATGGCAAGGAAGAGAGGTTCACATTCAATCCATGACCGGAACAATGCTCTCAACTAGAGAGGTGTGAAGAGCAATAAGATTTAAGGTCTCTAACTCCGAGCCGAGACGGACACTATAAAGACATAATCATTAGGAGAAGTCGTCACGGGACGACTATAAAACATCGGACCCGCCGAAAGGGAATCAAGTATTTATCCATTAACTTCTTACATCATATCTAAAATACCAAAAAAATTTTTTTCTTTATTATTTAGTATTTTTCTTATATATCTAAAAACACAAAAATAATTAACCGGCGAGACCCACGATTACTTTGGGACCCACTTGCCATCTCATATCCCATCATGTATACATTGGATTCCAAGCAAATATCCACCCACCTGCTGTCACCCTTCATCTTTTCCACCGAAAGAGTGACCTAGGTGCAGCATAGGGGGAAGTGGAGCACCAGAGCAAAGATGAGGCAAGCAGGGCCCACTGTGGGACCGACCAGTCCCACAGCAGACCGGCCGGTCTCCCCTCTCCTCGTCTATAAAAGGGCAAGTGCCAGTGAACTCTACTCACCCCCCTCTGCTCAGTTCTCTGCCTTTCATCTCTGATTTCTGATGTTTGTCTCCCTACTCTTGCTTGCAAAATTCTAAAGAAGAGAAAGAGAGAAAGAGGGAAGGTAGAAGTGAAGAAGAAGGAAAGTAGAAGTGCTAGGGAGTTGCTTAGTGCCTAGTAAGGGGAAGTGCTGCTGGAATTTAGAAGGAGAGCCAAGCAAAAGTAGAGGAGGTACTACCCAAATTTAGAGAAGATAATCGTCTAATTAAGGGGAAACTTTGCATGGTAATCACCCCACAAGGACCACTAACCCCTGGATGACTGACCCTCTAATTTTTGTGGTGGAAACCTTCCCCGCAAGGACTGTTAACTTCCTCTAACTTTTCTTGTTACTAACTCGATTTACTTATTCCCGTGTGTATTTATTTTCCGTATTTACTTCCTTATGCTTCTCTTGTTATTGTGGAGGTAGCAATATCCCGCATTTTTCTATATTTATTCTTGTTTGTACTAACCCTTTTGTGGAGGAGTTCATCCCCACAGGAGTAACATACTCGTGGAGCGGTTATTTCCATTGTCATATTTCCTAACCCCGCTCCTAGAGTCTTCCTTATGTTTCTCTTGTTTTTTCACTTGTTTGCAGGATGAGTGGCCTTTGAAGAGGGATCAAGAGCGGACATCGGTCCCGGTCCACTCACTCAACTCGGAGCTCTGCCTCTCAAGCAAGCTCTGACTTGTAGGTTAACGAGACACCACCCGCCAGCAACAGGCCATCATCTTCCTCGACGATTATATACCGTCTGATGGAGGAACATGACCACAAGTGGAAGAATGAGGAGGAAAAGAAAAGTTCAAGCTCATCAAAGACCGCAAATTTGTCCTGACCACAGTGTATGACCCTAAGCTCCTACGTGACACAGGTATGGACACTGAATTTCAAACCATCTTTTCAGTCATGGGATGGACGGGATTTGCAGATATTTCTAAGCCGGGGTGCAAACTACTTACTGCTAAATTTTTGTGCACCCTAAATTTTGTTGAAAATAGGGTAAATTTCTGACTCTTTAGGAAGGAGCAAACCTTAACTTAGAAGGAGCTAAGCTTAGCTCTAGGTTTCCACGCTGAGTGCATGGTAGATGTTGATGCTGTCATTCCTGACTACGTGAGAGAGCAGTTTTGGAGGGATATAACCAACCAAAATACACCTACGCATGCTAAGACTAGTAGCATTCAATTGCCCACATTGAGGTTCATGCATAGATGGTTGGCATTTACCCTTTTTCCATGAGGCAACACTAGCACAGTGAGGATAGATGAGCTTAAGCTGCTTTATGCCATAGTGAAGAGTAGGAAGGTTTCCCCAGTCACCATGATGTTGAGACAATGGCTAGAGGTTTTCAAGCATAGGGGCGATATCGAGTGCACTTCCTTGGTGACTCGAATTGCCGCCTATCTTGATTTGTGGCAAAATTTGCTAGTTCCATACATTGGAGGAGGGCGTGGTCGTATATCCTACTACTTTCACCAAGGTCAAACCTTGGTGAAAGAGGGAAACGTGGTGATAATGAAGATTAATGGCAGAGAAATCCGATTACCTAACCCAGAGCTCAATTTGTACACCACCCGTTCTCTGCTTATTAATGTGCAGGTTACAGCAGCAGCACCATTGAGGAGCGCGTCGGCATGTTTCACCAACGTGCAGCCCACACATACTATTGTGTTGATCCGATGCCACAAGGTCCAGCCTACACCAGCTACATCAACTTTGGAGAAGCGGAATCTTCCCACAGAAGACACCCGTCACAAGACAATTAGGGACAGTACGCCCAACCATAGCCGCAGGCAGCCGAAGTCCTCTGGGAAGACACGGCGAATGGCCATCAGGTAATTTCAGTGATTATCAAGGAAGAATGTCTGTTGACTCGTAGGAAGTGTCATATGGAGGCCATCAGCGAGGTCGTGCATCCGATGTCGGCACAGGCTACCACGATCAACAAATGCAGCAGTAGAGGACCGACCATAGGCTTCGCACCCTTGAGGAGTAAGGAGCCACTCTCCTCTCACAGAACACCTCCATTCTGGAGCAGCTACACCTGCACGACCAGTACCATCAGCAGCAGCTGCAGAACTAGGACTACTTCTTCCAGCATGCGGGCATGCGGCCGCCGCCACCACATTGATCGACTACTGCAATATCTAGCTTGGGGTGAGAGCACCCCCGTTATGTTGAGGTAAGTTGACTTTACCCTTGTTTTTACTTTGTTTGTTTAGTTTGTTAATTAGTTTGCTCGTTAGATTGCTTGAATAAAAAACATAAAAATCAAATAAAAAGAGTGTGTCTATAGGCTTATTTAAATTTTAGTTTGAATAAAAAGAACTTGGAGGAAAATCTTTTGCCATGGAAATAATGAATAGTTGCTCTATTAAATTTCTCTCAAGTACCTAGCTTACAGTCAAGAGTTCTCCCAAGGTTTTAGATATAACTGATCTAACATGAACATTTACTCTGAATCTGAAACCTGTGGGTAGCATATTCCTGATCCTAAGTCTAGGTAGTTGTTGGACATAATTTGAGAGGGTTAGAGCTGCTATTTATCTTGTTCCAATGTGATGCTAAAATTCTGGAGATTTAATTCTAAAACTTTGAAAAGACACATGATGAGTTTCTTGTATGATAAGCTTAAATTCCCACCAGAGCCATATTGCATATCTAGGCTAAGAAGCTTCCACACAATTACTGCTTGTCATTGCATTGAGTGTTGTCAACCGTTGTGACCCTTATGAGAGACTTGTCACGCTTTTAAAATCAAGATCCACACACTCCACCTCATATGCACTACTCTACTTTGGAGTAGGCGCAAAAACATGCCATTCCATCCACCCAAAAATGTTATGCTCCTACATTAGGAGTAGACACAAAAAAATATACATCCACCAAAAGACATGCTCCAGAATTTCTTGCCATCTCTCAAAATATTTTGAGCCGAAGGAGAGATATGAGCTATGCAAAAGAAATAAAAAAATGGGGGAATTGAGAAAAATGGATAAGTGTCCAGGAGAGAAAAAATATAGATATTCAATACCCATCTCCCTAAGAAAAAAGAAAGAGAGAAAAGATAGCTTACATCCCTAGCAAGGTTTCAATGTTTTGAAAGAGAGATCTATTTGAGCATGGTAGAATTAGATCACCTTTCCACCACATATCCATCATATTCCACACCATGCACATCTTCATTTGATTGAATGACTTGTTTCTCTTTGGATCTCTTGTTTGACTTCACAATATATGCTATGCAAGTATGATTATCTATGCTGTCTCCACACCTATGAGCTCCACATAAGTCTTAGATGTAGGTTGAGATAAAGGCACAAGCTTCATTACCTTGGTGAGGAATCCAAAAATACCACATATTTGAGAGACCTGAGAGTGTCAGACAATGAAACTATGAGCTTTATTTTAAAAATCCATAAAAACTCCAGAAACTTGGTTGAACAAAAGAACTTGAGATATAGTGCTTGACTTAGTCTTTCTGTCTTTTAACTGCTCATGACCCAAAGAAAAAGATGTTAAGCTCCATAGTTAAAGGCAATATAGCTAAGTGTGAAAGTCAGAACAGTTTACTCTAAGCCTACAGGAGAATTTCTATCTAGATGAATGTGTGCTCTTGAGAAGTTTGATATTGCAGCAACTCCTGATCCACTTTTAAGAGTGCAGTTTGCTAAGGGACTAGCAAAGGTTAAGCTTGGGGGAGTTGTTGATGGCTGTTAATTACTAAATCTATAGGTCAACCAAACACCAAAGAGGATACATTTGAGATCACCAACGTAGGAATAGGGGTTACACTAACCGAATACCATATGTTTTGGTGTTTTACTATTTCTGCAGGTGAATATTAGAAAAAACGCAATTCTAGAAGCATATCGAAGTATAGAATGCACAAATAGATGGCACAGCAACGCAGGAACATTCTAGAAGAGACTAGAAGGCAATACATTGAAGCGGAGGCCGAGCGAACCTAGGGTGGGACCAGCTGGTCCCACCCCAGACCGACCGGTTTGGCTCAGTGGCCCTTCGCGGCCCACTTCACTCAGGATGCTCCACCGCCTCTGAGGAGAGATCTCAGCTGTCCGCCAATGTCGGTTTGATCCGATGGCTCACGTTCACCACACCGGGCTATAAAAGAACGGCAGGACCCCCGGAGGAGAGTCCAAGAAACCCAAATTCATTATTTTCTCTCGAGAGAGAGCTAAGGGTTCCATCCTTAGAGAATTAGATTAAAACTCCAATACTTCAAGTTCTAATTAGGCATTAGCTAGCAAGGTTCAAGTAGAGTTGAGCTACGCTCAGGATTCTGGAGCCATCATCCGGAGGCTGGTATAGCTTTGTATCCCTCTTTTCATTATGACTTTGTTCTTAATTATTATGTTTCAGTTTATTAAGTTCCTAGTTTGTTCTAGTGTTTTGCTTGATATAGTATTGATTGATGATGAACTACTCATATGATCGTAAAGCGCTTAGCTCATTACTCGAGTGGGTTAAGTGGTCGATATTATGTAAGCGTGGTGCTTAGATATTATCTACCTACACATGCACCTTATAGGCCGGGTTTGGTGGTAGATCGCGGGTGTGACAATCTGTTGAGTCCTATGTATTCCCCCCGCTTATAAAACTAGCGTAACGTGGTTGCGAAGGAGGAGTGTGCTATGCTCACAAACCTCCCTAGTGATGTTCCTTGTGGGTACTTTAGAGTCATGAATGCTATAGATGAGAGTAATGTACTCGAGTAGATGCAAAGACTTAGTAAATCGACACCACATAGGAATTCAACCTCTTAACTAATCTCCTATTTTTGTCTTGCTACATTAGAGAGTTTCTATTTCTAACTCTGAGTGATTTATCATTGCCCTACACTTATCATATATATTTATTTGGCTTACCCCTGCATAAGCATGTTCTTGTCATGTTGATTCTATCTAAGTATGTATATATATCAATATTCTCTAGCTATCCTTTCCCATGGGATTAAATAAACACGACAATTGGGTTGAGTCCCAATAAAATGCTACAATGGTATTTCATCTATGCGCTTGCGGATACTCATTTATATTTATTCAAAGATAGTTGCATGATTTAATACCACACCTCTCGATGTCACTGCTGGGGATGACAACCCGGTGTTTTACATGGTGACATTAAGAGGTGTCAACAATGGGGATAGATCTAATTGGCCAAATTTTTCCATCATCAAGTAAAGGACACAAATTTGTATTGGTGGCGACAGATTATTTCACTAAGTGGGTCAAAGCCATCCCACTAAAGAAAGCATCGTCAGCTAATATGATTGAGTTTGTCAAGGAGCATATCATTTACAGATTCGGGATTCCTCAATCTATTATGACTGATCAAGAAAAGATGTTCACATCTAAAGAATTTAACTGCCAGTACAAGTTTTAAGTTGATTAATTCATCCCCTTATTATGCTCAGGCCAACGGGCAGGCAGAAGCATCCAATTAGATCCTCATCAAAATAATCAAAAAAAGATCAGAGAACATCCTAGGAAGTGGCACCTGATATTAAACAAAACTCTTTGGTCCTATAGGATGGCCAGTCATGGATCGACGAAGTACTCACCTTGTGAGTTGGTTTATGGGCACGAAACTGTACTACCTTAGGAGATTAATATCGGATCTAGGAGGGTTTTACAGCAGGATGAGTTAAAGGGCGATGACTACAAAAGTCTAATGATGGATAATCTTGATGATTTAAACTTTCATTGGCTAAAAGCTTTGGAGAATATTGAAGCTCACAAAATCAGAATTACCAAATACTATAACTAAAAGGTGCGGGAAAAGAAATTCACTAAAGGAGAATTGGTTTGGAAAGTAATCTTGCCAGTTGGTACTAAAGATAATAGATTTGGCAAATGGTCACCAAATTGGGAAGGACCTTATCGGATTACAAGAAGCGCTCCCAAAAATGTCTATTTCTATAAAATATTAGAGGGAGAAGAGTACACTAGAGCAGTTAATGGAAAATATTTCAAGAAATACTACCCTAGTGTATGGGTTGATCTACTTTAAGATGATCAGACGTTATGATGATGAAACTCAACAGCTGATACAAAGAAGTATCGCCTTTAGCACAAAAAATACAATCCCGCCAAATAGAGATTATAGTCGATGCAATATGCATCACCTTCAGTGCAAAAAATAAAGTGAGATTTCTAGTAAAGTCTCGTATACAAATATCTTTCGAGGATAAAAAACAAGACTATTTATCTATAAGATCCATGGCTAAAGAAAAAGCAGCGACAGCATTAGCTACAAAAGAGAAATCTTCAGTTGAAGGAAGATCAACAACACCCCTATTTGGAACCCGTAGAGTAAGCCTATGAAGGTCATGATCGGAGTGAGGTTGAGCTAAAGCTAATGCTAGTGCAGCACCGTGATGGATGCCGTTCAAGGAGACTCGCTCAAAGAGATTCATCAAACATCCCTCCAGAGTAATACCTCTAGGCTTCACTTGATTCATAGCACCTTGGACAGTTATTTGAAGGATCTCCAATTCCTTGGAAGCAGCTAAAAGAGGGAGAGAAGGGATGTCAGAAGATGTAAGGCATTGAGAAACAATATCAGAAGAACATGACTAACAAACCTGCAGCATTATTTCAGGTGATTTGCAGGCTGGCCTTGAGAGAAGAAATCTCATCGTTCAGATAATCTCGGACGGTTAGCAGATCATCAATGATGAGGCGGGAACATTCTAGATCTCACTGAAGATGGTCCACTTCCCCTACGGAACTATGAACGCCGGATCGATCAATGAAAGCACCTTCAATAAGCGGTTTCGAGGAATCCATCGTAAAGATGTGAAGGGTCAAGTCTAACCACAGTTTTATAGTCACGAAAAGGGAATAAAATTGGTCCAAGAAGGTATGGAAACGTATAGAAGGCGGATTCTAAAACATATACATGCACGGAACCAATCCTACAAAGGACATGATGAAATCCCAAAGAGAGAGACAAAGGAAGGGTATCGGCAATTCATATATATATATATATATATATTCCAAACTTGATACAGGACAATTACATTTTTAGAATGAAGGGAGATTTGCCGATAACATAAAAAAGAGATACATTCTTTCTAAAAGCAGAAACTGCAAGGGAGGACAAGATGAAGTTCCGCAGCCGTGAGCGCCACAGAGAGTAGAAGTGGCGGAGCCGTTGAACATCACAAAGCCAGAGCAGCGAGACCGGGGGAGAGTTTGCCGCCATCCTTCCCTAACTTGACATCAGAACCGGAATCAGAACTGGAGTCCAGGAAGGTGCGCGGCGATGCAGCAAGAGGGTGAGGGCGAGCGTCTCTTGGAGAAGCCTCAGAGAGGCAAAATCCACAACCAAGGGAAGAGTAGAATCATCTCACAAGATTTCTTCTATCTGCCCCGACTGGATCCGGACCCCCAGGGATTCCAAGATTGTGAACACCCTCACCCCTATCACAAGATTTCTTCTAACTGCATGACAAAAGGAAAGAAGGGACACTCAGCCATGGAGGATCAGGCATTGTGCAAAGTTCTCTCGGGAGGGAGAATACCAGAAGAGAAGAGGCTGGGTGTTGATGATTGAATCACCGCTGAAGGAATCCCCTGTATTTATAGGCACAAGGAGATGGAAGATCCTGAACCACCCATGATCTCTGGAGGTAAGAACGATGACTCAGTTACACAGAGCACGATGGGAGGAAATGATTCCAATCCTTAAAGGTCAGGAGACCCGTGAAGTCACAGTAACCAAGACGATGCAGCTCCGCATGCAAGTAAAAGACATGCCGAGAAAAGTGGGGAACTTTCGGACTAATAGAAATTAAGGTGATTCACCAAGTCACGGATGACATGTCTGGAGATTTCTTAAAAAATTTTAGAATAAAATTAATTTTATCCCAAAATTGGGGGCATGTGTTGACACCAAATTTTAACGGGCATGGACCGTTCACAGACCAAAAGTGTCAAAGCAAATCAAGGCAACCCGGGCGGATCGGCTAACAGAGAGATGACATCAGCAAGACATGAGACGTGCCCAAGACCGATCGAGGGATGAAGAAAACTACGTCGGACTCTATCAAAGAAGGAAGGGATTGGAGTCCAAGTTATCTTTTATTTTTGTATTCATGTCTAGGTAGGACTCATGTTAGTTTCTTCGGGCTATATATATCAAAGACCTGATCATTGTAAAGGACATCCAATCAATCAATACAACAATAACTTCGGCCTCCGGCCACCCCTTAGGAGTAGGAGTAGAGTAGATCTCGTCGAGACCTTCGACGAATCGAGCTGCATCGGTTGAGTCCGACCTTCGGTTTGCTTGTAAGTATTGCCACGGTTTATACCTCATTTGTATGGCTGCATCTAACGACCCCACGCGAATTAGGTATGAGCTAGTTATCGGCTCTATTAGATTGGCGATCAAATAGATTCATTAAGTTACCGATATTATTTATTTTAATTTGATTTATTTATCGCAACAATATCATTGCCCAATCAAGATTGACAGATTTGATTAAGCTTAAAACTCTGTCAAAGATCCTTTGTCTCGGTGATCATTCACGCTTCACGCTTATCTCTACCGAGACAGTCGATCAGGCTCGTATCGGCTAATCTGTCGATCTTGGTTATTACGTGTTGTGGGTTCGAGGCTTATTTAGACACAGATAGGTTTGAAGGTTAATTTAGAGCCGCCGGCCTTGTAGACTAGCTCTATCTTAGTTTGGAGATCTATTTGTGTTTAGAGATGCTTGATTAACAAGAGTAGATTTGAGTTATCTCGAAGCCGCCGGCCTTGTAGACCAGCTTCATCTTAATTTTAAGTTTACTTGTGGTTAGGTTCGAGATCGATTCGAAGCCATCGGCCTTATAAACCAGCTTTGCTTTGATCGAGGATTTAGCTGCGGTTAAGACAAGTAGTCCATTCCTGCTTCATGGTATCGGCTGAACAGTCGATCCAGTTATGCTTTCATGGGTAGTGCATGCGCACAGATCTGTTCAAGCATTAAGCAAACTAGCGTTGTTTACTGAATCTATTAAAGCCCGCTGGCTGGTAGACCAGGTGAATGTAGGTTTGGCATGCTTCACGAAAGTAATTTAATAGGACCGCTGGCCGATAGACCAGTCTTGGTAGGTCATTGTTTGGTTGATGATTAAGCTAGATCTGTACATGTGAATACCCCATCTTCTTGGACTCGTATCGGCTAAATAGCCAATCCGATTACGCCCTTATTTAGAATACGTGTGCATGTAGTGTTTTAAATGCAATTAAATGCGTTATGTATGCTCGAAAACCTCTTGTATGCATGTATCAACTCATGAGATCGGCTAATTGTTTATTCTGTTCATTATACATCATAAAAAGCCATTTTCCATACTGTTAAGGGATGACTCTCTAGTAAATCTTCTTCAACTCATCACCGTTTGAGGGCCATACATCTTGGAACTGTTCGGCAACAAAACCGCAGTTCTAGAATTTAACGTTTGCTTTCCCTTGTCAATTGCAGGTCAAATTGATCGACACGCCCAAGATCAAGTCACCAAGCTCGGCTTGCCCGTCCAGTGCTCGGGGATCAAGGAACTTTAGACTTCCAAAGACGGTCTCGAGGGCCTCCCAAAGTGTGTTGGCGTGAGGAGCCGGTCGATGACCTTTTTGCGTCAACAAGTTGTACATAGGAATGGTTGGCCCATAACCACAAAGTCAACTGGGATATAGGATTGTGCCATGTGAACAATAGCTTATTCCAAAACTCCCTTGGGGTAATAGATAGATTGATCTGTAAGCTGCAAACGTATAGTTGTGTACAACAAAGGATCTCCTAGAATCTTTTTATAAATTACCTTAGGCATGATATTGACAATTGCGCTGAAATCACAGATAGCTTCTAGAAAGGTGTGACATCCTATTGAGATAGGAATGATAGGTCTTTCAGTATCACCTTTCTTCTCGGGGAGTGAGTGGTCAATCCACTTCACATCCCATTTGGTTGAGTGTAGTTAAGCCCCTGCATTGTGAATATCGACAAGATTTTTACGGTTTGTAAATCTTCTTGTTGGCTCGGAACCTTACCTTTTTCCAATGGAGGAACAACGGCTGCCAGTTGAGCTAATTATGATTCTAACATTTTATTGAAGCTGTGTTGGTTTTTAATGGCAGAAGCAAAGGTATCCATTCTAGTGTTTATATTCTCTAAAGCTTTATCATTTGAAGTTACCTTTTAAACTTTGGTCTAGTAATTTAGATTGACCCACGACTAGATCTCTCAAAGGTGACAAATTATAATTGCTATAGTTATTGTTACCTTGGAAATTACCTTATCGTGGTTGTTGATTCTATCCTTGATTTTGTTGATTCCATCCTTGACCTTGTTGAGGACGATAGTTAGCGTTGTTATTGATGTAGTTTACGACCTCTTGGAGTTCAGGGCAGTTGACTACTAAATGCCCTGTGTTTCCACATTATTCACATCATGCAAGAATCATTAATGTGCATGATTTCTCTCTTCTTAATGTCTACGCTTTCAAGTTTCTTTATTGTGAGGTCTAGCTTTTCAATGACTGTATCAACTTCCTTGAGATGATGTATGCCTCCTTCTCTCTTGTGAGGTTGAGTACGTTCCTCATTCCAGCTATGGTTTGAGGCCATCTTCTCAATGAGTGCTATTGCATCGGCGAGCTTAAGTGACAAGAAAGCTCCTCCAGCTATAGCATCCATGGGCTCACGGGTACTAGAAACTAGTCCGTGATAGAAGGTCTATATTAGTAGTCAATCCTCCATTCCATGATGAGGACATTCTGCAATGTAATTTTGAAAATATTCCCATGCCTTGGCGAATGATTCATTATGTTGCTGTTGAAAACTTAAAACCTTCCCACACAGTGCATTGGTCTTGCCTGTAGGAAAGAATCTGGCCAAGAAAGCAGTAGAGCAACGGTCCCAAGTAGTGTTGGTAGCTTTATTTGCATAGAACCACGGTTTTGCTTTTCCCAAAAGTGAAAATGAGAATAGGCGAAGTAGGATGGCATCTTTTGATATGTCTTTGATTGTGAAGATGCTGTATATCTTCAGAAAGTGATGTAAGTGTGCACTTGCATCTTCATATGCGTTCCCACAGAATTGATTAGCTTGCACCATAGTGATGAGCGCAGGCTTGAGCTCGAATCCGTTATCTCTAATGTTGACATTAGGCCCAGTATGGATGTTGGCAGTTGTTGGTGCAGAAAACTCATGTAGTGTCTTCTTAGCCATAGCTTCAAACACTGGTGTCAAGTTAGCTTTTAATTCTTCTCCTGCGAATGATGGAGCTTACTCTTGTGCAGAACAAGTTTCAGTGGAGGGTGTTCTTGATGGTGATTCAAAAATATCCCTCATCTTTGCAAACTTTTTCTTCTTAAGAGTTTTTCTCGGATCTTCAGTGTAATTATCCGGGGAGATCAAAAACTGTTCGTTCATTACCCCGCATAAGATACACAAGCAGATGAAACAAGGGTAAGCCTGTTTAAGTTAGAGGTAAATTAGGTGATTGATCTTATTCATGATGCATATGGTTATCAATACTTTCCTAAGTTTATTAACCTTCCACGACAACGGCGCCAAAAATACTTGTTGGCATCTCATAGCGTCATCGGAATAACAATGCTACAAGATGTATAGTCTTGATTAACTTGTCTTTAGCAACTAGTCACTTATCTCTTACCTTTACTCGTAAGCATGGAACTAGGTTGTCATCCCCAATTGTAGAGCTAGGAATAATTATTGGTACTAAACTTAATCTATCATTTTATGTGACTAGACAGAAATAAATAAAGATAATATATATATTGAGAATGATTCTGTAAGTGGACAGATAATTATACCATTATAGTATTTTACCTAGAGTATTACCAGGTTGTCATTTATATTCTACCACTTAGAAGGTATGGCTAAACCCATAATCTATAGTATTGATAACACTTATATGCAATGAATAAGAGATGTAGCCAATGTCAAACTCTCCTCAAAATAGGAATATGTCACAAGATAAAGATAAATAGATAAGTGATAAATATGATCAGTCATGATAAAATACTATTAATTCACTCAGAGCAATCTAGCATGTTAATGTTGTCTAACCTAAATATAGAGAAATAACTCCTAAGTATTCTAGATACAGTCAAAGCTATGTCAACTAGTGCAAGTATGTCTAACAATTATTGTTAAGTAATACTATCATAATTTCCAAACACATCGAAGCAATGTATAGGAAAAAATGAGTACAGGAACCTCATGTATATAAATATACTCTTAACCCGACAGTCTCACTCTACCAATCCACCGTACGGGGGGAGGCCTACAAAGGACTCAATGGATCTATCACATCCACAATCTCCCTCACGACCTGGCACAACTGAGGATATCCGCAGATAGGTAATGCATCTAGGCCCCATGCCTACATACAACCTACCACTCACCATACAATTGAATAGATGAGCGCTATACAAACCAGTGCATGAATATAATAGCAAACTAACTATACTAGATATATTGAAGTAGACAATAAATAATATAATCAAGAACATAATAATGAAGAATAATATTGCTAGTAATAATCGTACAAATGCAGATATTACAATAAGAAAGAAGAGAACTTGAGAACTATACCGAACCCTTCTCTTCTTGACAACTTCGAAATCCAAGCTCATTTGAAGAATTTGACTTCTTCCAATCTAGATCTAATTAGGCTAAACTATGAACTAGAGAGGCTTTGAATGAACTAGGGCTTCTAAACTCTAGATGACTTGATCATCAGAGGACTTGAATGAGGTATTGAATGAATTAGAGTTTTGTGAGGGGTCTGGCCCTGTATTTATAGTCTGGTGGGATGTACGACAGCCGTTGGATCAAACCGACTTTATGTAGGGCTGAGATTGATCCTCAAAGGCGGTGGAAGGTAGGCGCAGAAGATGACATGTGGGCCCCACAGGGGGAGGCCAGGCGGCACTATTGGTGGGGCCAGCCGGCCCCACCTAGAGGTGTCTCCCGTTCCCCTTCACTCCGGTGTCTTCTGGATCCTTCTGGAGTTCGGTGGAGTATTCCTGAGTTGCGGATAATTCCGTGATGTATTTTAATGATTAAATCCCTTTTCTGCTTTTTTCTAGATTAGTCCCTAAAAATTGATAAATCACCAAAACTCATAGAAATTGTTAGATAAAACTCTAGCCTTCTAGATATTGATGTGTTTCTCATGCCATTTGATATATAAAAATTTGACGCAATCCACCGTCAACAGCGATCCTTGGCGTCCATGCGGCGTTCAGGACACGCGGCATGTATTGTGCGGGCGCGAACACTGAAACAGGGCACGAGGGCGCTGCAGTCCGGGCGGCGGCGACGGCTGCATAGGGCACATCCGCTCCCTGCTAGGGTTTCCAGGGGCACGACCAACTGCACGGCGTGGGCTAGCTGGGACACGAGCGCACGCGGGGTGGCCTACTGGGCCGCGGTGGGGAGGGTAGCGCGTGTGGGCCGGCCGGAGAGGGGGGCGAAAGTGGGCCTTAGCTTTGGGTTGCGTGGCTACTGCACGCAGGATGGGCCGGTTTGGAGGGGGAAAAGAGGAATGAGCCTGTTGGAGGAAAGAAAAGAGAAAAGGGTTTTCTTTCTCTTTCATTTTTGCTTAAGGTATTTGAGAGGAATTTAAATAGAATTCAGGAGAAGCTCTTAGGGGTTCAAGGGAAATTTAAAGAGGATTTCACATGGACTTTTGAGAAGGACTCTGGGCGGTTGAGAGAGTTTTGCTATGGAAGGTCGAATGAGATGAGAGGGTGGGGTAGTGGGTTGGTTCGGGAGAAGAGAAGGAAAATGGAAAAAGGATTTTTTTCCCCTGCAAGTTGTGACTCAAGGAAAATTTAGAGAAGATTCAAAAAGGTGTTGAGGGGATTTACTATGGATTTGTGAACTCCAATGGCCTAGACAAAACATGAAACCCGAACTAACTTGAAAGCATAGGCACACTCCTACACACAATTTCTCTTCTTAAATTTGGGGGCGCCACGGGCAGCATTCGGGGGGATCCCACATGTCCTCCGCCTACTGTTTGCCACGCCCGCCATTGAGCCGAGGTTTGTTTTCATTTTTTATTAAAAAAAATCGCGTTATGTGTCGTCTCTTCATTGGGGCCTGCGCTTGGCCTTATCTCCTTTTCCCCGCCCGGTCTACCTCCTTCTTCTCTCGCTTTTTCTTTTTGGCGTCGTCTTCTCCATCACCCTCATCTCCTCCCGTTGTTGGGCGGCGGCGCTTTGTCACGTGCCGGGCGCCTCCGCCACTCCGGCCCTGCCTTCCTCCTCCGCTGCCGCCCCCACCCTCACCATCGTCCTCTCCCTCTCTCTGGACATGGCGGTGCCAGCGGGAGGGCCGCCCCAGCGGCGGCGGCGAGGCGATGTCGCCATCGGTGTCTTGGGTGCTCCCGGACACGCGCTTCCTTTTCGTTGGCCCGGTTCCGTATTTTTTCTTCTCGATCCATTAGTCCGGGAAAAAAAGCCTCTACCCCCATCTCTTCCGATGCGGTGGCATAGCGGGAGGGCTTGGCGCCAGCCCGGCGCCCTTCTTGCTCCTCCCCCTCGTGGCACGGGTGGGCGACGGCGGCCCTCACCGGGGTGTGGCGGGCGGCTGGCCCCCCCTCCGGACGCCTTGGCGGGCTTTGCGTCCACTCCGGGCGGTGCCCGCCTCGGCCACAGCACAGCGGCAACAGCGGCCGCCGCTGTGGCCACCGGCACGGGTGCCCCCTCCCCGACATGGCCTGGCACCACGCGCCGATGTTCCTCGTGTCGTTGCCTCCTCGGTTTGCTCCCTGCCCCTCCCTCCCTCTCTTCTTAACTCTCTCCCTACTGGATCTCTCTCTCCGCTCCGAGGCTCGTTCCTCTTCGCTGTGGACGACGATATATATGTGTCTGAAACGTTCGACTGTGCCTCGAGGAAACCCTAGCCGCCATACATCTGAGCAGTGACTATGTGAATGATATTTGTTTGGTTCCTTAGTGTGCATCTCTGATGATTTCTGCTCTACTGCTTGGATCTTGGTCACCTGCAATGATGAGTGCACTTTTATATGTGCTGCTTAATTTACATACATTTTACTTTCTTACTAATCTGCACTAAAAACAGCTTCAGATTTAGCTAGACAATATGTGCTCTTTAATTTGCATTTGCACATCCAGAATGGTTTTGCAATTAGCTGAACGAAAAGGGTCTCTATTGTTCCATAGTTAAAGTCTCTATTGTCTGACTGCTATACTTAGAGTCTTGTGCCAACAACATGTGAATACATTGTTAGGAATTTCTGCACGTAAAGCTTCTATCAGTTCAGACGTCAGAGGAAGATTTTATCTGCCATCTTACCTGGTTTTACCTTGGTTTGATTTATTAGGATTGGAACTGTGTTTGTTAGACAACAGACATGCATGTCATTAGTAAGCTTGGATGGATTATAGATAACAGTTTCTATATGTGAGAAATGGCCGATCTGGGAAATCAGCATTCAAAGAGGCTCCTTCCCTATGTTTCAGCTAGAATAATGCAGTCCCTCAACAACATTGTTTCCTTTTCTTCTGTCATATTCCAGTCTGTGGACTATATGAGAACTAATATTTTGTTTTGCCTGGCACAGATCACTATCATCAGCTATTCTTCAACATTATGTCAGGAAAGAAACATTTTTCTGTCAATAATCGTGCCCTTGAGCAGACTATCAGGTTCTTTTTACCTAATGTACAAAAAAAAATTGGTTCTTGTTTCCTCTTCTGTATTGACCTTCGCATGTTCCAATTTCAGTAGATGCTTTCTGTCCAGTTTGTATTACCAATTTATATTACTGTTGCCATGTTTTCATTCCCCACCATTATTATAGTAGTTATACTATATTCAGATGACATGCTTTACTTGCATTTCAATTTTCTAAAATTATTGTCCGTGCTGATAGATACTTTCCATAGATACATGATATTTCGTCAGAAATAAGTCACCACAACGCTACTTGCTACATGTACCATTCAAATCTTCAAGCCTTGCATTTCAGCCATCTATGATGAAATCTAAAAAAAAAATGATGTGCTTCAATTTAGACAGTGTTCCACATGTGATTCTCAGAAACCTGCAGGTCCCATTTAGAAGCATATCTGCATATAATAAGATTTTGTGTCATCTCCATATTGGTTTACTACTTATTGGATGTTAAGAGGTCATTGGATGTTAAGAGGTCATATATGCATCAGAAGCAAAAGTTAGTCTATTTCAACCAGCCTAGATGAACCATAGTACTTGATCTTTTGATTATAATGCTTTTAGAACTAATACTTGAACTGCATGCTACAATTATGTATCTGTGTTTTTACCAAGTTGCGGATACCACACCCCAGAAGAGCTGCTTACGTTGCTGAGCTGGTTGCTTGGTGGAAACAGATAAATACCGAAAGTATTAATTACTTTCATATGTTCCATTTTCAAACAACGCTTTTCTCTCAGCTAATCTTCCTTTGAATTGTTCATAAGGACTCCAGCAACACATGGCAGCAAGCATAACACCCCGATTAGTGAGTTTGGTTAAGGTTAGTTGTGCATCCCCTCATATTGTTCTATGCAATGCCTTGCAGGCTTCATTGTCATATATTCTCTTCTTTTATTTTCTTTCACTTCAGTGTGTGCTGCTTTATTCCTATTTGTCAGTTGCAATTTAATAAAGATGGTTATTTAGTTGTGCTCATTTGACTGTATGAATTTTCAGTAATAATTGACCAAATATTGCCTTTAATTTCCAACTAATGGACGCTACTGTATTTGCATTCAGTCTGTTAATTAAACAGATTTCTAAAAATAGATGTCTCAATTAATCTAAAAGGTTATAAAATCAGCCTATACATCAACAAAAGATCATGCAACTTACGAACAGCCAAACTGATGTTTGTTACTGTATGCAAGATACATGAGAATGGATGATATTGGATTTTTAATAACTATAGTCAACAATTTGTGGTCCTCAGTTCCTGATAGTCCTGCTTGTCACAGGCCAGCCATGAAGGCATCTCTTGGCCGATGGAGCACATTTGTTAGTAAGAAGTCTGTTTCTGGAGATTCAGTTCTCTTCCTTCGGTATGCATTCAGATCATTTTGTCATTATAGAGTTCAGCATATTTGCACCTTCACTTCTATATAGATTTCCATCCTTTTCCATAGGTGAAGATGGAATGCTTCAACTAGGGAGTACATGGAGGACCCCAGATAAAAGTTATAATTCCTATTCCTGCACCACATAACCAGTGTTGAAGTCATAGCAGTCTGGGAGATCTTGCACAGGCTGTAGCCACGAAAACTTTTCCACATATAATACAATCCCAAGTAATTTAGTACTTTTCTGGCTCTTTGTCAATTATCTATGTTCTGTACTCATGCATATTTGACAAGGTCAGGTTTGGTGTAGCTGTGACAGAACATCTGCTACTCATGCAGTTTCTTTCTTTCTTTTTTTTTTTTAAAGGAACTCATTCAATTTTTGGATCCTTAAATAGTAGAAAAGTGCTAAATCCTACTGTTGCTTCTTATTGGCTTTCTCAAAAGCCATTTACTACAGACCAAAAATATCCGTACTGACAAAAGGATTCAGTTTGTGTGTACAGATTGGTTGAGTGTCATCAAACGCTTTTTTTTATCAAGCTCATTCACAATCATAGTGTTTTCTTCCAAAAAATGTCTCCCTTGGGTGTAAATTTAAACATCTCAGTTTTACCTTTGATATGCCAATTTATGATTCCCTTTTTTGTGTGTACATTTATTTATTTTCATTGTTTTGCTGTTGTTCATATGGGTTCATATATTCTTTCGTGCCTATTCTTTTCTTTTTTTCAATACTGACTGCAAAAAACCCTATGAATCTGAATTGTGGTAGTCCATAATTTTAGCATCATTGATTAGCATTCAGCTTATTTAACCTTGATTTTTTCTGGCTCTATTTATTTACTCTTCTCTTCAGCATTATAACTATCCTTATCTTCCTCTTTGCTGTACATGGTGTGCACCTGACAAATTGAGCTACCTTTTCCTTTTGGACATCAGCATGCTCTCATAGGCTGGATTTGTTGGAAATCATGACATTAAGATATTAGTGAGTCTTTATACCTTTCTATTGTTACTTGCCCATTTAGGCTTTTTTTTTTACATTTCCTTTTTAAGGGTGAAGTGCTTTTTCTTGGTTTTGCTATTTCAATGGCCTGATGTCCTTCATGTCATTATGCTTTACAAACCTACTATTGTCCATCTGCTGTTTCTATGATTTATGCACTTGATCCCCCGTGTTCATAGTTTTTGAGCAACTACAAACGTGGATGGAATGCACAGATAGATAGATTTATCTACTCCATTATTAATTAGTACCATTTCATTTTGTACTAATAAGGATCTGTTTGGCTCAAAGCCTGAGATAATATATGCATTTGCTTCCCCACACTTTGAGGCATAAAACTCCCTCCCATGGCATTATTTAATAATATGTTGGATAATAAAATTGAACTTTGTTTCAATAATGGCAACTGTAGCTGAAATCATGCAAAGCATACACTGACAATAATGCAACTGCAGCTGTAAGCATACATTGATGATAATGCAATTGCAGCTGTATGCATACACTGACAATAATGCAAGTACTATTCTTCATTCGCAATATTCATGCATAGTTTTTTTAGCACGCACTCTTTCTATATTTTTATGTCTAATTTTCTCTTTAGATTTTCCGTGCCTAACTCTGCTTTGTTTGTTTGCTTCAGAATTCCTTTTGCTTTCTTTCATTCACTTTAGAATTATGATTTTACTTTCTTTTTACTATGAAAGATGGGCGCCATGAAAAATCATCGAAGTTTCCTATTTATCAGCCTCCTGTAGATCGCAACATAGTGTGTTGGTTAGCCTTTAAGCCTACTAATTGTCTGCCTGTTTAAGTATTTTTTTTAGTAACCGCCTGCTATGTTCTATTTCTATTGTGCTGCTAAGTGCTAATTTTCTGCTTTGTAAAACCACCCATTGTCTAGCCTTAGTTTGCATGTTTAGATGTTTACATCTCCCCATTTGGCCCACATGTGAAAAGAACTCAACAAAATTGAAGATGAAAATATCAATACTGACGGTTGATTTTACTTCTAGGGGTGATTCTACCTTTTTTTTTGGCAGATGCACTCTTCTATAAGTGATTTACTTTCACTTAATTGTCTCATTATCTGCTATGGTATACCTTTTTTTCCTTTTTCTTTGTATGTCACATCATTCTAACTCAGAAATTAATTCCATGCATACCTTTTTTCACCATGTATGTGATCAATGGTGACAAATGGTTGGGTGCTGGACTTTTATGTTAATGTTAAGGCCATGGGCACTGCAGATTTGGGATTTACACCAAATGTAAGTGCTTCTCAAGACCAGCTAGGTGTGAACTCATGAATAGCTTCCTAAATCTTCGATTAATGAAAATTTGCTATGCATGCTGTATCATGCAATGATTGGTTCGTGTGCTTTTACCGTGAAAATTTAAATTATCTTCTATGGTGATATAAGATGAAATGAAATTATCAGAGGTGGTCACAAGATGAAATAATATACAATGTTTTCACTTCTCCATCAGGTACTTGGGAGAAAGCGCTACTCGTGAGCGATCAAAACTGTGTTAAGACTTCAGTGCTATTGGAAATTCTGGACAGATGAAGAGAGATTTTGTGCTACATTGGCCGACATATATATGTAGCAGATTATGTATGCGAACCTGAAAACAGGCGTGGATGATTCTTGTTACAACTATGATAAAATAGCCTCTGTGTTACTCTTTACTCATGTTATTAGCTTGGTCGGCTGAGCATATGTCAAATAATCTCACCCATCCATCATGGAGTTTTGTAAGAATGTATGAAGCAGTCCATGTTCTTTAAAATTTATGAATTACTACTTGTTTCAGTGGTTTGTTATATAACTATACGCTTTTTATATAGATTGGAGTCTCTGTAACTCTGTTATGTTTATTTGCTGCCAGCTTCTGTTGTCACTTAATTTTATTTGCCGCTGACTTCGCTAGGTTTTATAACTATACCTTTTATACATGTGGATACTGCATGTAAACCTTGGCGTGCTTACTTGCCCTCACGCGATAGCCCTATGTCAACCTACTGTGATTTTCCCATTTAGAACAAACTATATGTAATATACATCAGTGCATGCAACCGTCATATATACCTATGTATATATCTCCTGGTCCTACTATATATAGCCTACATATTCTACTATGAAAATATGTTTTCACATTAATACGTAGCCATAATTTGTCCAGCGTAATGCGCCAAGAAATTGCACTAGTCTATATGTATGCACTGTTTTCTTAGCAAACCCCTCCTACGCTTGGCTTACATTTAACCTAGTGGCTACATGATTCACAAAATGCGTGAAAAATTTTAAAAAGTTCAGATTTTTGGTGTTTCTGAAGACTCCTCGGGTATTACACCATCCTTAATTAGACTTTTATCCTCACTTCGTGCATAAAAGGATTAATAACTGTCAGTTGGTGAATGGACTCTAGAAACCATATATTATATTCTAGCCTACCCTAAATAGTCATATGTAGGACTAAACCTTTAGATGCATATTATGCGTATGATTATTGGTGTGTTTGGTTGTACTTGTGTAGCAGGTTTAATTCATTTGTGTGCATCTGCATCTGCTGTGCTGAGTGTATTGTCATTTGGAGTGTTAAGAGGTCACACCAGTTTATTCAATCAAGTTTTCATTTTGTTATTTTCCTTGTCTGTATGCGTGTCAAGCCTGGCCGCTTGGGTCACATACAATCTTTATGTGTATTTATTGGAAACCTTATCGATAGAGACTTCATTATATCTTCAATTTCAGGTAAAACACCATAGGGCCTATGTTTTTACCACGACTAGATTATAATGATTCTCGCCAAATTTTTTGCAATGCCAGCCACCAATCACCAATCCACTCAAAGAACACATTCAGGAGTTTGTTTTGCACGCACCATAACAGAAACACTTAGGTTCCATACAACATGCAATAATTGCGTCCTCAGGCCACATAGAGCGCATCCAGTCAAACTATTGAGCATATACTGGCCTAGATTTCCTTGTCAACTTTATCCTAGTTTGTATTCACTGCCTTTTATCACATCTTTTGCTTTCCGAAGATGCTCTCAGTTTGCCTGTCAAACTAGCTAACTTACTTGAGTCTAACACCCGCCTGAATCCCTTTCAAGGATTCCCACAGTTATTTTTGTTTATGGGTAAAAGTAGCTACGCATCTCTGGATGCTCCAAATATTAGTCTTTTTAGAAAAGTAACTGCTAACTAGGCTTTTTTGGTGCTTGAAATATACCTGTCCACTAGTTCAAACGTTTGGAGTTTGTTTATTTTCCACCCTTTGAGTTTTTCCTGAGGATGCTTATATGTTTAGTCACCCTGTCGAGTCTGCTATTCTGGTGCTGTGGTAAACACATTTAAAGAGGTAAACATGCAATTTATGATGTTGGAGCTACCATTTCTTTCCACTTTCCTGTTAAGCGCCCCTCTCGAAATGCTGGATTTCTTTTCTTTCCCATGAATTATGTGAAATTCTTGCAGAATGCCTTCACTGAATTTCTACTGGAAAATGCACCTTTTGTTCCAAATGCGTGGTGCCCATACTCTGGACTGATTATTCACGCGCAAGTCATTTAGATCCAAGTTTTTACTTGTTCCCTGCTTCTCCCGGTGTCATGCTTCCATTTTGCCACCTGCAGAAAGCTGCAGCCATTTGCACAGAAGACATCGCACGATTTAACCTTGTTCTCCCACAGCGTTTTTGGTGCGATCGGTACCCAAAAAAAATTTCAGAGAAACGTCCCGCATCTGCACCTCATCTGCTAGCGCAACTTTTGAGGGAGAGATGCCCTTGCAGTTGCGTTAAAAACAGAAAGGCGACAGAATATTGTCCAGTTATTTGCTGGGAGGAAAGTGAAGTGATGTGAATATTCATGCTTTCCCTAGTCGCCGGGGACGCCCTAGAGAATCTTGAACTCTCATTATCATGTATATGGGTGCCTCTTTAGTATTAGGGATAGATATGGACCAAATTTCAAACTAGACCGGATATCACATGCATAAGCCGCAGGTTTGTCCTGGCTTCATTGAACCGAGAATGGCCAGCATCGCTTTGAGTACACCGGGCAAGAAAGAAAGAAGAAGCATCACTGTTGCTCTTCCTTG
>JADLZL010005192.1:0-188209 GCA_015844335.1 Chrysopogon serrulatus
AGGCCGCCGAACGCAGTATACCAAAGCCAAACTACCACCATGTCTGAAGTTCTGAACCGACTCTTTCATGCCTGAATAGTGTTGCTGACTGTTTGTACATAATACTACAAGTTTTTTTTTTTTTTTTTGAAACAAACTGCTACAAGATTCCTTCCAGGCAGAATTGCCAGGCTGCCGAACAGAGTTGCTGAACCAACCAGAGAATGTTTGAAGGAACACACCGTCCGATCCGCTAAAATGCAAGCCTGTCCAGCCCCCAGAGCCTCGATTTCAAAAGGAAAATTCTATACGTTCGAACCAATTTTGTCCGATTCCATCACGACTCATCAATCGTAGAAAAGATTAAGTAATCCAGCAATAGCACAACCAAAGTCCATTTTTTATTAAGGCAAATTCAATCAGTTATGGTTTCGTTGCAAGTACCAACGGCCATGCTATCAAACAGAGGCTGTCAGCAGCCTAGCACAGCACACAGGTTTGGCCTGCCAGGGCAAAGCAAGGCATCAGGACCAACCGGCAACCCTAGAGCAGTCCCAGCAAATAAAGCTCTGTGTATTGTACTCCCTCCGTCCCAAAAAGGATGACGTTTTGGGTGTTTGTGCCACAAATTTGACTCGATTTGCGTAGAAAATACGTACAATATTTATATCTTTAAATAAATTTGTTAAAAAACTAGATCTAAAGATCTTTCTGATGATACTAATTATGATACTAATTGATGATATTTATTATTTATAAAAATAGCTAACAGTTGTTTCTCGGGAAGCGAGAACGTCATCTTTTTGGGACGGAACGGAGGGAGTAGGCCATAGAAGTGGTAGTGGCGACGCTAGCTTTTGATCTTCCTCTCTTCGGCTCGCACATGCAGCGCAATCATGCCATGAAAGTTGGTAGCCTCCCGTCTGTCTGTCTGTCTGTCTGAAAGTTTATGCCTCTGCTCTTCTTTTCATCATCAAAAGAAGTAGGCAGCCCTGGCTAGCCGGGTAGAGCAGACGATTTGCGCCACCGCCAGCGAGAAGAAAACAAGCGAAATCAAGAAGCTTGTCCGGGACACATGGGGCGGTCGAGGAAGAGAGTACTAGTACTCTACTGCATCAGCGTCACGCTTGTCCGAGCTCGAACATGAACTAAATGGGTGTCCACCTCCTTTCTTTACTGAAATGTCGGGGTACTCTTGACGTAATTTTAATCAAATACCTGGAAGTATATATGTAAGCTTAATTCCTGTGTGTATCATCAAAAGATCAACAGTAGGCGTCCTGATTGTTTGAAATCTGAATATTTCTCGAGAGTTGCGTTTCTCTAGCTACAAAAACCAGTAGAAGTTCTGGCTAAGGATGTGTGACCGTTACCCCGCGCCTGATGTCTTCCTCCTGCCGGTCACGCCGGTCCTAGCTCGCCCCACCCCTCGCCTCGACTCTTGACCCCGTGCTCTCCCTAAACCCGCTGCGACGTCTTCCCAGGTGTGTCCTCACCCTGTCCCCACCCACCCCCAAGTACAGGGCAAGCTTTGCCGGTGAGCACCACCGTGATGCTCCCCGTTCTGACCTGGTCCAGCCATCTCCATTGCCAGTCTGCCTTCCTGTCATGACCAAAGGGGTATCGTCTAGTGGCTAAGGAGGCGGGAAGCCAGGAGTAGCGGTTCATATTGTAATTGGGCTTAGTACCTTTGGTAATTGGGCTTGGCCCACGTGTGGAGTCGGCACGGCAACGATAAAAGCCGGATGCCTGTAACCGAATCAACTATGGAATAAGAAATAACAAACTTTCCCCCCAAACTTCCCCCTTCTGACTTGCTATCCTGTTCTTCCTCGCGGAGTTCTCCTCTAAATTCCCTCAAATTCCAGTTATCCGGGTCGAGATCGTGATAATTGGTATCCAGAGCAGTCTATCCTTGGCACCGAAATTTTGTTTCCCAAACCTTGATCGCAATCGTAATCCCCGACGGCAGGTTTCCCGTTCTCGTTTTCGGACGCAGTTCGGTCGATTCCAATAGGTCCGTGCCGAGGTTGATTGGGTCGGTGCGGGATTCACGATTGGTGCGGGTGGATTCGAGTTTCGATCGGGCTGGCTCCGGCAAGGAAACCGAGCAAGTTAGAGCAACAAATGGCGACGAACATTGAAGATCTCGCCCAGCAGTTCCAGGGCTTCCAAGCTATGATGAAGCAGGCGCTGGACGAGCTGAGCAGTCTAAATTCCTGGCGTGGAGCGGTGGATGAGTCGATGGGGGCGATTCTGACCCAGACGGATGTCACGGTGGCACGTCTCCTTCGACTCGAGCACGCGGCCCCGCTACCTGCGCCGCCAAATGGGGTGGGCGGCGCATTCGACCTCAACGCAGTACCGCATCCGTCGTCACGATCGGGCGCGGCGAGATCCGAGGCATCGGGTGCACGAGGGAGTTCGCCATCTCGTCCTGACGGCGAGGGTGATGGAGTTCTGGGTCCTCCTCCTCGTCCGGCTTCAGGTCTGCCTCTCGACCCCGGCCCCCAGTTGTTTGATGGAACCGGTTCAGATCGAGATTGTGGTAATCGTCACCCCTCTTTACCCAAAATGAGGTTTCCCAAGTTTGATGGTTCAAACCCGCGTTTATGGAAAGATCATTGTGAGCTTTACTTTGAGGTTTACTCTGTTGTGCCGTTTCTGAAGACTCGATTCGCGGCTCTGAATTTTGTTGGACCTGCTGCGATTTGGCTACAAACTGAAGAGCGCCGTGGGCGAATTCAGAATTGGGACGATCTGGTGAAAGCAGTGTTGGCGCGGTATGATAGAGATCAGTACCCCTTGCAGTTGCGACAGTTCGAAACCCTCAAGCAAGTTGGAACAGTTCAAGAGTATCATACCAAGTTTGAGGAGTTAGCTCACGGGATTCTGTTGTATAACCCTTCCTATGATGAGACATTCTTTGTGACCAGATTTCTGGGTGGTCTCAAGGAAGAAATTCGAGCTGCTATTGCTTTGCACAGGCCCAAAAGTGTTCAGATAGCTAGTGAGCTTACAGCTTTGCAGGAATTGGAGTTAGAAGTATCCAAATCAAAGCCATCGGCTAGATCTGACACCAGCAAGACCCACTTGAGGCCAAATTGGTCGACTGACAAGAGTAGATCAACAACCAAGAAGGAGGAACTCAAAGTGGCTGAATCTGAAGATAAGTTGGCAACTCTCAGAGCTCATAGAAAGGAGAAGGGTCTTTGTTTCACATGTGGGGAGAAATGGACTGGGCGTGGACACAAATGTCCCACTCAGGTGTCTATACATGTGTTGCAAGAATTGATGGATGCAGTACATATTGAACCTGAGCCAGATTATACTTCATCTGAGGAGGATGCTGAAATAACTGCTGGTCAGGTGGTCATGTCAGTTAGTCATCTCAACAGTCCAGTAAGAGGATCAGGACTCTCAGATTGCAAGGTGTTGTTGTCAGCAAGAAGTGCTGATCCTAGTTGACTCTGGCAGTTCAGGCACATTTGCTAGTACTGATCTGGTGCAGAGATTAAAGATCCCTGCTCAAGAAGGTGATGCCATTCAGTTCATGTCAGCTGAAGGATCTCAAATGTTGTCCAATGAATATATCCCTCAATTTCAGTGGAACATTCAAGGGCATCAATTCCAGTTTGATACTAGAGTTCTACCCTTCAAGGGGTATGATATCATCCTAGGAGCTGATTGGCTTGAAGAGCATAGTCCCATGTGGTTTCATTGGAAGAAGAAAACCATGAAATTCACTCTTAACAACAAAAGGGTTCTGTTGCAGGGTGTCAAAGATGATCTGGTCACTTGCTCTCAACTACCAGCTCATAAACTCAAAGGCTTACTGAAGAAGGGTGCAGTCACTCACATGTTGGAAGTCAAGCATTCATCCACAGCTTCACCAATTGAGTGCCAACCAATGCTAGCATCCATTTCTGATTTGCCTCCAGGTGTACATGAGCCAGTACCTGAATCCATTCAGTCGGTATTACAGGCATTTGATCACCTGTTTCAGGAACCCACCAGTTTACCACCTCAGAGGTCTTATGATCATTCCATTCCACTGGTTTCAGGAGCTCAACCAGTAAACATCAGGCCTTACAGATATGCCCCTAGACAAAAGGATGAGATAGAGAGGCAGGTTCAAGAAATGTTGAAAAGTGGAATCATCAGGCACAGTGTTAGCTCTTTTGCATCCCCAGTTTTGCTTGTCAAAAAGAAGGATGGCACATGGAGGTTCTGTGTTGACTACGTTTATCTCAACAACATCATTTGTGAAAAATAAACATCCCTTACCTGTGGTGGATGAATTACTTGATGAGTTGGCTGGAGCTTCATATTTTTCAAAGCTGGATTGCAGATCAGGGTATCACCAAATCAGAATTATGGAGGGTGATGAGATCAAAACTGCATTTAAGACTCATAGTGGGTTGTATGAGTTCACTGTGATGCCTTTTGGGCTCACCAATGCTCCAGCCACCTTTCAGAGTGCTATGAATACTATCTTTGCACCATTACTCAGAAAGTGTGTGCTTGTGTTTATGGATGATATTTTGGTGTTCAGTAAGACTATGGAAGATCATGTACACCACTTGCAGCAGGTCATGCAGATTCTACAAGATAATCAGTTTCTGCTCAAAAGAACCAAATGTGAGTTTGCTAAAACATCTTTGGAGTACTTGGGACACATTGTCTCTAGCACTGGAGTAGCAACTGAACCTTCCAAGGTCCTTGCTGTACATCAGTGGCCTACTCCTAATTCAGTCAAGCAGTTGAGGGGATTTCTTGGGCTCACTGGCTATTACAGAAGATTCATTAAGCATTATGGCCTCATCAGTAAACCTCTGACTCAGATGTTGAAGAAAGGAGTTCAGTTTCAGTGGACACCTAACTCTCAGGAAGCTTTCATACTACTCAAGAAGGCTCTTACTGAAGCACCAGTGTTAGCCATACCTGATTTCTCTAAGCCATTTGTGATTGAAACCGATGCCAGTGATTTGGGCATGGGAGCTGTGTTGATGCAAGAGGGCCATCCTATTTCATTCTTGAGCAAAGCATTCAGTGCTAGGACACAGGCTTACTCAACTTATGAAAAGGAGTGTATGGCAATTGTGCTAGCAGTTGATAAATGGAGATCTTACTTGCATGGACAGGAATTTATCATTCGTACTGATCATAAGAGCTTGCTTCATCTGAATGATCGCACTGTGGTGTCCAGAATCCAACAGAAAGCTCTACTTAAGTTGATGGATCTCAGCTACAAGCTTCAGTATAAGAAAGGAATCTCAAATGCTGCTGCTGATGCCTTATCAAGGGTACCATCAGAACCTTCCTTGTGGTCCATATCTATGAGTACACCATCCTGGTTACAGAGACTGCAACAAGGATATGAAGATGATGTGGATACCAAACAATTGTTAGCTGAACTGAGTTTGCAAGCTGTGAATGATCAGGGATTTACTCTCAAAGATGGCATCATCAGGCACAAGGATAGGATTTGGGTGGGCAAAAATCTCTTGGCTCAGCAACACATATTACAAGCCTTGCATGCTAGTGGTGTGGGAGGACATTCTGGTGTTCAAGCAACTTACCACAGAGTTAAAAGCTTGTTTTCTTGGCCCAAGATGAAGCAAAGTGTAATCAGATTTGTTCAAGGCTGTCAGATTTGCCAGCAAGCCAAAACTGAGCATGTCAAACTACCTGGGTTGCTTCAACCATTACCTGTGCCTGCTTGGCACACAGTAAGTTTGGACTTTATTGAAGGCTTGCCTAAATTAAATAAATGGGATGTTATTCTGGTGGTAGTAGATAAATTCTCAAAATATACTCATTTCTTGCCTTTAGCACATCCTTACACAGCACTGCAAGTAGCTCAAACCTACTTCAGTCAGATTTACAAGTTGCATGGGTTGCCAACTGCTATCATTTCTGACAGAGACAGAGTGTTTACAAGTCAGCTATGGCAGCAATTGTTCACCTTGTCTGATACTCAACTAATGATGAGCTCATCTTACCATCCTCAGACAGATGGACAGACTGAAAGAGTTAATCAGTGCTTGGAGGCTTTCCTAAGATGTTCAGTGCATTCTTGTCCAAAGGAATGGCACAAGTGGCTACCTCTTGCTGAATTCTGGTATAACACTTCTTATCAGTCTGCTCTGGGGACTACTCCCTTTGAGGTCTTGTATGGTCATCCTCCAAAGCAGTTAGGCATTACTGATCCTCAGGCAGTAACTGTACCTGATCTGGCAACATGGTTGAAAGACAGGAATCTACTCACATCATTGATTCAGCAGCAATTACTGCGAGCTCAACAAAGGATGAAGCATCAGTTTGACAAAAACAGATCTGAAAGAAAATTTGAAGTTGGGGATATGGTGTTCTTGAAGTTGCAACCACATATTCAGTCTTCTGTGGCACATAGAGGGAACCACAAACTGTCATTCAGGTACTTTGGTCCCTTCAAGATTCTGTCCAAGGTGGGGAGTGTTGCTTACAAACTGGATTTGCCTCCATCAGCCTCTATTCACCCTGTGGTGCATGTCTCTCAACTTAAGCGCCAGATTCCTCCCAACACCGAGGTAATTGATACTCTCCATTCAGTTGCCACAGATGTATCTGTTCAGATTGGCCCTGCCCAAGTACTGGACTCTCGGGTGATCAGAAAAGGAGGCAAGTTAGCTCCTCAAGTCTTGGTACAATGGTCTGGTCAACCTTCAGCAATGGCAACGTGGGAAGATGATGCTGACATGAGGTGCCGCTATGGTACAGCTTGGGGTCAAGCTGTCGGCAAACGGGGAGGCAATGTCATGACCAAAGGGATATCGTCCAGTGGCTAAGGAGGCGGGAAGCCAGGAGTAGCGGTTCATATTGTAATTGGGCTTAGTACCTTTGGTAATTGGGCTTGGCCCACGTGTGGAGTCGGCACGGCAACGATAAAAGCCGGATGCCTGTAACCGAATCAACTATGGAATAAGAAATAACAAACTTTCCCCCCAAACTTCCCCCTTCTGACTTGCTATCCTGTTCTTCCTCGCGGAGTTCTCCTCTAAATTCCCTCAAATTCCAGTTATCCGGGTTGAGATCGTGATACTTCCCAAGCCCCTTCTCTTCTAACTACATGTAGCGGTGTATGTACTACGTCTAATATAAAGTTTAAGAACGCAAGGAGGCATTGTTAGGGTGTGGCATCTTTGGGCACCTCGTACCGACCGAGCTTGCTGTGCCAGAGCACAGAAGGACACGCACGGAATTAATACATCCAGGTTTTGAATGATCCTTGTAGACCTATACATAGTGAAATTTAGCACTGATTTGGGCCAACGCCGGTTAGGCGTAAGCATTAGTTTTTGTGAGCGACAGGATACAGCCCAGCTTAGTATAGTACTACATATATACTAGTACTACTATAATAATCTGAGGCTAGTTGAACCGAAAGAATGTGCAGAATCTTCTGCGGCCACGCCTTTCTGTTGGACGCACGTAATTGTTGTCTAAGACCTCGTCAAGTATTATTAGATTTTTTTTTTTTTTTGTCTGGAAAGTCGCGTTTAATTTGGAAAGTATAGTTGCCCACGATTATGAAAGTTCAGTAAGCAATAGAGAAATTAGTGGTGGCAGTATTATTAGTGTATATAATGGTAACATGTATTAGGTCCACTAACGACGGCGTAACGTGCGCGGCAATTTCTAACGACGACGACGACGACGACGACTTGGTATCAAACCGACAAGCACGTCAAACACACTGTCAATGCTTTGCTTTGCTTTCCTTTCACTGCCACTTAGCACTAGGCCGGGGTAGGTTTGTTTTCTTTTCATTTTTTACATTTTTTTAAGAACCTTCTTAGGAAGTGCATTCACATCATTCATACATTGAATTCTTCTTCTGAAATTAAAGCAATGAGGGCTTGAAACACAAGGGTCGGATATGTGCCCCTGGCCCAACATATCTACTGAATTCATAAATGAAAGCTTACTACGCACGGACGACGACGCTTTAGCAGTGCATGATTAGGAGGTGTGATTAGCTTGACTTTGGCCTTAGCTTCTTCGGGTGTGTGCATGATTGCGTGGTGTAATTAAGTTGACCCTCTCTCTGGGTGATTAGGTGAGACGTGAGACAGAGGACCGTGCCTTCCTTCCTTGCCGTGAGCTTGTATATGCGGCTAGGGTAGGTTTGACAGCTATCCGTGACACCAAAGTTGCAACCACCTTCCTTAGCTACAGCTATTGGTGATACATACATACATACTATATACACATCGCTGCAGATGTATGGGTGGTGTTGGAATTATTGGAATATGTAGAGTGATAGAGCTGGAAAGGTGTAGTAGCTATGTACCAAAACGAACTCCATTCTTTAATCGAGTCCTAGCTAAGCTAGCTCAGGAATAAAATGCCATTGATATAGTTGTGTCGTCTTGCAAGCTTATAGCTTGTAGTAGCATCTGTTAGTTGGACGGTAGCTACATAAGGAAGTTGCTGCACTTGCTTCATTGCTTGCTGATTGCTGCTGCGGACAAATTAGTGGTGCTAGTCGTCTCTCTCCTCGCGATATGCCCTGCCTACGTACTATCCCTACTTTGTTAGCTTTTGATCTGATTCCTCCAACAGACATTGTGAACCGTGATCTAAGAATCTAGTATATATGTATGTATGTATGTATCCACATGCATGATTGGATCTGCGTACAAAATACGGCCACGGCTGATGACGAAAGAATTGGGTAAACGTCGCTGCTTTATTTCCAGCCCGCCGCGCCACCCGTCGTCCCCAATAGGCAGTTGGTGCTTGAAAGAGAAGAAGCACAGCGTAACCGAACGAATGATACGGGAAATCGCAAATAGTGCATGACACGCATCGACGCGTCGTTTTCGGACACAATGCAAGGGCAACAGGAAAAGGGAGGGTGGAGCTCGTGGCCACCGCCCGGGCGGCTTCATCATCTGAATAATTGTTTGCTTTGCTGGCGATAGGCCGCTTCGTTCTTTTCCTCGTTCGGCCGGTGCGCAGCTAGCCGCAAACGGCAGCTAGCGGTTAGCGCACATATTCTGGGGCGTCCGAGCCACGGCGCCGCGCCATTTGTGTGGATGGATGGATGGGCAGGCACATGGATGCCACGACACGATCGAATCGAACAAGGGAGAAGAAGAGCCAGCAGCAGCACAAAGAATTAAAGCCAAATAATGTACGAGGAGCACGCTTAGATAGTCAGTCCTCTTTTCTTTTGTGACAGGGACCGCAGCGCGCCAAGTGTCGAGCGCGCAGGAAATTTGGTGCGCGCCCCGTCCCGATCCGTTTCCGTTGGTGGTAGCTCCATCGGCCGCGGCGGAGCACTTGTGGTGGTGGCACTCGCGCAGCCATACACACACCTTTCTTTGCCTTGCCTGCCTTTCTCGAGTGCGCTCTCCTTGCGTTGCGTGCGATGGATCCCCCCTTGAGTTCCCTTGGCAACGAAGCAAACGGGACTGCGGCCGGAGCGCCTGCGCGCGCAAAACCACGCACGGAGATCCTCCAAAGCCCAAGCAAAAGCGTCGGCGGCGCGGCGCGGTGCCACTGGTCAGCAGGAGCCGCCGCGCGCCCCGCCGGACGTATTTGAGGCGCAGCTGCGAGCGCCTGCAGCCGCCGCGCCGAGAGGTGGGAACGTGGGATGCATGCGGCGCGGCGCGTTCCCAGCCATCTGATGACTGACTGATGATCCATAATCGTGTCCGTTCGCGTTCACACTACATGCTTGTACACGGCAGGCAGGTAGGCACAGGAACCTTCCGGGATCGATCCATGGTGCAAATACGCACGCGCCTGCGCCGCGGGCGCGCGCGCGTACACCTACCTGCTGCAGTCCTGCACTGTCGGCCAGCACGCAGTATCGACGACCACTTCCTTCCTGCCCCGGCCCGGCCCGGCCTCCCGCGTGCTCTGCTATTCTCGTCGTATGAAAGTGCTGTGCACAATATACACTCGTATTGCTAGCTATAGTATAATGCAAGTGGCAACTTGCAAAGCTCGCACCGCCTCCAATCCAGCATTATTCCATAGTGCCACCCCATTCATCATCAGCTAAAAAACGGTGGCACAAAACGACGACGGCATATATAGAGGAGAAATGGGGCAACGAAAGGCAGAACAAAAGGTTGCACGCCCGGTGTCGCGTCCGTCCGTTTCTTTGGGCATGCCGCATGGATTTGCATTCATCAGGCCGCGCATTACTAGACTACTCAGGTGCACCGGCCGCCCCCAAATGGGACGATGGGGCACGATCAGGAGGCTCGTCGTGCCTTGCCGACTGACCACAAATTCGTGCGCCGACGTGCACGCCACGACCTCAAAAGCCGTCAGCTCCTCACCCGCAGAGCACAGAGCCTCTACTGTGTCTGTGTGTGTGTGCCAAAACAACCATCGTATCCTCTACAGCTACAACAGTAGATATCACTCTGCAAACAGTGGTGGAATCAAAACCACTGTTGGGATGCTAGCTTCAGTTTCACATAGCCAGCCACCTGTTACGGATTTGCATCAACAATGTGGATATGCTTTTACCCTTCCCATATAAAGCTCCTGCATCTATCCATATTAGAAAATTGGACAAGGAAAACAAAACAAAAATCTACGCTCTTCGTTCCTAAATAAGTGTTGCTACGATAAATATCGATAATTTTTTAAATTTAACTATATTTATAAAAAAATATTAATAATTCATATCTCTAAATAAATCTGTTAAATAGACTCAATGATCTATCTAACAAAGTATTAAATATTAATATTTCTTTTTACATATATGTTTGGTTGAAGCTAAAAGAATATGACACTTGTTGAGGAATAGAGGGAATATTCCTATCTTCAGAGGATTGGCTCCATTCCATGGAACCTGGTACCTCAGAAATTTCTCGAAACCACAGCTTCACCGTCTCACCGAGCACACAAATGGAAATGTGCTGGACCGAGTATTTCATCAATCAATTGTAGATTTTCCAATCCAGCTACTAGTATTATCTCTCAAAAAAATGAATTTTTTTTAATTCTCCTTTTTCCAAAAACAGCTGGTACTTAAGTTAAAAAAAACACACACACTTTTTTTTTTGAGCACCTGGTATACTCCTATCTCAAGGGGAAATCAATCAATTCTCAACAGAAGCAGAAGAGACAATCTGCAACCCGACATCAGAGACCCGTGCGAGCTGTCACCACCAATCCAGACCCGTTAGCCCGCGCCTCCACCCGCGTCCTTCCTCTATAAATACCCGCCCTACCGCACCTTTCCCCACCAGCAGCAGGGATCTCGTGCTCGCCGCTGTCATTCATTCATTCTCCACAGCAGCACATAGCCTTCCAGAACCTTCTCGACCTCGTCGCCACACCACCAACCGAAGCAAGCAATGGCCGGAGTCGGATCGAAGGCGCTCGCCGTGGTCGCCGTCCTGGCGGCCGTCGCCCTCTCGGTGGCCTCCGCGGCCGACGCGCCCGCGCCCAGCCCCGTCTCCGCCGCCGGCGCCGCGTCGGCGCCCTTCGCCGCGGCACTCGTCGCCTCCGCCGCCGCCTTCCTCTTCGCCGCCGTCCGCCACTGAGCCGATGGGGGCCCTCGTGTCTGCCTAGCAGTACTTCCACCGCCACCGCCGCCGCCTAGATCTATTTATTATTGGAGTGAGTGTTATTCATCAGTAGTGAGTACTAGTAGTAGTAGGGAGATTTCTTTCTTCGTTGCTCTCGTGTCGTCGTCGCGTCGCATTTCTTTGGCCGGATCTGGTGTCCTCGGTGGAGGGAGGGAGGGTGGGTTTCTACCGTGTCGTGGTGTGTGTCGGTTGTGTGATCTGATCCTCTTTGTAGATACTCTGCTATCTCGCTGTGATCGTGAGTGGTGATTCTGTCTGGTTGCTATTGCTACTGATATATTATTATTATTTCTTATCGTTCCCATTTGAGATTTGTGAGACATGCGTTGTTGCTAATCTAGTCTTTCTCTGCGCTGATTTATTTATGCTCCTATACTCTGCTGCGTTCTTTGTTGTGTTGTTCGCTCCATCGGTCGCTGCGAATTTGGCGTCGCTGCTGGGATCTGTGACCTGTTAGATTTGATTCTTGTAGTTCGGATCCGCATCGCGTTGCATCGACGCAGGTTCTTTTTGTGGCCAGGAATCAAATTAATTATTATTGACGATCTGAAGACTGACTGACAGACAAGAGATTAACGTACCTTGGTCAGGTGTGTTCCGATCTTGTTCATTTTATATTTATGATTTATGATGACCAGGATCCAGGCAGGAGAATGAACCTCGGGGCGTGTGTAGTTTAATGCCCTTGGTCTGCTGACAAGATTCGGAGTCTCGTTTATTTATGAGTTCGCAAATTGTATTCGTGTAAAGAGAAACTCTCATGAATCGTGGTGCCTTTTTCTGCCATCGTATTTTAGTAAACTGAAATATTGAATGAATGCAACCGCGGCAGAAATGCCGAAGCCAATCTCAGATGCGAATTCAAAGTTCATGTCACACACCTTGACACCAATCACGGCAAGCGAGCAGGAGCAGCACATGATCGGTGTTGAGGCATGGGAACCATATGGGGGGGGCCATGGACCTCTCCCTCTTTTTGCTGCACTGGGCCACTGACCGCTCCTTTGGACGGTCTCTGGTTCAGCTTGACCCAGGCTTTTTCCTGCCCTCTCTTCTCATTTTCTTTTCATTTAGTGGCCGATACTCCCTCCGTCCCATTGAGAACGTCGCCCGGGAAACGTGTTTGTGAGGGGGGCACGGTTTTTCAACGACAAACTCCATGAGACGGAGGGAGTACTTCAAAAAAACAGTGCTAGTCTCATCTGATCAGAAGAGTTTAGGTCCGTTTCATTCTCAAGCTAGGCACTGCTTAATACTACAAACACCATACTCTTTCGTCTACTATAGATATAGATAGACAAGAAAACAGTTATGCATTGGCAGCTCGTGTGGTGATGAATGAGTAACAACAAACGGTTTACTACCCTGTACCATAGTGATTAGTGAGCCGTAAGCGTGTACTCCCTCTGTTCTATAGACTTTGTCGTTGAAAAACCGTGTTTTCCTCACAAACACGCTTCCCGGACGACATAGTCGATGGGACGGAGGGAGTAGAACTATTCTGGGGAGTCAGTCAGTCAGGGACCACCGGACCATTGGGTAGGGTCAATGCAACACCAGACAGGAAAGGGCGAAAGGCCACAACAAAGGCAGAGAGAGAGAGAGAGAGAGAGAGCCGCTCACTGCGGCACGTGAAACCATCATGCGGTCGAGCCGTCGAGCTCCTTTGCTGTAGTCTCTCGGGTCGGGCTGGCGGCCGGCTGGGCTTTCCTTCCGGTCTGGACTGGACCCTGTGTGGCCCTGCTGCAGCCATGTGCTGTCCCTTCGGTCCCGCGTACTCCGTAGCCGCATCGCGTTCCCATTGCCGCCCTTTTCCAGTCGTTTTCTCGGTCGGACCCGGTTGGCGGATGAGCGTCAGCCGTGCATGCATTTGAGATTAATTACCACCTCACCTCAAGGCTTAAGCACACATGTACCAACAACAGGACTCCCCAGAAATAAATATGGTCAAGGCGATAAAACCTCCTCCTCTCTCTCTCTTTTTTTTTCCCACTTTCGTCTTACGTACGCACGTTGACAGTGAACCCGGCAGGTGAGGTGAGGTGAGGTGAGGTGACACAATAAACTGATTGCCACGACGCCATCCATGGGATTGGGCAACAGGTGTCACGAAATGCTGGTAAGAAAGACAGTTTTCTTGCTCGACAAAATTTCTTAACACGCGCTGTTGTTGCCGTGTCACGACTGACAAGGGTAAAACAAAAAGAAGCATTATCCTCTCATTTTTTTCTCAACTAATGATGGGCCAGCCATCAGGGAGTTCGCCCTGTCTATTTCTCCTCCCCATCTCCATTATGCGAGACACCAACGGGTAAACGTGACAGACTGGTGACAAGGAGTATTAGTAGCAAGGAGTATCGTTCAAGCGTCCTGTCGTCTTCTCTCTTAACCCCAAGGTTTTATGATCCTGTCAAGTCGTCGTTCCCTCGATCCCTCTCACTTAAAGGATTCATCAACAGTTTACGTGGCAGGGTGACGTCGTCTTATAAATCACGGATCGCCGGCAAAAAAAAATGGGTGTGCCAAGATCACGAACTCACCTCCTCTTCTAATCTAACGAATATAAAATGGAAGATATCAGGCACAATTTCAATCAGTGCGGTATGAGTACTCCCTCCATATAGGAATTAGATATCGCAGACAAATGCGATTAACTGCCTTTAAAGTTTAACTTTGATTTTATATTTTTATAAAAATACTCATCACAAAGTAATATATTTATACTTTCATAAAAGTATTTTTCAAGACAAATTTATTCATATGGTTTTCATATTTTTAAACTCAACAACTTAAAAGTTATTCATGATTTATATTTCCAATGTTTGACTCAAACCTTGTTCAAAACGACATCTAATTTCTATATAGAGTAAGTATTGTACATGATATAACCAAGATAGATAGCAAGATATATATTTGGTGCGGCTCTAGAAGGCTTCGGCTCTAGCAAATGTAACGGAGCCGGGAGAAAGCATCGAACCCACAGCTCCCCTGGCTCCTCTCTTGCTTGTGCCGGAGCTGGGGCTCTTTTCTCGTCTTCTACAGGACTGCACAGTGTTCAATAATGACGAAGGAGCCACAGCTAGCACGTGCAGAAGTCCAAACAAATAGCACCAAAAGCAAACACACAAAGAGATATATAAGTACAGAAGTAAGGAGCAAGAATGAAAGGATGTAAAGGACAAGATATACTAGCCACTTAGTGCAGTTGTGGGCATGAAGTCATATTTTATACATAAACAAGCTATGAAGAAAAGACCAATAAACTAAAACAATGATTGTTTCTGCATCTGATGAATGTCATAAATATCAATGGTCTTTTCTATATCCTAGTTAAACCTAGGATAATGACTTTGAGCAACTCTAGAAATTGATTTGTTCTGTTCTCTCGGTTTTTGCAGGTCAAAAGTTATATGCTCATTTTATTTATAAGAATATTTACACTTTTTAGAGACCTCGTAACAGTGCAAAAAATAGTTTGAATTCTCATGTCAACTTCTATTAAATAAAATTTCACAAGAAAAATAATAAGGCCAAGGATCTCCCATTTCAACTCTTAAGATGTTAATGGTTGTGTGCAAACTTACAAAAATTAATTTCCCTTTTTCTAACATTGTTGTTTATAGTGAATCAATCAATAGCGTAGTTTTTTTTTTTTTTTTTTTTTTTTTTTTTTTTTGCTTTTCTAACAAAAGTATGCATATAATGCATGGACCATTTGATGGACAAAAAACAAAAATATATTCAATTCCAAAATAGTCATTTATATGTAAATTAGTGAACCCATTAGTTTTTTACAAACAATTTGCATATAAACAGTTCCACAAGCATTCAAGGCATTACACGTATTTTTTTCACAACCGATAGTTTTACAGCTACTTTAACCAAACAACCTTCTGTTTTTGTCACAACTGCTTTTACACGGTCCACAACTCACAATAGCTTTTTCAAAGCCATAGCTCAACCAAACAGGGTAAAAACATTCCCCGGCTCCAATAAAAACTTCTCTCCTTCAGCTATAATTTTGAATGACAACTAAATTAGCATGCTGACATGATTTTCCTTCAGTAAAAAAAAGAATAAGAATATGCAGATTTGCATCAGGCTCTATATATTCTTCCTCTTTTTCACAATATTGGTCCAGAAACATCATGCACGGCATTCAAGGAAGCATTAAATTGAATAGAAGGACAGACGAACACATGAAAACCAATGATTTACAGTTAGGAGAATGTACTGCAGAACTGAACCAAAAATGAGACTGTCGGATTCCATCTATCAACAAGTTAGCATTATTGTCCAGTTGCTGAACAAACACGAACCCATAGCCTAGCAAGGAAACCCTCAAGCTTGGGTTTGTCTGCAATTGCAATTACAAAAATACATGCACAGCCAAAGAACAAAATTACATCATCCCTCTTTGCTATTTGCTATAATTGGTCTGAGTATTGTGTTTCCATTGACAACCTTTGTTGTTGCAATGAGGAAGTCATAGCCCATTCCTTCCTGCAATACACAAGGAAAGAGGTATGAAGTGAAGAAAACTAAGAACTAAAGTATGGTGCAACTTCCTCCTGCATGTTCGGGAAAAAAAAAAAGTGTCGTCCAACTAAAAGAGAAAAATATTTCCTAGTCAAAATTCAGGTCTTATGCAGTAAAAAGTTCAGAGGAAAGACTTCAGATAAACGGTAGTATAGTGGTCATTTTTTTTTTTTTTGGGGGGGGGCTGATCCATACAATCAACTTTCATAACCAAGGGGACAACAAAATCACAAAAAGATTTTACTCTGCTAAAGGTTATAAAATGGTTGCACCCAAATTATTCTTATTGATTTATTATTAGTAGTTGAGAAAACAAAATCAGGAAAAGAAATATGTACCATGAATACTGAAGTGAATGAATTCTTACATCTAAGAAATACTCCCTCTGTCTCTGAAAGCTTCAACTTCTAGAGTTGTATTAAGTCAAATTTTTTAAACTTTGACCAAACTTCTAGAAAAAAACACTAAGATTTATGGTATCAAATTAGTACCATTAGATTTATCATATAATATATTTTCATAAGATACTCATTTATGTCATGGATATTGATGATCTTTTCTATAAAATTAGTCAAACTTTAAAAAGTTTGACTGACACGGATTCTAGGAGTTGAAACTTTCAGGGACAGAGGGAGTATCTTGCAATCAATTTGCTCTAAACATCTGAATACTGAGAAACGAGTATGAAAAGGCGTACCTGTGCACTAAGGAATCGAAGTGCAGCAATCTCAGCAAATGTGACACCACCAATAAATACAACCAAAACCAGAGAGCGATGACCAACCCTAGAATAAACAGAAATTTGGAAAGCAGATTTATAACTTTGAGAATGCTAAGGGTGCTCACATTTTCAACGTTCTCCATATCAAAGACTACATAAGTTTTAGCACTCAAATATGATTGGAGCTCATTATTCTCCCAGATCTGCTACATACCGTCCAGAAATTATCTGCTATGAATTTTGGTACCACATATTTCAGGGAAAACTGGTTGAGTAACAACACCAAAAACTTGAGTCAACGCGACTAAGTAGGAGTACTTCTGTTGCAATCATTACTAACCAAAAAGTTTGGATAATGAAATAGCATGCACAATTTGGTGCATATCTATTTTAGATGGCCTGGACCCAATCAGCACAACTGTGCTGGAAAACAGTGGCCTCTAGGCAAGAGCAAGGATAGCTGAGGTACTAGGAGTTATTATATATTATTTTTGCTTTGGGATGCATGCCATCTTTATAAAGATGAGATGACTTGATCCTTTGAATGACTTGACCCTAGAGAACTAATCAGCAAACTTGACGAAACAATATAATTTAATGTTATTGCTAAAATAATAACACAGTCCAAAGGCCCTACAAAGGCATGGTGCTGCTCCTCCCCTCAGATACCTATTGTGCTGTGCATGCCATCTTTATAAAGATGAGATGACTTGACCCTAGAGAACTAATCTCCAAACTTGACGAAACAACATAATTTAATGTTATCACTAAAATAATAACACGATCCAAAGGCCCTACGAAGGCATGGTGCTGATCCTCCCCTCAGATACCTATTGTGCTGTGCGTGACATTTTCAGACCCCATTTTCCTTGAATATATGTATACAGAGTCAACATGGTGTCCATGTCCCTCCCTTCTCTCTCTACTTCAATCATTACTGTCATGTTTGAATTGTTATACAGGGGTGAACTTACCTGTCAATACTCTGTTGAGCCCCTAACCCTGGATGTACCTCCGGTGACGAATTAATTGTCAATCCACCCTACATGAGTGAGAAAATCTTTGAAGAATTTTTTTTGCTTCCCTAACACACAAGTCAATTCAATGAACTCCACTCACTCTTTTCAAATCCAGATGTGGGCCTGGCAATAGTTTCAACAGTTCTTCAATAGACCGCCTGCAAAGTGAGAAATAAATTTGTGAGAGAAAGTACATGCTGTAAAACATTCTATCCATTAATTAAGGTCACACATGCAATAAAAGCTGAAGCTTTCCCACCCCAAAAGGATGGGTGAAGCATTTGTTGCCAAATAAACACCACTTTTTTATCTGATATATTGGTAAAAACTAGGATTTGTTTTGAACTAAGTGAGCAGAAATGTAGAGGAAAATTGGGCGACACTCCTATATTATATTGGTACCAAGAGACTTTCTGTAATTTGCATCAACAAAACGGTTCAATCAATTTCCACAACTGAAGTCTGCATAATTTATAAATATAAAAAGGAATTGGAAGGTCACATTCCTACTATATAGAATTATCATTCTTTCCTTCCATAAGACCATAAATAATGCATGTATGTTTTACCCAAGAAAAAGAAAAGAATAAAAATCAGGTGTAATAAGAATTTCCTATTACTCAAAGACCTAGATATTTTATTCTCTGACATCTTTTGGCACAGAAACATTTCTTCCATATAGAAAGTTAAACAATCCTTTCTCCATAGATTACATTCAAAGAAAACTTATTATTATAAAAAAGTAAAAAAGGGCAGAAAGAAACTAGTAAGAATTATACCATCCAGATCTGACTGCATGCTGAACAAGGCGAATACTAAGAGGTGCGTATCCAGAAAAGATGTAGGATATATCAGTAGGGCTGAGATTGACGATAAGAATAGATTAGTAGCAGTTGAAGGTGAATTGCATATTGAGCTGAAATATGGCCATAGTTATGCTTGAATAATCATTACAATGAAGCAGTGAAAATATTGACTCTAAAACATTTTGGTAATTTTTTTTTTGAAAAAATTTGGTAAAAATTTAGTATGAAGTTTGAAAGGATGTACCGAAACCAAGCAACTAAAGATATGTTAATTCATCTCCAATACAACTAAAGGCTCCAGCAATCTATATAACTTGTATGAAGAAGACAAAAACAGTTTACTTTTTCTTGAACATATAGGACACCTGTGTATCATTGCTTTGGGAATAAAGTTTAAGAATACCTCTGTTTCAAAATGTAAAATGATTTAGTTTTGCCTTAAACTTCTCTAACTTTGGCCAATAAAAATTTGTACCAACATCCACAACAACCAGTGGAGGCCTCCCGAGGCGCCAGTGCGTAGTGGGGTTCTGAAGCGGGCCGATAACGTAAAGAGCGGTAGAGGTCGACCTAAACTGACTTGGGACGAGGCAGTTAAGAGAGACCTTAAGGAGTGGAATATCTCCAAGGATTTAGTTTTGGACAGGAGCGCTTGGAGACGGCAATCAACGTGCCTGAACCGTGACCTCTTTTTACGTCGTGTGCCCTTTTGTGTCTTCCATTTTCCCGTCTCTCTTGGGTTTCATCTCTAGCCTACCCCAACTTGCTTGGGATAAAAGGCTTTGTTGTTGTTGTTGTTGATATCCACAACACCACATAGTTTATTAACTCCACTGGTAGTGCATTTATATGCTACTATAGATGTTAATATATTTTTATATTAACTTTTAAAAAAAAATAGAGAAGTTTGACTTAGGACAAAACTTAAACACCTTACATTTTGGAATAGGGGCAGCATTTATGTAAACCATGCATATATGAAACCAAACACTTGTAGCATGAGCAAATAGAACATAATGCAAAGTATATATAAAGCCTCAAGAGTTAATACTTTGCTGTATCATTTACGTCAACTATAAGCTGCAGTGCTCTTGTAATACCAACCCAATTGCTTCTTGATTCCTGGGTAGCACAACAATGTCATCGAAGAAAAACAACACTGAAGGAACCACAGATGGCTCTGAATAAAAAGTTCGGTTACGCTCAAATCTGACTAACCTGCCTCTTAAGAAGGCCAGCCTTCTCCAGATTGTATAACAAGTGCATGTGCTCAAAGCCATAACTATGAAGTATCTCCCGCCTATCAAGTAAAAAAGCAGTGTAAACAAGGATTAAGTGTACACTTAACAGCATGCTGGAATCTATAGTATAAATTCTAACAAACATAGGATGTATAACAAATGCACAATAATAAAATCCTAAAGCACATACTTTTAAACAGCATCTACTCCACAAATTTGTGTATTCCATCTAAAGTCTATGTTCAATTCATACATGCAAACAATAGACGTTAAAAGGTGGATATTTCTTATTAAAGGTTGGCATAGGGAGCAGCACTTGTTTTGCATTGGAGTATGAAGCAGGCCTTACATATGCTGATAAGGTTTGTGGAGCAAATATGTGACTTAAAATGGGGTCATGACACAGAATACTAAGAGTGGCAGCACCTCCACTAGTAAAAAAGTTTCATGCTTCGGGTTACAGGGATCAAAGACAATGTCTAATTTATGGTCAGAAGCTGGATCTCAGTTCGCTAGTCAAGAGGTGTCTCTGGCTAGGCATGAGGACAATAAGACCATTGGTCTGGTCATCCTGCTATTTAACAGAAAAACTATTTATGAATATATAGTATTATGCAGTATTCAAATTTATCATGTAAGGATGGTGATTCATCAACTTTGTAAATTTATGCACTAGCTTGATCTGGGAGAGGAGGAAAATTACGTGGATGCTTTATATTCAGTATTTCTGCATACCAACACATCTATTAGTTCATAAAAAGTTGGGAGAAAAGGCGGATCTCTGATATGGTAGCTAGAAAGAAAATTGTGCTCCAAGACAGATGACACTATCAACCCATTTACTATAATGTTGCAGTACATTTCATAAGATGTAAAACAATTAACCAATAATGAACATAAAGCTTTGTGCATAAGCAATGTAAAGGACAAGAAAGTTTAATAAACCAACATAAGCATACCTCAAGTAATCAAAGTTCTTCTTTGGAAGCCCAGCATTTGTAAGAGAAAGTAACACCAAAAGGCGAAGGACATTTTCAATAGCTTCCTGCTTATGTATCATCTCCTCAATGTACTCGAAGCATCTGGGATGAAATTTAGCTTAGCTCATATATACCGGGAGGAACTAAAGCAGGACTCATGTCGTTAGTTATGGTATCAAAGAAAACATGTGGCCCAACTTAACATAAAATTTAGGTAACTTTCATAGAAGTGTAAGAGTAAAGAATATCAGCACAAATGCAATTTAAAACAAGTTCAGCTTGGTGAAAGCTCAAGGAGAAAACTTTCTTTACTTATTCACCAAGTTTCTCTGCACGTCGATAAAAACAAGCATTCAAAAATGGATATTTTAGGCAAATGAGTAAACCTATAAGGATAATAAGTGATGAATGAACTATAAGAAAAACGAACAGAAGAAAATTACAGGGGTGCTTGGTTTGAGGCAATCAGTATAAGCATGAGGAATGAAGCCATTCCACCAAAATTTGGGGGATGGGTTCCTCCTCAAACCCAACACCCTCTTAAAGAGCAGTGGAAATAAAATGAAACACAACTCCTCTGTGTTCAAAAGCAGAAAAAGAAGAGCAGTGCAAAGATACTCACATTTCAAAGTTCTGAACCTCCAAGATTGTTTGTTCTATGTCTAGTCGGGCATGAAAGGAGGGTTTCCCCGTGAACGATTGCAAGTGTTGTGCCAAATGAACATGCCTCTAAACAACATGCAATAAGTTAGTAAAATAATATCAGAGAAAAATGAAGGCATGCAATCAACTCACAGCTATCTCCGGTAGCGAATGCAATCTCCTCACAAAATCCTTGAGCTCAGAAACGGACTGAGTCTGTAAAAGAACATCAATTAATAATTCCCTTTTCCACATTGTACTAGCCAAAAGGTAATTTACTGTAGAATAAATAGGCATAACATTTAAACATAACTGGATATAAAGTCACATACTTAACACTGGAAGGAACACACAAAAAGTAATAAGTTCTTCATACTAAGAGTTCCATCACTAGACTATTTTTTATATTGTTATCCAAGCAATCACACCTAGATCACCCACTATTATACTAAGAGATGCCCCCTGAATTTTCAAATAAGACAAATTTATTTAGGTCAAGCAGAGTTGTTGATTATATAACGTAACATGTCTCGACACTTGTGTAAATACTAAACCAGCTGCATCAGTCCAAATCCATATCCACGTCCATGGTATCATAATCACAGGCACAAATAAAACAGACTGGAAAGTGGGTATTGTTTTTTTTTTTTTGCAACGTTAATCCTCCTACCGTTGATTCAATCCTCTGACTATAACTTGATTAACATACTTGAATACTTGATTTGTTGGGGAACAATAATTCAATCTTAATATAACATGGGGACTCGTTCTAGTTCCAACAGTAAATGGATTAAAATAAACTTATATAAGTAAATCATCCAAAAAAGGTGGCCCATATTAAAAACACACATGAACTCAGCATTTGCATGCTCTTGAACAATGCTGTAAGTCACAACATAGACGACACAGGGTGCAACACAACACACTTAATTCTTACGTTGGTGGATTTCACTTCCGCATAATCTTGCTGAATAGATGTTGCTTTCTGACGCAAAACCTGCAGTCAATACAATGTATAATAATTTAATATTGGTAGAAATGATGGTAGCTATAACTAAACAAACTGGAATTAGAAATGATGGTAGCTATGACAATAGCAAGTACAACCAAAACCACAAAAGTTAGCACGAAGGCCCTTCACATGAATAAACAAAAGTTGAAGTCTGTGGAGTGAACCTGAACAACAACTTCAAAATTGAGGTCTCGAATCTCCTTGTACAACTTATCGCTGAAAAAGAAAACACCAAAATAAATGCATAGCTCGAAATACAGCAATATCCTGTAAAAATGCAAACCTTATACACATTTATTCGCACTATCTATAGTCATAAATAAATACCAGTCTCTATCCAATAAATTTGTATATTATACAATGGTAATATTACAGAAGTAGTTTTACTCATGAAGGTAAGTTGATCAGGCATCAAAAGTTTGATTGCATACATTTTGCACCATGACTTTTGATCTGAAGGAGCAACATATATTAACTTCAAAAACTAAAAAATCCATTAATAACAATTATCTCAGCTTTCTACATCCAAAAGTTTCAAACTGTCCAAAACAAACCATAAGTATCTTGATAATGACAAGGATACAAATAGAGTAGCTAAGAACAAAAAACTAAATAAAAGAGTAACAATGCTTGGTTACACAGTATTCATTGGCACAAAGCAATACTCTCTCAATAACAAATATGTCATTTAGGACAGCTAAAAAGGTTTGACTTATGGCAGATCTAAAACAGTTCATATGTGTGGCCACAAGTATTGCAAATTTTAAAGAGCAAATTAATAGTCGCTAACTGAGGCAGGGAAATTTACCTTGAATTCAGTGGAACCTTAACCTTTTTCCCATCTTGTTGAGCTCCAATGATACTTGCATCAACTTCCACTGAACCATTATTAATTTGTAGCATCTGTAGAATATAACATGATCCTAGATATTTAAATTCAAACATTTTGAGATTCTATATAACTGTAGCAATGCTGCAGGTTTAGGGTCTACAAAATGGATGATAGATCATCTGTATGTATCGATTGCATTTATTTAGGCCAAAAAGAATGTTTCAAGACCTATCATTCATACAGTGATGATGGCCGTATTTGGATTGAGGCACTAGGAGCACTGCCTGGGCCAGGCAGCACTGCTCAGGAGCCAAACAAAGAGCCCCTATATGCCACCATATTTAGAGTTACTTTCAGAGTTATAAAGAACAAAAAAGAAAAAAGAAGACAAGGCATAATTAAGAAAAAGTTGGCAACACTTCCTGCTGCAAACAAAGCAGGTGAGCATGCAGCTCTTATGCATTTCTAGATAAACTAAGATAAGATTACTGGATCATTATGTGCAATCTAGTAGCGGATATTTACTGAAACAGCATCATAGTAACAAATGTTATTTACGATACAAGAATAAGAGAAGCAACAGAACACTGGGAAATATTACATGCTCTCTCCACACTCAAGTTGAAAAACAGAAAGAAAATTAGCCATAATGGGTAGATGCTTTCATAGATAGTTCTGGAGTGCCAAAAAGGCCACCTCCAATATGCATCTGAGCACAACAGCAGATCATGAAATCATTCATTCGACCATGACATACTATTGTGTGTTAAAAAAAAAATGATGTTTCAGACATTGTTCTTCCTCGAACACACAGAAGCGCCGCATATATTGTATTAATATAAAGAAAATGAAATACAACAACCCACTTTGTCTCACTTAGGAGATGAAAGGGGCTACAGCTGAGATTTCAGACATGGACAGCCTTTTAACACCACCTAACATTTTTTACTGCTATTTTGTATTATTATTTAATTAGGCTATTAAAAATGTTAGAAGGCGTCCTGAAAGACTTTTTTTTACCAAACATATGCGGATCAAATCACGTCTTATAATAAGAAGAAATCTTTCTCGGTATCAATCCCTTTGCCCCTCATTCTTTGAGAACCAGAACTTCAGAAGGATCCTTTTCGAGTTTCCATTTCTTCATTTTGAATCTGGGCTCTTCTATCTTCGACTTATTTTTTTGGCTTTATTCTTTATTTATTTCATTTCGATTTTTCCCTCTTCCTCTATCCCTATCCTCTAGGTACAGCGTTTGCATCAATAGAGAACTTTTTCCTCTGTATGAATCGATATTATTCCATTTCAATTTCTTCCCGAAACTTCCCAAGACAAATCTACTGATATACATTTATAAGACCATTCCAAATACTTTTATGTATATCAATGTTGAAGATCCAGCCCCAAATAGCTCCAGACAGCCACACCAAATGGCCTTATGATAGAGTGCTTCTGGCCTGCGTGACAAAGGAGCCAGAGCCAATTTGTACGTACGAAGGCGAAGCTGCTTTCTAGGTGCTCCTGCTCTGGCTCTGGATTCTGCGGGTGCAGTTGAGCCAGAGAGGCACCAAACAGCCTCTTAATAGTCACATGAAGTTTGCCAGAGAAAACATAATAGATTTAACAACTAAAGAGTTTTAGGTGATCTTTGGTGAATTAAATGAATTGGTACTACAAAAAACTTATTGTTTAATCCTAACAGACATGCTGAAATCTGAACAGAGGATGTAGTCGAGGAGTCAGAAAGATGTATGCAGCAATCAACTTTTTCTTGTTCATAAAAGAAAGGGAATTATACAATTTTTCTTGTTGGTTCCATCTTCAGATAAAGCGATATTAGAACGTCATACAGATGCAAGTTCATAGTTCTATGATGACTTTACCATGGTTAACAGACAACAGAAACATATCACATGCTCATGAATTTAAGCCAGGATGGAAAGCTTCTATAGCCTACCTCATCCAACAAACCTTCATACGTCAACTGAGAGCACATTGGTGTCACCATGTCCACCTGAATGGAAACAAAATTAGAACAGATAAAAAAATTATAATACATCAAAACAGTAGCACACCTGTTGTCACCGTAAAATGTATCACTTAATGACTTAAAGGGAGACACATGGTAAAAAACAGAAGACAAGAAGCACTAAATGAGTGCTTTGAATATGAAAATCACAGTACAAATAGAATATATAATAGAATATGTACCTCTCTGTCTAGCAGAATAACAGTGTTTATCTCTGGAATCCCCATCTAAGATACCACAAAAGAAAAATGATGAAACTAGTTAGGTTCAAATAAGTTTAGAAAGTTGAGTCACAGAAGCAAAACATCAGTTGGTCTTACATCATCCATGTTGACTGGATCCTCTAGTTGCATATTATTCAACAACTCTGCAGCTTTGGTTGATGCCACACCCTTAGCCCTAACATTCGGGATAACTCCAAAGGCAAACTGGCAAAAGATGCAGTAACAAGCACAAATGCATAGTTTCAAGAATCTTATAGGTCAGTACAAGAGGGTGTTATGTCTTCTACTTAATAAATAGTCAAACTGGAGGGAAACCTGGAATTGCTGCCAGGCAGGCAGCTTTCCCAGGGTCCAATCCAAACAGGCCACTAGCACAAGGAAGACATAAATACCTCTAATTTATGAATCGCTTTAGCAACATGCCAGATAGAACTTGTATCTCCTTCAATAAGGCATTCCTATAAAATCACAAGGGCCAAAATGAGATTCAGAATATCAGAAAGACAAATGCTAGATAATATGCAATAGTACCTGCAAAGAATGGTCAAGTTCAAGAGACAGGACATCGTCATCCAATGGAACTAGATATAAGGGATATTCTCCGAATGTCAGTTTCTGATGAACTTTCTCTTCCTCCAGGACCTACAGATGCCAAGTAAAACAGTTCTTAGAAGCCATCTTCCAATCACAAACATGATTTATTTCCATTCATCTTCATGGCAGCAGAAAAAGAAAGACACAAATCGCTTTCAAGGTATCTCATTTATTCTTAAAACCTTTACATATATATATGCATATAACAATGTAAAGTAATGGTCAAAGCAAATAATATTTCAGGCTTGATACACACATGTATGAGAATCATATATGTAGTATAAACAGGACATAGCCAATGCTTCTCTACCACTAAAAGATTGCCAGACCAATCGTGCACACCGCTCCTTCGCTCGCTCCTACAGCGTACGTGCGCACACTTCCCCAGACTTCCACGACGCACGCACGCACACTCTCACACGCTCCTCCAGTCGCTCATTTGCTTAGACGGTGGGCTCCTTCCTGTCCCCAGACTTCCAGCACAACGAAACTCACCCATACGTGTGACGGCGGGCACCAGCACGCCAGCCTAGACTCCGCACCTACGCAACGAGGAGCGATTCGGCAGTCGGCAACCTCCGCATCGGCTTTGCTTATTAAGGGGTGACATCATGATGATGTCATATGATATCCTTTTTCTATATTAAAGAAAGCTAGATATACAATTCGAATATACGTTAATACATACCCGATACCCATGGCTGTGAACCCCGATAATAACCAGCAGCGGAGTCATATATTATATTATATGTTTTCAACCTCTTGTCTTTCTGGAATTCAAATTTCAGTTCATAGGAAATTGCCTTTAATTATATCAGTTCTGAACTAACCATTGTCAAAAAAAATAATAACGGAGGCAGTACATTATTAGCTTAGGTTTGTTCAGCTGCTTTAAATTTCAAGGCTCCAGTATAATACTATGTCGAGGAAAAATACATCACTACCAGTTTGAGAAGAGCAATCCTTGGAGAGGTCCCAACAGTTATAACTGATCGTAAATTGGAAGGACCAAACCTTTAGTTATTTTATACTCTCAATCTCTCAGTACCATGCAAGGACAGTAATGAAGCTCTTCTGGAAGAGAAACTTCTATTATTATGATGATAGATGTGCATGTCCAAAGTTTCATTTCAACACTCTGTCATTATCTATAGTTCAGTGCACTTTGTGCTATCAAAAAGCAGACCACATATGTGTTTAGTTCAGTTAATTTGAAAATCTGATTTAAATAACTGAGCCAGAAGTTAAAATTTGAATGTGCACACTCTATATACTACGTGTCAAGATTATTTTCTAAAAATATTTTCATGCCATCTAAAGTAATATTTAGTATCTCAGAGCACATTTCTTTTTCTGTAATGTTTATGTTGCCAATCGTGACTCTGTTTGCTGTAAATTTCAAAGCAATAATTAAAAGGAATCTCATCCATGTCCAGGTTTTAGTTCATGTTTCTAGAGATACATGTCCTGCGGAGAATAGTCGTTTATGCCTTGGTCATAAGTCATTTCAACAGATACATGTAGAATTTCTGATCAGCCTTGATCATAAATGTCCTATATTTTCTGTCTTGTCCATGATATTTTGGTGTTTCTGCTTTTCTGAGTATTCATTACATCAGCTTGTTATGCCTCTTTTTATAATTTAGTATTTAGTATGAACATTGCAATTCTAATGGCTGAAAAAAAATCTAGCTACCTTCTATAGTTCTTTACCCCTGACGTACATGAAAAAATTATCTGGTGGATTTTGGTTGGCTTACGCGTTCTTCCTTGGGCTAAGGCTAAGCTCAACTACACTACACAAGCACTCATCGTATCTGGCAGGTGTAATGATTTCTTAATAATCCTCCACTGTTTAATTTTGTTGGTTGCAGGCATGTGAGTAAACAAATTTGGAGGAATTACTAATCCTCCACTGTTTAATAACCTTGGGCTAAGGCTAATCTCAGCCCAGAGGTGAGTTCATTGTCTCCTGAAGGAGACGTACCTCTAGATGTTGAAGAACAGTGCTGCGTCTTTCATGTATGCATATGTAACTCTTGTTTGCCTGCCTAATGACCTGCTTTCAATTGAATAAGCAATGGCATGTGGAGCTCGTTTAATTGCTTATTGCCCTTGTTTGCCTGCCTATTTTCTAACCTATAATCAAATGCCAATTGCATTCCAAAACAGACGGGCGTTATTGCAGCCAAAAATAATATGTGTGCTGTGTCCTCTGTCCCGGCATTGCAGATGTCACAAGCCTCTGAAATCTTCAGTTGTGATTCATTGATTGCATCTAATATTAATATGCCTCTGCAATATGTTTCATGGTGTGGTATTTTTTTATGTATCTAGCTTGTGCCCTTAATTATGGTTTATACTTGTAATGTTCCTCAAATGTTCAGTTATATACGAATTCTGGTGAACTGGACATTCTGAATGAATTTATAGGTGTGAGGAGAACTGGAGATTACAACATGGCATGCCTATCTGGTGGCTGCTATCACCGTCCGTCATAGAACTGATCATGCAATGGTTGATGGAGGATGATTAGAAGCATCAGCCGAAAACAAGGTATATTGAAGATTTCACCATCCTATTTGCAATGCAGCATGGGGGCTGCCAAGGATGCTCCTGAATGAAGCTTTTGTTGCATCAAACTATTTTAGAACTCAATGTAAACTCGAGATATCTGGTACAGTTTGGCAACAAACGCAGAGGGCGCTGGATGTTTGATTTGTAGGAAAGCCAGTAGAAGCGGAGGCACCTGACGGAGGATAGGAAGTGCAGCTTGTTGTGCGGCACTGTGAATAGTGTGCGTCCAGCCTTGTGGACTTGTGGTGTGGCGCTGGGGGCGCTGGGGAACTAGAGGTGAACCGTCATCGAGAACAGGTGTCTTGGTTGGTTCAAAAGGTTGCCTTTGTGATGTGAGGAATGACTTTGAGGTGGTGACAATTATCACTATTATTACTAACCAATTATGAAAACCTTGAACTTTTATGCCTCTTGCAACGCGCAAAAAAATTTGCACTGCAACATGAACATTGCGTTTAAAAAGCCAAATGATACACATGAATGGGGGAAGACTTAGGGTCATCAAAATCCAATAAACAAAAGAGGCAGACACACAAAGACACTAGCATTGTTCCCGTTGCAACGCATGGGCACTTACCTAGTAACATGATAAATACAATACACAAGGTGTTGTCACTGAACTCATGTCTAAGGATAGCCAAAGGGCAAAGGCATAAACTGATGAACTAGCTCCAGCCTGCCAAGTGCCAATTTCTGGAGCATATAGAAACCAATTTTCAATTAGACTCAATGATTATCTATTCATTCAAGCAAAATTATAATTCATTGAATGCATGAACATACAAGAATCGTGCGATCTCTCTTTTTCGACACGTTTGCTTTTAGAAGTTCTATCATTTTCGTTTCTGTTACATGTGCAACTATGTAATTTCATTACAACCATAATGAAATTTGACCTTGGCCATTCTGGAAAAAAATGAACATACAAGAACCAGAAGGTTCGGATACATGTCCTGACGTCCGTCATAACTGGGAAATGGTTACTTTGAGTTTAATTGTTACTACTAAAGTTAAATTTAAATTTAAATTTAGAACAAATCATTTGTTTCAAAAAAAAAGAACAAATCAATAGATCTGAGCATCGCAAACTATTCTACAGCACCCATACACAATACAGAACCCACTAATGGATTAGTTCAAACACGGAAAGAATAACAGATACCTTCTCACAAGCAACGGTGCGGCGAGGTACAAAGTAAAGGAAGTATTCCCTCTGGAGCCCTTTAGGTTCATCGTTCTTGATTTGACTTGCAACAAATTTCATGAAGCTCAGCTGAGAGCGCACAAGATACACGATTTTGGGGCATTCCGTCTGTAGGGATTCGGAGGAGAGAATCCGCAATTCGGCGCCATACTCCTGAGAAGCAGAATAAATGGTGTAATGAGCTAAGAAACTCTAGAATTAAACAGATGAACCAGGGTATACGCTGTGCCATGGCCTTGATTGATGATATATATAAAATACAAAATGTACTAGCAAAGAATACTACTGCAGCAGAGTTATTAAAGATAATCAGACAAGACTAGCATACGCATAGTGTCATCGCACCTTTAGCAGCGATGTCTGCACAACCAGTGACAGAGTCCCAGCGAGCTTAGGATCAATGACCAAGCATTTCTTCCCCCTTATCTGGTAAGCATCAAAAAAGAAAATCAAACTCCTCAGTTCAGTATCAACAAGAAGACCACCGGAGATCATGGTTATAACAAGCAGCGTGACACAGGAAACCCACATTTTTAGGATGCCGAGCAGGTCCTTCTGCGACTGCTCCCTACAAACAGACCGAATAAGCCTGTCAGAATCCAGATGCATAGCAGATAGGAGGAGGCGAGCGAATGAGACGGTTCACGATGGTGGGGGCACCTGAGGGCCGCAAGGTTCAGCGGAGCATTGTCGAGATTGGGGATCTGCGCCATCTGCCCTAAACAGAGGTGGACAACGGGGGCAGAAAAGATTAATCAAGCAGGGCATGAATTTTCAGTGTATACTGTATAGTTAACATATCGACGAGATGGGACTGGGCTGGGCAGTACGCAAAAAAAAAAAAAAAAAAAAAGACAAATCGAGATTTCTTTTGTGATTTATGTTTAGGCGACGCCAAGTCGTCCGAGCGTTTTTAACCGGGGCGTCGTGCTCGCCGCAGCAGGCCCGCGTACGGCGTCGCCTTGGGACAAAAAGCGTCGCTAGGCGTCGAATCCGCTGAGGCGGACGCCGCGGCAACGAAAAGGTGCAGAGGGAGCGCGCGGGAAAGAGCAGCCGGATGCACACGCGGGGGGAAGAAGCATCGCGCGCCTGCACCTCCCGCCATTTACTGCCCAATCCCCATCGCGATGGTCGGGACTCGAGAGGGGGAGAAGGAGAGGGAAAGGAAGGAGACAGGGGAGAGAAGAGGGCCGCGGCGCACCTGTAATCTGGTGCCGGCGCCAGCGCAGGCGGCTGCCTCGCGCGAGTGCGGCCCGTCCGCGATTCCTCGCTGCTTCGTCCGCAATTCCTCGCCGCTCCGTCCGCGACCCGACGCTACTGCTGCGACACGCTCGCGCGAGCGCAGCTCCGTCCCGTCCGCGACTCACCTGGAATGCCTGCCTTCATCCGTCGCCTCCCAGTCTCCACCTGATCCGCCCCTCCGGGTTAGCTGCCCTGCTGCGGCTGCCTCTGCATCTCTCTTGCTCTCGCTCTTGTCCTCTCTCTCTTTTTTTTTTTTTTGGCTGGTGTTGGCCTGTTGGGAGGAGCAGTCACCCAGGAGCAGCCAGTGGGGACTTGCGGGCCGGTGTAGAGTCAGAGGAAACGGTGCGTCAGTTCTATAAGGGGATGCGATGGCCCACTGGTAAGAGGCACACGGGGAGGCAGATCTTCTTCCTCTGCTCGGCTATGTGCACTCTGCTCTGCTCTGCTGGTTGTGTATGGCGTCGTCTTGCCTAGTGCCTTAAGCGCCTAGACGTCCGAAAGGTGGTGGGTCGCCTCGTCTCGCCTTACCATCTTAAAAACTATGATTACTTCTTTTGCTCGCTATTGTTTGCTTTTAGATTAGATTATGATGAATTGTAATATAGAAGGATGCACTCACGTATATGTACAACACAACTCATATTTGACGAAGTCATAAAAGACATCTTACTATATCATCTAACACTAGAAAAGTAATATCATTAGATCCTAAAATAAATTTACATATGTTTGGTTCGCACTTATTTCACCGTCAATTAAAATCGTGATTTAAACGTTCCACTCAAGTGTGTGGAATTTAGCTTTTCTGCATAACGTATCTTAAAAAAAGAATATCTTCTAAAATCATAGCCTTCTTGTATAATCTTAGATGACCACGAGATCTACTGGTTTTGAAGCACTTAATTTTTTGTTTAACATTACCTTGTGTCAATAATTGATACATGAAAGATATATGAAGGGGTGGTGAACTAGGAAGTTTATGCCTACAATTTTAATAAACTAGAGGAATTCCCCAGCGTTCGCAAGGGAATTAGCAAAATAATAGTTCGCATACTACATTATGGCGCATCTAAATATTTAGAACTGGCTTTAGGTATAATTTGAAAAGATAAGCAGCTAGCTTGCTATTGGACAACTCAACTATTGGACAACTCATAAATTACAATATGCATTTTCTTCGCTAATTGCTATTGTGCAAAAGATCATATAAGTATTAAAATATAAGATCTAAATTTTATAAAATTGTACATGACTACTTGACAACGCATGAAAAAAGAGGTGAAAAAGTGGAATCAAACTAAATGAAACAACGCAATACATCATCCATGACCATGAGTCTCAATCGATAAAGACAGATAATGATAGTACGTAAAGAAGTCTCATCCCATGACTCATCTATTACTCGGTATTAGTGAATCGTAAAAAAAATTATTGAAATATATCCATGTGGGGTCTTGTTTTGAAGAGTTTATTGCGAGGAACACCATGGTGCAATTGGATTTTAATTACGATACTTGGTTTAGGTGCTATGACTTTTTTCTATTTTAAAAAATAGCTAGTGGGAGATAATTAAGGCTAAGTGGGGGTAACTTCTTTGATGACATCATCATACATCACTTTTTAGAAATCCCAATTTTTGATTGAAGAAGACCTCTTAGTGGGTCTTAAGATTATAGGAGTATAGGATTTATTCATGCTATTACATCCCATAGCTCAAAAAAATGATAACTTATTATAACAATTTATAGCGATGATTTTTTATGAAAATAGCTATCTATGCTCAATAAGCTCTACAGCTTTATAGCTCACAACTTTTTTTATCCATCTTGGCATCGAAATACTCAATCTGTGTTCCAAACATTGCCACCTCGCCCTAGCTCTTATGAACACTATTAACATTGGCTCTCTTATGAACACTATATTAACATTGGCTCCACCATGATTACTACTAACACTAATTAACCCTAGAATAATAGGGTACCACAACACCTCTCGGATCCTTCTGCAAAAAATCATGACTATAACCCCCACACGATAGTTCAAGCCAGGCTACTAAGAGGATCTCCAAGAGTTTCCTAAAATATTCATTTTCCAAATTCTAAAAAGGCATTGGGAGAAAAAAAGAAGGTCATTTATAATAGTTCCTAATATTTTAGTTCTATAAAATCAAAAAGATTTAAATCAGGAACCCACCTGAAACCCTATACTTCTTTTTTCTTTTTCACTCCCTTCTCCTAAGGCTCGAAAAAAAACACGCGTGGCCTAGAGACTGTGTAACTTTATGTTGAATGGGGTGATTTTTTTCTAATATTTAAAAGATTAGCATAATGGATTACGAGTTGTTGAAGGGTTTTTTTCAATCTTTTAAACAATATGGATTAAGAGGAGGTCCAAGGAACTTTTGGAGATGCTTTAACTACCAAACCACCCCCTCCCCACAATAAATAAAACCTCCTGCTTCATTCCTCATGCCACCTGGAACCTCTAGTCTCCCTTTAATGAGCATGACTACCACAACAACTTATACCCTCCACTAGCAAGTTCCTCTATGTCTAAAACACCCATCTCAGAGTGTTCATGGAATCGCATCATTTTTGACTATGTAGGATTATAATGTACTCCCTCCCCGTCCCCCTATAAAAACTAAGCATTCTAGTATTTTTAATCAACACTAAGTTAAGATGACCCTTGTGTACGTATTTATTAGCAGTATTCTCTCCATCTCTAAATAGTTGACGCTTTATGATTTAAATTCTGTACTAAAATAGTTGTTATTCTCACTTCCCAATGCACTTGTCTCTTCTTCCAATACATCCTTTTGTTTTGCCAATACATCTCAATCTCTACATTTTGTAAGGTATTTTGGTCTTTTGCCTTCTACATTGGTCTCCGTGACAGAGTTCAACTATTATGGGATAGATGAAGTAGTTCATATGAAAAGGTCTATTGACATTTGGCAACTGCTTAGATAATTGTGGTATTAAGAAATTTCCATGCAACCATGCAGTACTTAGTATTAACATCAACATCCTCGCCCCCAAAAATCTGCATGTTAATATGGGAATAAAAGAACTTGGTTGCCCATGGTTTAGCATCCTCAGGGACAAACTATCTCAGTTTTGTCAATATTCCCGCTTGTATCCATGACCTATGGCGGCCAAAGATTTGGACTCAATTGCTGCGTAATGGAGTTTTTCCATGTAAAAAAATCAGCACGTAAATGAAGTAAAGGGTGGAAGGACTCAAGGAATATATACTAAACCAACATGTTTTTGGGAAAAAATTGAATCATGTAATGTCAAGATTATTTTTGGAAAGACACTCAAGAGAGTAGAAGTTTTGTCCATATGGGATTAAACTGCAAAAATGGATTTTATTTATAAGAGAAGGGAGATAGAGAAATTGGATGATCCTTCTCCGAGGACACAATTTTAGAAAACACTGTCATGGTTTATGCAGATAGGAAGAACATAAGTACTCCCTCGGTCCCCAAATAAATATACATATTGTTTTCTCGAAGAGTCAAACTTCTTAAAATTTGACCAAATATAAATAAAAAAATATGCTAATATTTATGATACATACTAAGTATCATTAGATTAATCATAGAATATACTTTCAAATATACTTATTCAGAGTTATAAATATTGATACTATTTTCTATATTTTCAGTCAAACAGACTCCTTTTGAAGAAAGACATGCATCTATTTTGGGACGGAGAGAGTAAATGTTTTCATGTGAAAGTAACATGCAAGGGCTCGATGCTCCTGCATCTGAGGATTAAATTATTTCTTTTCTTCAATTCAATGTCTTTCAGAAAATACAACCTAACTTAACTATGCTCCCATCAATTCATTGATTTCAGAAAATAGGAGTTTGTTTGCCGAAACATATAAGTAGAGAAAAAATTCAATAAGGTTCACATCAAAGGAATCACAGGGTCTGAATTCAGAAATTGCTTTCAATTAAATAATACTAAACTGTACACCTGTCTGTCCTAGATTCATAGAAAGTGTGTGTGCTGGTCTGCTGACCTGGATGGCTGTCTGGATCATCAGTTGGCAGTAGGCTAGACTCCAAACCAAGGAAACTCCCCGTTCCAAACGGCATTGGTTTGTCCTGGATTGTTAGGCCTTGACTTCAACTTTTGTAATGGCGCTCCTGATGACACCTGTAGTTGTGGATAAAACAATCACCGGCCCCTGAATGTTGGGATAATAATGCTATTTACTGATGGTGATATGAAAAGAGAAAAACATGTCAATCTTCACGAACTTCCCATTAATATTTTTTTTCTTTTTTTATAAATGTTTTTTGTTTGAGAAGTTAGGCTTCAGATAGGACCATCGACGTCAACCACTAGAATACTAATCGTGTGACACGTGCACCCTTCGTTCAAAAGGAAAGATTATTATGCGTTTTTATGCATAGCGCATGTGGAAGAGGTCCATGACAAAATACATGTACTTCCTCTGTCCCTTTTTTAATTATCATTGTGGATTTTTTCGTGCCACAAGTTTGACTTGATTTATAAAAAAATACATGCAATATTTATGTCTCCAAATAAATTTGTTAAAAAACTAGATCCAAAGATCTTTCCGTTGAGACTAATTATGATACTAATTGATGATATTTAGTATTTATTAAAATTCAGTTAAAAAGGGGACGGAGAGAGTATATAGATGGGTCATGATGACTTATAATTTGATGAATAGAAGAAACAATATCATTCAATTTATCATTTAATGTAGTTTCATAATATATCTCTTTAATATCGTAAATATATCTCTTTAATATCATAAATATTGATATTTTCTCGTTTAACTTAGTTAAATTCATAATAATTTGATTTTGACTAAATCTGTAAGATCTTTTTCTTTGGGACAATTTGATGAATAGAAGAAACAATATCATTCAATTTATCATTTAATGTAGTTTCATAATATATCTCTTTAATATCGTAAATATTGATATTTTCTCGTTTAACTTAGTTAAATTCATAATAATTTGATTTTTACTAAATCTATAAGATCTTTTTCTTTGGGACAATTTGATGAATAGAAGAAACAATATCATTCAATTTATCATTTAATGTAGTTTTATAATATATCTCTTTAATATCGTAAATATTGATATTTTCTTGTTTAACTTAGTTAACTTCATAATAATTTCATTTTGACTAAATCTATAAGATCTTTTTTCTTTGGAACAGGAAGGTATGTGATATGTCCAATGTTATTTATAATTAATACTGACATCATTTTGTGACACATCCACAACAGTCGGCTTTGCCCTAGTAGGGCATCCTAGGAGCTGCTACCAAGGCCTCCGTGTTGCTATTTGCAATTAAGAGGAGCAAGGACTATCTTTCTCTCTCACCTCAAAATTCTAATTATACCTCTTCGATCTAAAATAAATATATTTCTGGGTATGGATATGCACCAAGAAACATATTTATTTAGGCCCTGTGTAACACCTCAAGTGTTAAGCAAGCATTAGGCACCTAATTAATTAACTTGATCATCATTTATCATGGCATAAGCATCATCAAGCATTTTAATCCTAAATGCATCATCATTTCATGTGTTTGCATTTTTGGTTGGTAATTAATTGCTTGATTGAGTGTTGTTAATTAATTGTCTTGCAAATGACTTGATCAAGTTTGGAATCCCTTGCCCAGCAATTTGAAAAGTTTTAACAAAATTTATTGCAAAAGTTTTGGTGGAATTTGGAGCAAAAGAAATTGAATTAGAAAATTTCCTTTTTAAGCCTTAAATTCAAAATGAATTTGTATTTCAAAATTTATTGGGAATTTTGATTTGAGCCTTAAATGAAAGTTGTTCATCTCAATTTTTCTACAACTTTCATTTTAGGCATATTTCATGAAATTGCTTGCAATTTGTCAAAAGGGACCTTTTGGTTCAGTTTGAATTTCAAAAAAAAAGCATAAGAGACGAGGCCGTTTGCTGCCCACGGCCCACGGCGTCGCCCGCGCCCGCGCCGCCGCGGCGTCGTGGGCCGACCGGCTCGGAGCCGGGCGCCACGCGCCGCCGTCGCCTGGCCGCCAAGGCCGCGTGGCCGGGCGATGCTGGCCGGGTGGGGCCACGTCGGCGCGCGACGGCCTCGCCTCCACCCGAAATGGAAACGCCTGCGCTCCATTTCTCGCTCACTCGCTTCGCCCGCCTCGCTTCGCCCTCTCTCGCTCTCGCGGCGGCGGACCAGCGTCGCCACTAGCCGCTCCAAGCTCCGCCGCCGCCGTTCTCGCTCGCCGGCCCGGCCCGCCAAACCTCGCCACGGCTCCGCCTCGCCCTCCTCCACACCACCACCACACGGGCCGGAGGACCACGGTAAGGGCGCATTCGCCATCTGCCGCCGTAAGCGCCCAGGAGCTCTCGCGCTAGCGTTTCGCCACCCCGCCTCTGCTCTCCCCTCTCAAGGCACGCCGAAGTCAGAGAACTTCGAATCGAACCCGGTGCACTCTTTAGGGCCGATTAGGGCCCTGTCTCCCCCGCCACCGCGCCTGCCGTCGCTCACCCGGCGCGCCCGTGGCGCCATGCACGCTCGGCCACCGCCTCGGACAAATCCCGGCCACATTCACGCGTGGGGTTGCTGGCTAGGGTTTCTTTGGTGCTAGTGCGCGCCTCGCTTTGCCTTGCCATCGCCGGGAGCGATTCGGCGGTGACATAGGGAACGCCGTGCGCCGCTCGTCGCCCGGCCGACTCCGGCCCGTTTCACGCGCAACCGACACCACCACGGGGTGCGGCCCGTCGAGCACACCGGTGCCCTCGGTTTGGGGGGAGCTCACCGCCCGAGCCGAGCCTTCGCCGCCGGTGCACCCTCTGCTCGGCCGGCCGGCGGTGGGCCTGTGGACCGTGGGGTCCCCAGCGCCAGTGACTCGTGGTCCACTGGACCGGGTCCACGCCGGCCCAGAGCTCGGCCCTTTTCTTTTATTGTTTTTCAGAAAATGTGTTTAAATGCTTGTGAATTCATAGCTGGCACAAATGGAGTCCAAAATTGATGATTCTTATTTTTTTGGATTCCTGGTGAATAGATCTATCTAGGAAAAATATGAGATGCAATTTTTGTGGTACTTTTCTGTGTAGTTTTATTTAATTGCTTTAAATGCTAAAATCTGAGTAAATGCATAATAAATAGTATATAGCTCAGAAAAATATGGTTCTTGTTTTGTTAGACTTGTTGTGTGATTTAGTTTCTAGGAAAAATAGGTATCATGTAGTTCCTGTATAAAAATATTAGAATATGATTTAAATTCAATTCTGGGCTGATTCTTAAATGATTTTTAATAAATTAATTATGAGGAGTTATGACCTGGTAATTTTTGATGACTACTCTTGTGCTAAAAAGTTCTAGATAAAAATATGAAATCTGTCGTTTGACACTTTTCAAAGTGCAAAGTTATTAAATGTGCAATTCTGTCCTGTGGCTTTATCTTTTTGTGTAGGCTGTTGTGCTTGATGAAATGTGATGAAAATTTTATCATGGCCTTGTTATAGCATGATGTAGCTCCTGTAATTTTTGTAGATTTTTCTTGACTGTCTAGATAGAGGTCACAGTTCAAGCCTATTGTTTCACAGGAAATGATAAGGCTTTGATTTGATTGCTTTAGTAGGTGCTATATTTATTTTTGAGCACTTTTAGTTATGTTTGAAGTGTTCGTCCTGTTGTGCAGCACCATAACTGAAGTGTGATGTTTATCCAGGATTAGTGTTACTTCTCTTTATTTATGTGTTGTGAGTATGTGTGTGTGCCTATACACACCTCTCTTCTTTATGCACTTCTCTAAGTGTTTAGAGAAGAGATATGCACCTACTCTGTCAAATAACTTGTTAATCATCTTTATTCATAAACATCACACCTATGCATTCCTTATGTTTATACCGTGCATCGCATCATACAGGTTCGCAGGAGGACCCCCAACTTTCGGAAATCGAGGAGAACCCTCAGGAGGAGTTCCAGCAGGAGGTCCCAGCAGGAGGAGACGAGGAAGACCTACCTGAGTGCCCGAACCACTTCGCTAGTGACTTCGAACAAGGCAAGCACCGGAGCATCTACTTACCTATACTTTCTAACAGTCTAATTATGCTTTCTGATTGTTGCATTAAGTATAGGAGTTGTGTGAAACCGTTGATGCATTACATCCTTGCTTTACCATTGAATTATCCTACCTTGATACACCCTACTAGTCTAGGGCGAGTAACATGCTTAGATTGCTTAGACGGTAGAAGTCGGGTGATTTCTGTCATCCGCGAGTATAGGTGGTTACTATGATTGATGGAAAGGCTTATGTTGATATCATCGGTTGATGGTTATGGTTGTGATAAATGGAGACCCAGGAGAGTCTTGTGGGGTGGTTGGACCACAGTGATTCCGTCTGTGTCGATTAAGGACCGTACCGTTGTTGTACCGCAAGTCATATTGAACGCATGCCTCACATTTAGCTTGGGATAAGCACTTCCGACCGCGAAGCCTAACACTATCCAGGCGACTCGAATCCGTTCGCACCGTATTGGAGATGGATGGGGGACCATGGGGGCGCCGAAGAGTAAGTCCGAGGTCCAAAGCATGGTCGGCTAAAGGCGTCGGGTGGTCCCCTGGTGCGGTGGTTCCGATCGAAACCGCGTTTCTTCCCGGATATGTGCCACGGTGACACTGTAGCTCACTTCGGCGGTGAGTGTGGTTTGTGTGAGGAATACCCCCGAGCTCGGTAGTAATCGATTCGAATCGCCATCGTTCTCGGATAGTGAACACCTTGACTTGAGCTGCAGCATCATAGTAATGATTATGGAATATGGTTAATGATGATGATGGGTTAAGCTAATGATTATGATTATGGTTACTATTGCTTGCTTAATCATGACTAATATACTATAATTATGCATAGTATAGGTGCTCACCTAGCATAAATAGGAATGGTTAAGCTGAGCTACCACTTTAAATATTATTACCGCCTTTTTGCAAAAGAGTCAAGCTATCCCCAGATAAAGCCTGTCATACTCCTTGGAGTCTTTTATTTTGAGTCAGTCGGGTAAGTCTAGCTGAGTACCTTCTCGTACTCAGGGTTTTTTTCCGCTTGTTGTTTGTGCAGACGGACATACCTTCCACGGTCTTGCTTGTGCTACCCTGTCTTTTCCCAGTGGACTAGAAGACCTTGGGCAAGGTTAATGTTAATATTCTCCCCAACGACTTTTGATGGATAGACTACGGACCGGCAATTGTATTAATCTTTAAAAATGCGCGAGTTGGGTTGAGCTTTCAAAACTACTTTGCTTTCGCTACTCACATTTTAAGAACTTGGTTTGTAATAAATTTATTTTCGCACTCTGATGTTGTCGAACTATTTGTGAAATGTTGTAACGTGTGAATAGTGACGCTAAACTTGTGCGATCTTGGTTGATGATGTTTGGTTTGAAATCCTTCGAGATTTTCGGACTACAGGGTTTACAATGGCTTAAGTGTGACGATTACTTGCTTAGCGAGTGATTTTTCACTTATGCTTTTATAAATTGGTCGGTTACATTACAGCTGGCATCAGAGCAAGGTTTAGCGGTTCTTGTTCACATGTGTATTTAAAACAAAAGATTTTGGTTTCAAAACTGAATTTTTAACTTATAGATCTATTAGTCTGTTGAGAAAACCTTGTTTGCAAATTAAGAGTGTGCCAGTGGTCATATCCTTTATGCCCAAATAAGGACTCTAGATGGCTATTTAAGTACTAACTTGGAGGCTTGCATCATATTTTCCTTTCACTGTTGCCCATGCAGCAAGGTAATTGTATGGGTGCCATTTGCTTGAATGGTAATGTATGGTTCAAAATGCCTCTACGCCTCGGTAAGTGGGAGTTGTGAGAGCATGGTTGTTCAACCGGCAATCTAGGGGAGTGCTAGTGTGATACCGGAAGTATTTACGTGTCAAAACCATGTACTTACCAAGGTGTTTAATTGTGGGTTGTGCCGTCTGTTGAGACGATGCCGTCATGAGGACGAGGATCAGGTAGTTGTACTACGTATGCGTGTGTTTGGGAATGCACGTATATGTGAGTGCTTAATTTTTACATTCCTACAATGCATTATATTCATACTGTTGGGATGGGCTGAAGTGGATTTTCTGCAGGTACATAACAGCACTTCGTGTAGAACGTTTAGTTATACGCTATGAGAGAACGTTGTATGCCACCGTTTATCCGCTAGAATTATTTTTGCTAAGTTTGTGAGAACGTAAGATTCGTGCATACATCATGTTTGTTCATCTCATGTCATTGCATTTACCTTCCCTTGTAAATTGGTTACTTCCGTTAATTAAAAATTGGATAATTAATTACTTGACTCACTCGGGATAAATTTCTAAACAGATGGCCCGTACCAAGCTGCATCGCCGCAAGTCCACCGGAGGCCGTGTACAGCGTGGGACAGCTCGCACCTCGCAACACTATCCGGGAGTCTCACTTCTGGAGGAGTTTGGGATGCCCACGCTTCTTTGGCGTGTGTTGGCCCACGTGGGGTATACGGAGGAGGAGGCGACCCGTGTACTCTGGGTGACCGAGGAGCCGAGCACCGAGGACAACATGGTTCTTTGTGGAGGTTACCGCCCCACCACTCCACGAGAACTCGAAGTGGGAGGGGTGGCGCCTGCGTGCCTACGGAGTCACACCGGAGGAGGGGGCTAGCAGAGTCGCCTTCTTCGTTCTGCGCACCATCATGGAGCGTTTCCCGCTGAGCTTGGCACAGGCCTTGGCAGGAGTGTTTCCTCGTGGTGACCCTGCTGACACGTTCTGGGAGCAGTCCCCCAGCATGGCACGCCGGCCAGGGATTCATGAGATTGAGGACAGTGACAATGCGGCAATGAGTGCCGTGTTTGCTATGATGCAGACTTTGGATGCTACTCAGTCCTGCATGTACAAGATGAATGACTGGAACAAGGCCCTATGGAAGAAGGAGCAGAAAAGGAAGAAGAGGCACTCAGACCGTGTCAGAGACCTGAGGCACCAGATAGAGCTTGTCACAGCTACCAGAGACGATGCTGAGGCCCGTGAGAGGGAGGCCAACAGGGAGGTCGCTACCTTGCGCGCACGTGTGGCACGCTATGAGCAGTATGAGAGGAACAGCGACAGGATGATGGCACAGCTGGTGACAGAGAGGAATGAAGCCCGGAACGACGCCCACCAGCTGGGGCACTGGCTCTTTGACCGTGAGCAGTACATTGACCAGCTACACGAGGACTACCACGTGCTGTACAACCAGGTTTACCCTCACCACCAGCCTGGAGCTGCAGAGATGGAGCCTGGCGTCATTGACGCTGACGGAGGAGAGGAGGACGCCGACTTACCACCTGCCCCTGCACCCGCACCTGCTGGAGACGTTGTTCTCGCCGCTGAGTCTGACGTAGAGAGCGAGCACGAGTAGGCTAGTAGTCTCATCGCTAGTCGTAGTTGCGCTCTTGTTCTTTTGTTGTTGGCATGTAACCATTGTGAGATGTGACTCATGTATGTTGGATCTTCATGTGTTGTGGTGCTATCCGAACGCCTAAAGTCCAGTGTATGTATGCTGGCAAATTTTGGATGTTGTATGCCTTGGATGATGCTATTTCAGTAATCTAATTAGTGATGTTATGAATTGTGGAAAATGGATCGTTATGCCTGTGTGTTGTTGAATGAATTTATTTCTTCCAATAATTCATTGGCATGATTATTGCATTCGCTTACAATGTTGTAACATCACCTAATAATTACTTGTTGCCGGAATATGCAGATGGTTGGGACCCGCCCGCCTTGCGCGAGTGGCAATATGGTAGATGAAGGCACCGCAGTAGCAATGGAGGCAACGGAGGGAATGGTAGTGGTGGAGGAAACGGAGGAAACGGAGGAGATGGGGGTAATGGAGCAAACCCAGGACGGACCTACCACCACCACCACCTCCTCCACCACCGTTGACCGCCTGAGCAACTTTTTTTCAACAGTTCCTCGGCGGTCAACAAGAACATGGAAGCTACGTTCTTGCGATATCGCGGCCAACACTAGCCGTGGAGGCCATCGCGATCATCATGTCAACCAAGATAGCACTTTCAAAGACTTCCTCGATACTGACCCACCCAAGTTCCTGCAAGCCAAGGAACCACTTGAGGCTCTTGAGTGGATCAACACAATGGAAGACAAGTTTCGCCTGCTCCGCATGACCGAGTCATTGAAGGTTGAGTATGGGGCACATCAGCTGCAGGGCCCCGCTAGAATTTGGTGGTCCCATCAACGTACCACCTTTCCGCCGAATGCTCCCATCACCTGGGCACAGTTCACTCAGATGTTTCGCAGCACCTACGTACCTCCTGGGTTGATGGCTATGAAAGTGTCAGAGTTTATGAAGCTTACCCAAGGCAACAAGAGCATGAATGAGTATCTACAGGAGTTTAACAACCTGTATCGCTATGCTCCCTCATATGTGGACACGGAGGAGAAGAAGATAGCTAGCTTCAAGAGGGGTCTTAATACCAAAATGGCCAAAACCATGAGCATCAGTTCGAGGGCTACCTTCAATGAGTTCATCAGTGACTGCTTGACTCAGGAGAATAACAACAACCTGCATGCTGCTTCCAAAAACCGCAAAAGAAACTTTGAGAGAGGATCTTCTCAGTTCAGGCCTCCAATGGCTAATCGTCCGCAGTATCGCCCTCCTGCTCAGAATTCAAGGTTTCGTGCACCAGCACCAAGGAGAAATCCTACAGCTCCACCACCTCCGAAGAACCAGAGGGGTTATCGTCCACCTGCACCTCAAGCTCAAGCCAAGACTGGTGGTCCCACGGCAGCTTATCCCGCCGTGAAGGGCCCATGCTTCAACTGCAATCAGATGGGGTCATTTCGCCAAGTACTGTCCCTACCCGAAGAAGCAGACGACCTATCCTGCCCGTGCCCACCACACCACCGTGGATGAGATTCCCGAAGGAGAACCAGTTACTGCGGGTACGTTTCTTGTCAACAATCATCCTGCAGTTGTTTTATTTGATTCTGGATCATTACATTCTTTTATGAGTCAAGTATATGCACGATCACATGAGTTAGAACTTAAGCAATTAGATTATGGGTACCACATCAGCTCTGCTGGTGCTAATGTCCTATCTAATCAGATGCTTGAGCAAGCGACCTTTGAAATTAGGGATAAGTCATATAGAGTTAATTTGGTAGGATTACCTGGTTTAACTATGGATGTGATCTTGGGAATGAATTGGATGAAAGATAAGCAAGTCGTGATTGATACTGGGAATAGAACAATTACCCTCAAGGATCCTATGGGTGATGGCACTTTCCAGGTGTTATTGCCTCGAGTTGCAGACATGACCAAGTTAACTTATGCTATCCAAGGTTCTTCTCTTGCCGAGATTCCAGTGGTTTGTGAGTTTCCTGATGTTTCTCCTGAAGAATTGCCTGGGCTACCGCCTGACAGAGATATTGAGTTTGCAATTGATTTAGTGCCTGGTACAGCTCCGATATGCAAGAGACCTTATCGTATGCCTCCCAATGAGTTAGCAGAGTTGAAGAAATAGTTGTATGAGCTAAAAAAGTTGGGTTTCATCAGGCCAAGTACTTCTGAATGGGGTTGTCCAGCTTTGTTTGTGAAGAAGAAAGATCATTCCTTGAGGCTGTGTGTTGATTATCGGCCGCTCAATGCCGTAACAATCAAGAACAAGTACCCTCTACCGAGAATTGATATTCTGTTTGATCAGTTGTCTAAAGCTAAAGTGTTTTCCAAGATTGACTTGAGATCAGGGTATCATCAGATCAAGATTCGCCCGTCAGATGTGTATAAGACCGCTTTCGTCACTAGATACGGGTTATGCAGTATGTTGTTATGTCTTTTGGCTTAACGAATGCTCCCGCATACTTTATGTATCTTATGAATTGATCTTTATGCCGAGAATTGGATAAGTTTGTGATTGTATTCTTGGATGATATTTTGGTTTACTCTACAAATGAATTTGAACATGCGCAAACATTTGAGAGTTGTGCTCACCAGACTTAGAGAGCATAAGTTGTATGCCAAGTTTAAAAAGTGCGAGTTTTGGCTGAAGGAAGTTGCTTTCCTTGGTCACATCATATCCGAGAATGGTATTTCAGTTAACCCAGACAAAGTACAAGAGGTCATGGACTGGCAGGCACCAACGTCGTTCCACGAGATTCGAGTTTTCTTGGAATGGCAGGGGTATTATCGCCGTTTCATTCCATTTCTCTAAGATAGCCAAGCCGATGACGAGTCCATCGCAAAAAAGATCATAAGTTTGTCTGGACCGAGGAGTGTGAAGCAGCTTTTCGTACCTTGCGAGAGTTGCTAACCACTGCTCCTGTCTTGGCACAGCCAGATATCGAGAAGCCGTTTGATGTGTACTGCGATGCATCAAAGACTGGGTTGGGTTGTGTGTTTATGCAAGAAGGCCGAGTGATTGCTTATGCTTCACGTCAGTTGAGAAAACATGAAGTCAATTATCCCACACATGATTTGGAGTTAGCTGCAGTTGTGTATGCCTTAAAGATATGGAGACATTATCTGCTGGGAAATGTGAGCCATATCTACACCGACCACAAAAGTCTCAAGTACATCTTTACCCAGCCCGAGCTCAACATGAGGCAGCGAAGATGGTTAGAGTTGATCAAGGACTATGATTTGCAAGTGCACTATCATCCTGGCAAAGCAAACGTTGTTGCAGACGCTTTGAGTCGCAAGTCACATCATCATGTTATAAAGCCGTTGTTTGAAGGAAAGTTCAATCTGATGCATCCCGCGATCCCGCATGATATCCAAGTTCGGTGTTCTCTCGACCAACACGGATCGTTGAAGGCCAAAAGACCGATCCCGGCATCTATCACCTCAAAGAAAAGATGAAGAAGGAATCAATTCCACATTTCGCATCGGATGACAATGGTGTACTTTGGTTCGACACTCGTCTTGTCGTGCCAAAGGATCGAGAACTCAAGAACAAGATAATGGATGAGGCTCACCTTTCCAAGCTATCCATTCACCCCCGAAAGCAACAAGATGTATCACGACCTAAGACCCCGATCTTTGGTGGACCAAGATGAAGAAAGAGATAGCAGACTTATGTGGCTCGATGCGATACCGGGCCGTCGTGTCAAGGCCATTCACATGAAGCCCGGCAGTTTATCGAACCTCTACCAGCCTCGCTTGGAAGTGGGATGACATCAAGTATGGATTTTATCACAGGTTTGCCAACTACACAAAAAGGGAATGATTCGATCTGGGTGATCATTGATCGGCTAACCAAGTCAGCTCACTTCTTACCTGTCAAGACAACCTACAGACCACCTCAATATGCTGACCTCTACATTGAGGAGATTGTCCATCTGCATGGGGTACCCAAGACCATCGTATCTGATAGAGGATCACAGTTCACCGCTCACTTTTGGACCCGTTTGCATGAAGGTATGGGAACTAAGTTATTACACAGCACCGCTTATCATCCTCAGACTTTAGGTCAGACTGAGAGACTTAATCAAGTTCTTGAAGATATGTTGAGAGCGTGTGTGCTATCTGCAAAAGGATCGTGGGAATCCTGGCTACCTTTGGCTGAATTCTCCTACAACAACAGTTATCAAGAAAGTATCAAGATGGCACCGTTTGAAGCTCTATATGGCAGAAAGTGTAGAACTCCGTTGAACTGGGTAGAAGCGGGAGAAAGGAGATACTACGGTATTGACTTTGCCCCCGAAGCTGAAGAGAAGGTTCGAACCATCCAAGAGCATATGAAAGCTGCTCAGTCCCGACAAAAGAGTTATGCTGACAATAGAAGAAGACCTTTGATGTTTGACGTAGGTGACTATGTATACCTCAGAGTTTCGCCGATAAAGGGTACACAAAGGTTTGGAGCCAAGAGGAAGCTTGCCCCAAGATATGTGGGTCCATACAGGATTCTCGAAAGAAGAGGTGAAGTTGCTTATAAGTTGCAGTTACCAGAGTCAATGAGTTCAATCTTTCCGATCTTTCACGTCTCTCAGTTGAAGAAGTGTTTGCGTGTGCCCAAAGAAAGAGTCGATGAGCAAGATTTGAGGCTAGCCGCTGACCTGGTCTATAAAGAAGAACCTGTGAGAATTGTGGATAGCAGAGAAAGAGTTACTCGGAATCGTTTGGTGTGAACTTACAAGGTCGTGTGGAGCTACCATGATGATAGAGATGCATCATGGGAAACCGAGGATTACCCGAAAAGAAGTTTATCCCGAATTCCATAAAAACCGGTTAGTAAACCCAAATCTCGGGACGAGATTTCTTTTAAGGGGTAGGGGCTGTAACACCTCAAGTGTTAAGCATGCATTAGGCACCTAATTAATTAACTTGATCATCATTTATCATGGCATAAGCATCATCAAGCATTTTAATCCTAAATGCATCATCATTTCATGTGTTTGCATTTTTGGTTGGTAATTAATTGCTTGATTGAGTGTTAGTTAATTAATTGTCTTGCAAATGACTTGATCAAGTTTGGAATCCCTTGCCCAATAATTTGAAAAGTTTTAACAAAATTTATTGCAAAAGTTTTGGTGGAATTTGGAGCAAAAGAAATTGAATTAGAAAATTTCCTTTTTAAGCCTTAAATTCAAAATGAATTTGTATTTCAAAATTTATTGGGAATTTTGATTTGAGCCTTAAATGAAAGTTGTTCATCTCAATTTTCTCTACAACTTTCATTTTGGGCATATTTCATAAAATTGCCCGCAAGTTTGTCAAAAAGGGAGCTTTTGGTTCAGTTTGAATTTCAAAAAAAAAAATGAGCAATTGCAAACGGACAAAGCGTTTTGCCCACGCCCACGGCCAGCGTCCGCAGCGCCCAAGGCCCGCGCTGCGGGCCGACCGGCTCAGCCGGGCGCCACGCGCCGCCGCTGCCGCCGCCCGCGCCGTGGCGTGGCCGGCGATGCCCGGCCGGTGGGGCCACACGCCACGCCACGACACGGCCTCCACCCGAAATGGAAACGCCCGCGCTCTGTAATTTTTGTAGATTTTTCTTGACTGTCTAGATAGAGGTCACAGTTCAAGCCTATTGTTTCACATGAAATGATAAGGCTTTGATTTGATTGCTTTAGTAGGTGCTATATTTATTTTTGAGCACTTTTAGTTATGTTTGAAGTGTTCGCCCCTGTTGTGTAGCACTATAAAGCGAAGTATGATGTTTATCCGGATTAGTGTTACTTCTCTTTATTTATGTGTTGTGAGTATGTGTGTGTGCCTATATACACCCTCTTTTTTATGCACTTCTCTAAGTATTTAGAGAAGAGATATGCACCTACTCGTCAAATAACTTGTTAATCATCTTCATTCATAAGCATCGCACCTATGCATTCCTTATGTTTATACCGTGCATTGCATCATACAGGCTCGCAGGAGGACCCTCAACTTTCGGAAATCGAGGAGAACCCTCAGGAGGAGTTCCAGCAGGAGGTCCCAGCAGGAGGAGACGAGGAAGATCTACCTGAGTGCCCGAACCACTTCGCTAGTGACTTCGAACAAGGCAAGCACCGGAGCATCTACTTACCTATGCTTTCTAACAATCTAATTATGCTTTCTGATTGTTGCATTAAGTATAGGAGTTGTGTGAAACCGTTGATGCATTATATCCTTGCTTTACCATTGAATTATCCTACCTTGATACACCCTACTAGTCTAGGGCGAGTAACATGCTTAGATTGCTTATACGGTAGAAGTCGGGTGATTTTCTGTCATCCGCGAGTATAGGTGGTTACTATGATTGATGGAAAGGCTTATGTTGATATCATCTGGTTGATGGTTATGGTTGTGATAAATGGAGACCCGGGCGGAGTCTTGTGGGGGTGGTTGGACCACGGTGATTCCGCCTCGTGTCGATTAAGGACCGCTTGGATTGTTGTTGTACCGCAAGTCATATTGAACGCATGCCTCACATTTAGCCGGGCCGGATAAGCACTTCCGACCCATGAAGCCTAACACTATCGAGGCCGGCTCTCGACCCTGCTCGCACCGTATTGAGATGGATGGGGACCTGGGGGCGCCAAGAGTAAGTCCGAGGTCCAAAGATGGTCGGGCTAAGGCGTCGAGGCGGTCCCCTCGGTATGCGGTGGTTCCGATCGAAACCGCGTTTCTTCCCGGATATGTGCCACGGTGACTGTAGCTCACCAGCGTGAGTGTGGTTTGTGTGAGGGATACCCCCCGAGCTCGAGTAATCGATTCGAATCGCCATCGTTCTGGGACGGTGAACACCTTGACTTGAGCCGCAAGCATCGTAGTAATGATTATGGAATGTGGTTAATGATGATGATGGGTTAAGCTAATGATTATGATTATGGTTACTATTGATTGCTTAATCATGACTAATATACTATAATGATGCATAGTATAGGTGCTCACCTAGCATAAATAGGAATGGTTAAGTCGAGCTACCACTTTAAATGTTATTACCGCCTTTTTGCAAAAGAGTCAAGCTATCCCCGGATAAAGTCCGTCATACTCCTTGGAGTCTTTTATTTTGAGTCGGTCGGGTAAGTCTAGCCGAGTACCTTCTCGTACTCGGGGTTTTTCCCGCTTGTTGTTTTGTGCATGACATACCTTCCACTGCATGCTTGTGCTACCCGTCTTTTCCCAGTGGACTAGAAGACCTTGGGCAAGGTTAATGTTAATATTCTCCCCAACCGCTTTTGATGGATAGACTGACGGGCACCTTCGTATTAATCTTTAAAAATGCGTGAGTTGGGTTGAGCTTTCAAAACTACTTTGCTTTCGCTACTCAGATTTTAAGAACTTGGTTTGTAATAAATTTATTTCCGCACTCTGATGTTGTCGAACTATTTGTGAAATGTTGTAACGCGTGTGAATGGTGACGCTAAACTTGTACGATCTTGGTTGATGATGTTTGATTTGAAATCCTTCGAGATTTCCAGACTACCGGGTTTATAATGGCTTAAGTGTGACGATTACTTGCTTAGCGAGTAATTTTTCACTTATGCTTTTATAAATTGGTCGGTTCTGTTACACCCTGTTTGGGTCAAGAGATAGTAGTTAGCTGCTAATAATCAGTTTCTTAGATCGAAATAGGTTTAGCTAATACTGTAACTAATTATTAGCTGAATATTTAACTAACAATTATTTCACTAGTTAAATCAAAGTAGCTAATTGCAGCTAATAATAATAGTTGTGATCTCAAATAATTATAAAAATTAATTTATTTAAAGACCGGAGAAAATAGGAACAAAGGTACGTATACATCAAACTCAGAAGAGTGCGGGAGGTTGTGGCCTTGCTTATGGGTCATCTCATCAGTGACCAGCCGGTCACCGTCCATCCTTTGGCAGCACCAAACACCGCCACCTTGCCCCAGCTCTTGTGAACGACACGCTGTCAACGTGGGCCCCACTATGATTTACTACTTAAAACCAGAATTACTACCATCGAATATCTGTCAACAACCCTGTATCTTCCCACAAAACCGGGATCAATAATCGCAACCGCCATGTACGACAGTTCAGGCCAGCCTGTTAACTACCAAACCTCCCCTTCACCCCTATAAATCTGAACCCATGGCCTCCGCCAGCCCCATTCCTCCTCACGCCGCCTCCACGCCTCCAGCAGAACCCTAGCTGATCCCGCTCCGGCGCCGCCACCTCGACTTCCGTTCCGTCCCGTCCGCATCGATTCGATGGCCCGCGTCTCCGCCGCCGTGATCGCCGCCTTCGTGGCCCTGGCCGCGCTGGCCACCGCTGCCTCCGCGGCCGAGGCGCCGGCCCCTGCCCCGGTGTCCGGCGCGGGCGCCCTCTCGGCGCCGCTCTCCGTCTGCTGCCTCGCGGCGCTGCTCGCCGCCTTCCTCCGCCACTGAGGTGGTCGTGGTGGGAGTGGGCCCGTTTGCGTGCGCATCTTCAGATTGGATCTAGCGGTACAGTAGTAGTGGGAGTCTGCAGTCTAGTGGTAGTAGCAGGTATCGTAGCGGTGGTGACAGTGTTATGAACAGGAGGCATTTGTTTTGTCCGCGTGGGTGGCGGGTGGATCTGAGGGTTTGGAGAGGATTTTTTATGGTGGATTTGATCTAGTATTATGGATTGGTGTGAGTTCATTACTGTTATTACTTATTTATTGTGTGCGTTTCTGTACCTACTGCTCACCGGCTCTCCTCTGAGAGGATTACTATTATTATTATTATGGATTCATGATGTTTTATTACTAGTATGCTATTGCGTCTTCTTTGTGCAATCAGTGCATTAATTTTATTGAAACTTCATACATCGACCGATGGTAGAAAGTTGAAGTTGCAAAACCGTCTCTCCCCACATCTCGAAGGTGTCGAAAATCTTTAAGTTTGCTCTTGATTAATTATTTATTTAACCATTGGGGTCGACTATTGATGTGCCCAGCTAGCGGGGATCTGAGTATTGTTGAGGCACTGAGATGTGTATGGCTAGAGTGATTTGCCCTGTCGAGCATCTGAGCAGATGGATTTTGATTCGAGATGGAATCTGTGCCGTGCGTAACGTGTGTCTCGGCAGGAAGGAGAAGAGGAAGCTTTGTAGCTTAAAGGCTAAGCAAGCGCGCACACGCTGTACCTGCGCGATGGAGATGCCTGTACGGCGGGTGTCCACCTGTTAGGACAGCACATGGGCAGCGGTTGGGTTGGGTTCGTTGTGACCACCTGGACACCTGGTCCACCCCCACGCCACCCCATACTACCCATGAACCACCCGCTTCGCCATCCAAGTGCGACATTCTTCCAGAAATTTCTGCGTATATAATACGAAGTACACATTTGCCAAACGACGTTGCACTGATCCTGTTGCCTACTATGCGGAATAAATAGAGATAGAGATGGCAATGGCAGTCTATGTGGAGTAAATAGAGATGGCAATGACCAGGGGCAGGGTCAGGACTTTGATATAGAGGCCCTTCAAACTAATAACAATTATGTATATATAAAAAAAATAGATGCACGGCTAGAGTTTACAAGCAAATCTAGAAACTTTTAGAAATCAGGATGATTTTTTATCTAGAAATATTTATCTAAAAATTTATAGTATTTATCTTTTATACATATATATAAAAACCCCTCTACACTTCGTTGACGAGCCGTGTGGGTCACCGAGCAGTGGTTTTGCTACTGCTCAGCGTAACAACCAAATAAGTATTTTCTGTTATAATGCAAAAGAAATATAAAAACTAAGAAAAAGAACGCGGAATAGCTCAGTGAAAATGGGATAGAATAAATTAGCCCTATGTCTCTAACATTCATCCTATCACTCTAATTCTTATATCAAGAAAAAAAGCACGGTAATAACAAAGAGTAAAGAAAACAAGGAAGATAACAAGAAGATTAGCCCTAAATAAAATATAAAAGCTATTAGAAACCAATCAAATTCAGAGGGAGAACAAATAGGAAAGTAGAACAAGTAAGATAAGTACGTTCGTAGGCAACAATAAAAAGAAGAAAGGAGAAGAAAATAATAGAAAGACTAATTCTTAATTATATAAGAAATTTAAGCATAAATAATATCATGAGTAAAATTCACCGGTGGCCCTGAGTGTTATCTAGATCCTTAAAGTTTCAATGTATTTTTGGATCCCTATAATTATAACGGGTCTCATCTAAATCCAAAATAGATATTTATCCATCCCGGTATCCTATGTAGGATGTCGCTGACAAATAGGACCGCCATGTTGGTGGTAAGACACCGTCTTAGAAAAATCATATTTTTTTCATACAACTTCGGATGAAGATGTTTTTAAATAAAATATGTTTTTAAGTCAACAAGCCTTAGTACGTGATTAATATGCTGCTGAAACTTTATATTATTTTTAAGCATCTGTCACATAAAAAACTTAAAACAAAAAATTTGTAGATCTCAAAGTCCTACAATCTTTTTTATAAAAATCATCTTCATCTGAAGTTATATAAAAAGATACAATTTTTCTAAAATAGAACCTTGCTACAGTGACATGCCATGTAGAACACAGGTCAGATACACACTCGTTTGAACTTCAATGAGACCCGTTAGTCCGTTACAACTTTAGTGAGCCAAAAATGCATTTGAGATTTTGAGGACTTACATGACACTGACAATTTTGAAAACTTCACTCTTATATCATTAACTAGCTAATTGAAGTATTATAAGTAGATAATTAAGGGGATGTAATGTAGGGAGGGGGCATATAAATGCTGAGGGGTGTTGAGAACCACTCAGCCCCTCTTCCCTACGCCAAGGGCAATGATGCCACGAACCAATTATGCCCAAAAATAGAGTAGCGAGGCATGTTTGGTAGCTCAAAAATAGGACCTGTTTAAACAGCCTGCTGAAGATGCTCTAGCAGCAGGCCATCAAGGTAAGTCATCAATCACGATAACAACATCTCACTAAATAAAAAGCGAGGAACAAACATAAAAGAGGTGGAAAAACTGGAGCACGAACTAATTATAAGCCTGAGATCAACAACAAATAAACTCCAACTTATAATCTTATTCCCTTCACTGACGAACTAGGCATATCGACAATATTATTGGTTTCTTTGTGACAAGAATCAAAACAATGGGCGAAACAAAATGACTTTCTCCTCCAATGGAAGGTCACCGCACCACCTATCCAATATATTTCGAAACTAACTAAACCGTTCAGCTTGCTTTTTATCCCCCGACATTAGCCTACACCACGGACAAAAAAAAGGAGACTAGATCCCTGCCGAAGGAGCTAATCCAAGTAGAAGAGTGTCACGATCTTCCGAAGGTTCTTGGCCTCCTGGCATGTTTCCATCAGCAGCTTGCTGTCATGGAATGCGAAGCAGATCACCTGTTGGACCTTAGAGATGATGTCCATATTGCATAACCTGAAGATTGCAACAGTTGTCATTAAGCATAAAGGTGATATTCTAGTCAGAATACATGTTTATATAGAGAAAAAAAGAAATGTGACTCGTCGTTCAGTCCATGTCCTCCTGTGCAGGCTAAAGGGGTAGTGGAAAGGGTACAACATATGATACGCTCTGACAAATAGGCAAAAAGACATAGACTGGTTTTCTAAAAATAAAACTGATTAACAAAAAAAATCTGTCAGGATAAAAGTACAATATCTACCCTTGGACAAAAAAAATATCTGTCAGGATAACAGTACGGTATCTACCCTTGGACAGTCCCCAATCTAGAGTAATTAAATATTAATCATGGCATCAACCTGTCCACTGCTGGTTTTGATTCAGTGTCTTATATTCATGCAATCGTTCTGTAAATGAGGCAGCAGAAACTATTGCAAAATCAGCAGAACAGTTTTTGGTTCAGCGCAGTGTAATGAAGTTCTGGATTGTACCCAAACCATCAATGATTTATTGAAACTAAACAAAGTGCCAACAATTATTCCATAACTACATATCCGAATTGCCTATGGACAAATATGCAATCTGTTTTGCCCAAAAACAAAGGATGCAGCACCTACACTTGTGCAAACTCTGAAAAGAGATGGAACTAAGTGATAGTATGATACACTGCATGGACCGAATAGGTATCTAGCCACACCACTGGTGAGAAAAATAGAGTTTAGGAAAAACCATGAGCAGTTTGAAAAGCTAGCTCACTAACCTGCTAGCCTCAAGTAGTGGCAAATGATCATACTGCGGTTTCTCAATCAAGTTTTGTACCTATAAAAAATTACAAAATGTCATTGAAGCATTTCAAATTTATCATATATGGAAAAAAATTAATCAGCAGGATGCTATTAAATTCCCCAAGGCATGTTATTAGAATTAACACATATAACAGTGAATGCTTAATGATATGGCTTTTGTTTTCTAACACGCAGGACAGCTGCACATCTTTATATTAGCTATCTAGCCAGAATCCCAGATTGTCGAATAATGCTGATGGTTTCTTATTTCTGAATGATTCAAATGCCATGGTGAAACATTCCTAACCAAGTGCCCACACTGATTTTCACCATACTTATGATCAAGCTTGTTAAGTTCCTAAGGATAGTAGCAACAGAACACCCCAAAGATCCAAACAAACTATACAGCTTTCTTATGTAGCAACTGACATACGACGGAACTGAAGATCAGTGACAGCAGACGAATTAATTAGGAGAACTGAAGTGAAAATAAATAGAATTCTCTCTTGGTGAAGGACGAATCAAGTTAACTATTTATCATTGTACTATTCTCTAGTCTATACAGAAAAGCACAAATCATTCTCTTTCAATAACAATGTTCTCAAGCATCAGTATTGATATGTATGGTCAGGGTGTCAAGGAGAGATCACAGTTAAAAGAAATGGCTATAAAACCTAACTCAGAGGTAATAATATTATATTTTAGTAGTTTAGTGTAAACCAAGTAATACAAAACATCAATTCATTGATATAAAAACACAGCTAAGGAAGCTTATGCAGCAGTTGTCATACAATCAGCACCACAAGCATGGTTTTGCCTTTTCCCCCTTTTCTGCGGCGCTCTAAGAAATTTTTACACAACTGTGTCATCATTGTCAATATGCTGAAAATATTGTGATGACTGATGAGCATTCTATCAATCGATACAAAACCACTAAATGCTACTAAATACATAGAACAAAAGGTAAATTGGCGTGCGTAGGGGCTTTGAGTAACAGGTCTGGAGCTAAGTTTGGCTAGAAAATGACCAATTCAGAATATAAATATCAAGAAGTCTCATTTCAGAATAGAAATATCAGGAATTCTTACTTTAGACAACAGTTCTTGGCTTTCAGGAGGCTGCTTCTTTAGACTTTGAGGTAAAATTACAGTAAGCAACTCTGGCTTTTCAGCTCTTAAAGCGCCCCTGATAACAGCTGCATTTGTTCCAGAAGCCCCAGATGTGAATATATGATTTTTCTGTAAATTATACACAAACATTATTAACAAAGCTAGAGAGATCAAGATCATATGAACCACACTGGCATATAAATCAGGGAGATCATATGAATGACAACTACACATAGAAACATACTGTTATGACCATAGCATAGCTCAGGATCTCAATAAGCTGTTGATGCATAAATCCCATGTTGCGAGTTCCAAAGAAACCTATTGCACGAGGTCCTTGCTGCTGAATAGCCAGCAGCTCCTGCATGACCACAAAATAAATGAGATCAGTTCATAGAATAAATCAATTAATAAAACCCATATATGCTAAGTAGCATTGATTATTGAAATTCTGACTGTATCACACTAAGTTCAAAAGGTTTAATAACCACTAAAGTTCACTTTCAATAGAAAAATCAGTTCAGTATAAAATGATAAGGAAAAAACTACCTGTAGGTAATCTAGATCTGGGATCTGCTTGTATTCTGGTTCAGCAACCGTTGCAGTGCCCTTTACAAGAGTCTCTACCTGAGTAGGAATCTTTACACCATCATCATCTGGCCCAAAGACAGCAGCAGCATCCCTTCCTTGACTGCTCACATCACCTTCATGCCCATCTCTTCGCATGTATCCGCAGAGCAACTATATACGAGCACAATAAAAACAGCCCTGGCAGTAAATCATTAGTGAAAACCAAATATATTGCAGTATACAGAAATAAAAAGCCCAGTTTATAAAAAAGGTTAAACCCATACTGATTAGTCAAAATTAGCTATCAAGAAATCCTGTATCTAGAGTAACACCATAGCACAAGATAGGCTGCAGCCATTTAAGACACAACCTAAATTCACCAGGTGGATTTTATATGCGGCCGTCGATTTAAACCCAACTTTCCAGATATATTGCAGAAAATGTTGAATAAAAAGACAGCAACAAAGGTGATAAGAATTCCAATCATTGGATTCTGAATAAATGAGGTTAAGCTGATTCTGATGGAGCATAAAATAGGGACTCTACTTTATACTCTGAGCTACATTGTTCACCTTTTGAGGCATGCTAGAGAAAAGCTATAGCACAAACACTTTTGACACGTAATGAGAGTAGCCAACAGAATATATGTGAAAAATGGTTAACTTTCTGAATGGTGGTCTTTGTATCAATTCCAGCAAGAAAGTTCCATATCAACTGATGTTGGTACTAAACCGAAGCTGCTGTATGGTTTATATTGATGCAGGCATAACTCACACTCAGGAAAGGTGTGAATGCCACTGTCCAAACTTTAGCAAGGATCTAAGCAGCAGATACCAGCAACACAACTAGGACTAGCTGTTACCATGAACTGTAAAAAGATCAAATTTGGACCCCATTTTTTCTTTTCTGACAATGAATTTTGGGTGAACATTGGAACTACGATGATATATGGCACTTTTGATGTGACAACAAATCTTGGTAACACATTGTAGAGATTCAGCGAGCGTATAGGCTTGACATGAAAAAACAAGAATAACTGTTAAATCCTTTGGCACACAAGGAATTTCGATATAAACCAATACCGATACATACTCAATTTTGAGACCATATAGTCTGTCACCTATCTATTATTAATTGACCTTTGAATGTGTAATAATAAACATAAAAAAATTGTCATCGCAGCAGCAATGCAAGGGAGAAACAGTTTAACAGCAAAGTGAGAAAAAAGAAAAAAGAAAAAGTTATAGTCCAACCCACGATATCATGCAGACCAAACAACAAATCAAGTTTATCCATAGGAAGCAAGTACCCGGTTCAGAACTCCCGGCGGCTGCTTCTTGGTCCCCAGAACACATCCCAGCACGGCGCCGCCGCGACTCCGCGCGGGCAAGAAGCCGGCAAGTCTGAGGTGAGTTGGCGGCGGCGTCCTGAACGAGGGAAGACCGGCAACAGGCGCCGCGGCGCAAGAACCCGCCATCGTCATCCGTCGATTCCAATCCACGAAGAGGAGGGAGGGAGAGAAGCGCTCGAAGTGATGTGCGTGGCGGCGTTCTCGTGACCAGGCGGGGGTGGCTGCGCGGCGCGGCGCAGGTCATGTGGGAGGGGAGGAGGAGGAGGAGGGCATTGCTGGGTGGGCTCGTGGGGATGAGACGAGAGAGGAGAGGAGACGGCAGGCACGGCACCAGTTGGGCTGTGAGGCCGCAACTGGCTCGTTTGGTGGCTTCCTCTCCTCTGGCGGCCTCGCTGCCTGGCTGGCTGGCTGGCTGCTGTGGTGCGCGTGTGGGGAGGATCTGGACGCCTTTGGATAACAGGCGGCGCACCATCTTTGCCGTCTCTGCTTGCGCCTCTCTTTGTGTCATCACATCTCTTTTGTCTCTGCCGGCTACCGCGGTATATTCTACGTTTCTCATCTTTTTGTAGTAGAGATCGTTTGGTGGATCGCACGATTGATCAGCAACTGATTTTATAAGCCGACTGATAAGCTAAAATATTATTGAAACGGCTGATTTTCTATAAGAAAAAAATACTGGTAGCCTGAAGCGAACAAGCTCGAAAGCATGGAGGCCGTCTTTGCTTGCCCTCTCCTGTCTCTGCCGCCTGCCGCGGTGTTCTACGCTTCTTGCATTGAGTTCGCCTGCCGGAACTAGTTTGTAAATTAAATTGAGGTGGTCTAAACTACTATGCATTTCTTTGGAGCGAGGTCTGCCAAACTGACTATAACATTCCCTCTTTTTTTGTCGACTGTTTAGGGTTTCATTTAGAATGAGCATAAGCTTTTTCTAACACCATAAAAGAAAAATTCATCCGAGATGGGTTCGGAAGGTTCGGTGAGCTAGAGAATTTACGTAGTATAAGCATTTTAATACTGCATCACGTTTCTGTACATAAACCTCTCGTTTTCTCTCCTTCCTTAATTGAGAGGCAGAGCTCCTACCGTTTTCCTAAAAAAAAAAAAAAAAAGAACTTGGTATGTCCAGCCATAACGCCACGGCAATTTTTTGATTCGCAGGTGGACCATGAAACTGCTGAACGCGCATATGTGCTGCTGAGCCTTTTTTGGTGCCCCAAATTTGTTACTCCTCCATTCCAAATTAGAAATCATTCCAACTTACTCGAAGAGACAAAACATCTCAAATTTGACTAAAAAACTATAAAGAAAAAAAGATTTAGACATCAAATAGTAAGTATACTATGGAAATATAATCAATAATGAATCTAATGACACTTAGTTGGTATGACTATGAAAATTGGAATGACTGTTAAGTATCTGGTGCTGTTGTGAATAACCAATCGCTGACAATAAGAAATACCACCAGGACCATATAACTATGTTCCTAGATTGTTTGCTGACTGGAAATCGCACCAAATAGTGCCCGATCTCACAATTGATCACCAACCCATTATTACCAAAGCATGGGGATATATCAGGATATATGTACAGGTGCTGAATAACTTGGCAAAGAAGTGCACTGGACGAGCCAAAAAATTCAACTTCAACGGCTCAATCTAATTCCATTAACAGAGTGAAGCGACACTATGTATCTACAGCTCATCGTGGGTTTTTGCCTCATCACTGGCAGCAGCAGGTTGCTGATGCTCGAGTAGATAGCGAGCTGCCAACGCCGCTTGCGCAGCCGCGCCATAGGGGAGGGCATCTTCGTTGATGGTGAAGTAGGGGGAGTGATGGGGCGCCTGCAGTCCGCGAGTCTCATTGTACATACCCACGAAGTAGTAGTAGGTTGAGGGGACTGCCTCAGCGTAGAATGAGAAGTCCTCAGCGCCCATTAGCGGTTGCCTGTCCCTCACGTTCCTAGAGCCAACCATCTCGCTGGCCACACTCACGAAGAAATTATGGAGCTCAGGGCTGTTGATGGTAGGAGGGAAGAAAGGACGGTCCTTGGTGAGGAAGTCCACGCTAGCGCTGCAGCGCTGTACGGATGCTTGAGACACAATCACCTGAAACATGAAAAACAAAGTAGCTGAGGTCCTCTCCTCTGCAGGACAATCCACAGTGAAATTTTATAAGATGTTTATAACTCCAGAGGTGAATATAGTTGGGAACTCAGTGCAGGTGACTCAAGAGTTCGGACCATTGTGACCCAGATAGTTCCATCTACAAACCTACCAACCCATAGTAACTATGAGGAGACTTGTTTTGCAAGTTCAGCAATACCATTACCAAGGTGAAAGCTACAAGCAATTTTCATTAAAAAATGTGAAAGATAAAAACTATTACGAGTACTGAAACAGCAAATTACATGTGGGTCTGTATCCATGCAACTTTCCAAAAATTGAGTTTATTCATGAGAATAAGTGTCAGTAACTGCTCTTGTGCTCAAACTGACAGAGGTACAATCTAACACAAGCAAAATAATGGAATGCAACAAACTTTAGATGTGCACCAGCTTATTCGTTTGTAATACCCTTGGTTGTAGTATATATTTAAATTATGTGACAGCATAGAGGATGTCGTTCCAGAGCCACTTGCAAGTATCCACTTCTCTAAAGCTATCGATGAAATTCGCAGATCGATCTATTTAAAATTACTCTCATTATCTTAACAGCAACTTCATATTGAAGGCAATTTTGAATCTTTTATTTTTCATCTAAGAGAACCTAATTGCAGAAAATAATTAAGAAAGAGTAACACAAAGTTCCCAAACAAATGCTCTTACCTCTTCAATTCGCTGCTTCAATTGATTAAAACTCTCTTTCAGAAAGGCTCGGAAGGTGCCACCTATAGTAACAGAATCAGGGATCACATTGAAGGCTCCACCTCCTTGAAACTTTCCAACTGTTACAACCTGCAGAACACAGCATGGATCCAAATAAAAAAAATCATAAAGTGGACTACTGGAGTGTAAATAAGGATAAATTGCCAAAGGTTCAACATAACAGAAGTACAATAGTCAGTGCATTGAACAAAATGATGGGAACCTGGGAGTAATGTATTGAATAAAAAAATTGTATAATTCTTGTGATACAAAATCATTTTTGCTTATGAAATTACAATTTCTATATTGAACAATTTAAGAGTTTAAAACTTTTAAGTTTTGAATAGTATATAGCAATGTATAAGAAATACTTTGTGCTGTCTATCTATAACAAGTCCAGGAAAATTTGTACCTTCTGTGTTAGGACCAGGATAAAAAGCTCAACAAGATCTTGACAAATTTCAAACAGATCTCGCAACACATGACAGAATAATTTTACATAGTTTGTTCTATTCTGGTTCTGTGAGAGCATCTCCCATAGATTAGCCAAATGACTTTGTAAAGGTAAATATAGCTATTATTAGGAAAAAATGGCCTCCAACAGATTCTATATGTGGAACTCCAAATTAGCTAGCTCTTCATCCCGGAGATTTCAGTCTCCATAGATGGGTAGCCTGTGCCACTCGCCATCCAGCCTTTTTCCGCACAACAGGCTGGCGCAGCCACCAACAGGCTGTGGCGATTCCTCGTCAAGCCGTGTGGCCGGCTGGATGTCACACTGGCCGGCCCCTTCGTGTCTTGATGGGTGGCTGGGGCAGCCACCAGCAGGCTGCCACGATTCACCGTCGCCGTGCGGCCGGCCCCCTGCGTGCGTTGATGGCTGGGCTTGGTCAAGCCCCTACCGTGTGTGGCCTGCCGCCTGCTGGACATGCACAATGATGCCTGGGCAGCTGGAACCATCGGGCAGGTCCCCTGCCGCTGAACTTGAGTTGCAGGCGTCGACGAGAAGGTCTAGGCGATGATCCGAAAAGGTAGCGGATGGCCAGGTCTACAGGATCAGGATGCATCCGAAAACAAAAGTTGTGCTGACGTGGCAGGTTTCAATAATGAGAGCCTCAGTTTTAGATTGCTATGAACCTTAGTTCATATGGGGGATAGGGAGCATAACCATTGCCAAGAGGAAGGCCGGGCAAAGTCGGCGTGGAGGGAGACTAGAACATTTGGGGTAGATTGGATTGTTTGTTGTTCATTGCTTGATTCATCATAAGCTGATTACAGGGTTTATATAGAGCAGCCTAGCCCCTAGGCGCACAGCTCTGGGTCCTTTTTTTCTCTCCCCAACATTAACTCTAATCTCTCATTAACTCTCATCTATTCCCCAGACTCTAATTGCCATTGATTACAGCCGGCACCCCCTAGGATACAGTCCTGGCTGCATGCATCTAATTGCCATTGATTACAGCCTCCTTGGGCTGTTGCACGCCCTTGGGAGCTCCCCTGGCTGCATGCACATGACATAGATAGTCTGCTGGAGTACTCTACTATTTTGAGGTGAGATTTATTTTACAAAACAACTAAGGGCCTGTTTGTTTCACTAGGACTAAAGTTTAGTGACTAAAGTTTAGTCCGTTTTAGTCCCTAAACTTCCAAACACCCCTTGCTTTTGGAAGTACTAAACTTTAGTAGCTTTAGTCAGTAAGGAGGAACTAAAAGGGACTAAAGTTCAAGTTGTGAGAGCACATGCCTCTCTTTAATGCGCTTTTAGTCCCTTTTAGTCCCTAGAACCAAACACACTAGGACTAAACTTTAGGGACTAAAGGAAACAAACAGACCCTAAATCACCAAATTTAATATCTCTTTTGGCTGATCTGTTGGAGATGCTCTAATTTAGACCAACAGGACAGAACTTCTATGGATCATATAAATGGATATAGACATCGTCAATCAACAAAGGCTTCCATGCATGGAAATTTATGACATATAACAACAAATTAAGTCACCCAAGGATAGGACGGTACCTGTGAGTCTAAGGGATCAGCTTCTCGGGAAACAAGTTGCTGAAGGCTCACGATAACATTTGAGGCAGCCAATATCGGATCTATAGTGTGATGGGGAAGTGCAGCATGCCCTCCCTTTCCACTTATTACGGCCTCAAAGAATCCACTCCCAGCCATAATAGGCCCTGGCCTGGATGCCAGCACACCAATAGGCACAACATCAGCTATATGAAGCCCAAAAATGGCATCTATGTTTTCCAGAGCTCCAGCTTCTATCATTTTCTGTGCCCCACCGCCACCCTCCTCAGCTGGTTGGAAAACAAGAACAACTGTACCCTACATTAATTAAAAAAATTATAACCATAGAAAACTCATAGGGTGATAAAAAATTTAAAATTCAAAGATTACAAGGCAGTTCATAACTTCATATAACTGATATGGAGGCAACTGAACTAACTGATTTAATCGTCGTTCAGAGAAAAACAACCAAGGAATTCAATGTGGACTTCTAGGATGCCTAAACATAATTACTTAAACCAATATTGGTCGACTAAATGTCGATGCACGCTTTCCCTACAAAGAGAAACATAACCAATTGACAAACCATCTAATGTAACAAATAAAAAGGCAAAGAAAGAGCGGTGCATTGCATTTCATCTACACCTGAGACCAAAAAAAAAAAAAAAGACTCCCTAGACAAAAAAGAAGCTACCTCTTACAAATATAGCATCCATTTTAAGTTATACAAAATATAAGGAAGCTACCATTGGATGACATTATGATACACTCTAGTCTTGAGATCAAGAAATTAAAAAGTAAAATTGGGTAAGAATCAAGAACTACTTGATGAGATATTTCTTTTTAAACAAACAAAAACTCCAGAAAAGCAGAGTCTGCATCTTTATCATTTTCCCAAATCTACAAGGATTGAGAACATGTAGCTTAATGCAAGGAAAAAATTGCAATATACAAATGTTAAACATATTCTATAGTTTTTTTAAGCAATCAACAAATCTCTCTTATCATTTCCACGAATACAGAACAGGTGCTAGGTAAACCATCAAAATTAATATATAACACCAAAAACAATACATCAAATCCAATAGACATCCATGTTTGCCGAAATGAAGGATTGAGTATCCAACTGACTCTTGCTCATACTCCATACTTTAACAATCAAAGATTTATCCATATTTAAATTTATTCAGATTCTCACTCAAAGTTTGAGAAGAGACTTTCAATTACTTCAGAACTTTCATTGTGCAGTGAGAAATTTGCATTGCTTTATATATAGAAAAATATTTTAACCAACCTTCAACTCATCACGATGCTCCTGAAGAATCTTAGCAGATCCCAACAGCATAGCAACATGTGCATCATGTCCACATCCATGCATCTTCCCAGGAACTTTGCTTTTGTGTTCCCATTCCACACTTTCCTGTAAAACAGGACATCAATTTTAACTGGTGGACAGATACAAGATAATTATACTTCTTTTCTTTGCGCAGATGTAGTTTACTAAAATTAAATAATCAAGAAAAAATAATTGAAAATTGATCCTAAAATAATAATCAAACTTGGAGAATAGTACAATGAGAAGCAGCTCTCAACATGTAATCAATCCAACCTGTACGAAATATGAACCTATGGCACCAGAAAAATACATAGAGAATATATCAATAGCAGGCTGTTCGAGAGCTGGTAAAACAAAAAAGAATTTTCGCATTCACCAAGAGAAGACAACTCATGCTCATAGTAATTCAATCATACCAATCAGGTTCAGGAAGAACACAATAATTATGCAATACACACAATCACATATTTGTCTTGTCAATCACCACCTGGAACATGACCCAAGGCTCGCATGACTGTTACAGATACACATAGGCAGCCCATGTGATTCATTTCATTAAGAAGCCAAAGTTTTTTTCTGTATATTCCCAATCAGGAAGGGCAGCTAGGGATCTACCAAGGAGTAGGAGCAGACCTGTTCCTCCCTTTTCTTACCCCATTACCAGGATGTCTGCCATGAATGAACTATATATATGCATACTCGATCCATACTCAATAGGTCATTTCCATGTCGCACGTGCTGGCCTTGGTGGTCATTAGTCCTTAGTACTTTGTATTGCCCCGCAATAAGTTTCAACGGATAAGGAATTCTAAAACAAAAAAAAGTCAATGTGCAAATTTCAGCTTTCTGGCGACTCCTAGTTCTTTGAATCCCTGGCGTTCCTCTTCCCTTGACTAAGTCAAATTTAGTTTTGTGGCCACTGCAAGTATGCGGGTTGCTTTTATAATCCAAGCTCACAGTTGAAACGGATTCTTTACCAGAGTAGAGTAGAGACATTTGCTTCTATCCTTATTTTCCAGAATCCGCAGCGAAATCAAGAAGCAGAGGAAGAGCAGCAAGGGCCAACGTAATAACCGGAGCAGAAAACGGAAGGCGGTTTAGACCTGCAAGGGCAGGGCGTCCATGTCCGCTCGCAGAGCGACGAAGGGCGGGCCGCCGGTGCCGACTGTTGCCACGACGCCGGTGACGGCGAAGGGGTGCCTGTAGGGGATCCCCAGTGCGTCGAGCTCCCGGCGCACGAGCTCGCTGGTCTGGAACTCCTCGTATCCCAGCTCCGGGTTCTCGTGGATCCGCCGCCGCACCCCGACCATCCAGTCCGCAAAAACCGGCTCCTTGGCGCGGCGCAGGAGCTCCGCCGGGTCCTGCAGCGCCGCCGGCCCCGCCGCTAGGGACGGCCATGTCGCGGCGGCGAGGACGGCGAGGGCGAGGCCCGCGGCCGCGAGCAGGAGAGGCGGCGACACGGCAGCCATGGGTTGTTGGCTCGGGTGGGGTCTGGCTCGCGGTTCGCTGACGAGGCGGAAGGAATCAGGTGGAGAGTGAGACAGTGAGCCGGCCTTGCTTTTGACGAGGCAAGCGCAAGCGCAAGCGCGCACGAGGGCGGCGCCTGTTTTTTAGCATTTCCGTTTTATTTTAGTCACGAATTTTTTTTTCTTGGCTTGTCCAGATTTTGATGCAACTGCGGTTTTTCGAGCCGCTCTGCGGGCGTGTGCGATCATTTCTGCTTTTCATTGTCTGGCCCTCTCGGGTAGTCAGTCTTCTGTTTCAAGACGTCTCTCCTCGTAGTGGACTCTTTTGGTTGTATTGTAGAATGTGTCGTTACGAGTCCCTGTGACAACCGTGCAAGTGGAATAGTAGAACGGTTGGTTCTTGTCGTTCAGGCATTTGCAGGAACATGGTCCAGTGGCCCTTGCGCTCACCACTCATCAGTCGCGCTTTCCATCAGCGTACATCTCTGCTTAGTTAGAGCTGTAAATCGGTAAACTTCGTTTTTCTGGAAAAAACAAGTCTGTCACCATCTTTAACGTTTTATTATCAGCGTTATAGCGTCAATAACATTGAATTTTATGATTTTGAGCCCTTATCTCGGACAAAAGCTTCTGCTGGTGAGGGTCCTGTCTTTGATAGAGGTATTTACAACATAAGTCATTGTAACTTTGGTCCATATTCTATTTCTATGGACAATGCCTCACGCTTGGTATTCATTTCTGTACCACATTGGCTATGAAAATAGCAACAACAACTAGATGATTACCTTGGCTACTGGCCAGCAACAAGAGCATATGGGAGCTATTAGTTCTTTAGCGCCTCCGATCCAACCATGAAGAGGGATATGGACCACTTGGACTAGACAAGTGATAAGTTGGAAGATCTTGATACTCAGTGGACGATGAATGTGAACATAAACTAGGTTTTATACAGTGGCGGAGGACGGAAAGAAAGTAAGGTATGGCGAAGTCGATAAAGCAAAGCACAGTTAGAAACTAAGTGCTACGTACAACTAACCAAAATGTCCTCAAATCTGCATTCCACGAATGCTAATTGGTATATATATTATGTATGGTATCACATGTTGAAAGGTTTTATTACAGTTTTGCTAATTACTAGTTTGGCTTTGGCCAACAGATTGATTAATTGAACAAACAACAACAGAAAAATACAAAGTTTCAGACTTGGCCGTCATGATCTCAGTTCGCACGTAGCAATTGAAACAACAGCAAAGAGTTGCAGGATAGCAGGAGCCTAGAGGCAAGGTACGAACGACGACCACGCACAGCACAGCAGCCGTCTGGCAGGCAATATCTAAACTAAAGCGCACATGGCCATATATGGCCAGCCCAAACTCAGCCCAAGGCCCAAAGTAATGGTTGGACACAAACGCAATTATCTTCTTCCTCCGTCAGCGCTGCGTTCATCTTCAGGGCTTCAGCGCTAGCATCCATGGCTGCAAAAGGGCGACTCGCCGGTAATTCGGGGTGGGGATCTGCAGTAGAGTCAAGGTAGGGCGAGCGCCCTACCTTGCCCTACCGGGTCCTCCGCCACTGGTTTTATACACCATCTAGTATGTCAAGTTGCATGGTGGCCATTAGTTCATCCTCTACATGTGGATTAAGCACCACAACATTCTCTTATGTTGGGGTGCGAAGCGACAAAGTTGCTATAAAATATTGTGTGGTACTATCAAATTTATGTATCTTTTCATTATTGCGTTTTACTTAGTTTAATGTATTGGCTATGTCAGAATCAACATTACATTGAGCTTATTTATTTATTCTCTCATTTATACACTGAATTTATTACTTATCCTATTTTTATATTATTTTATTGTTTAATGGTTGGTTGCGTGACTTTTACAACTTAAATATGACATATCTTGAAGCGCGTTAATTTATTTACTTTTAGCTAAATTTTACATAACTGTCAAACATCATATAATATGCTAGTAGGATGCCCCTGGCGTTATCATGCGGGTATGAAATAGAAATAAGAAGTTTATAATGATCAAAACTTTGAATTAATAGATATATATATGGATGTAGTAGGTCAATTGCGGAGGTTATATCCATTGACATATATGGTATAGATTATTTGAACCGGGCATCACCCAAATCTTATCTACCCGAACCCCCACCTCTAATATACTGCGGATCATCCCTCCTCCCAAAATTTTAGGAGTTTTCTTTCATAAAATTATGCATGTTTCGGGCGGACCTCATGTAATCCATGTGATATGTAAATTTGCTAGGTTTTAATTACAAATGTGTTTTTGCTTACAAATAGTTTACATTTTTATAAAAAGTTATCAAAATATATGCATGTGGGGTCTTGTTTTGAAGAGTTTATTCATGAGGAACACCATGGTGTAATTGAATTTTAATTACGATACTTGATTTAGGTGCTAAGATTTTTTTCTATTTCAAAAGAAATAACTAGTGGGAAATAAATGAGCCTTTAGTGGGAGTAACTTTTTGATGATGTCACCGACATCACTTTTGAAGCCTCACCAATCACAAACCAAGAGAATTAGTTTAGTGGGGTTTAGGCTTATAGTAGTTATAGATTGATAGGAGCTAGTACAAATGCTCGGTTGGTTCTCAAAATATCCCTTGAATCTTTTAGCATGCACGAGAAAATCGAAAAAAAGGGGAAAAAGACACAAATAATAATGGAAAATACTCCTTCAGTGTCCCAGCCTGGCGGCTCCCAGGCATGGACGTCCAGTCGTGTACACGACTGCTCTTGTCAATTCCCCATTTTTACCTTCCTCTCGACTCCTGACGCGATCGCTCCAGAGAAAATTTCGAGGGTTTAGCCAGACGGCGACTGGGATCGAGATCGGGGCGCCATGAGCCAGGTGTTCGAGGGTTACGAGCGCCAATACTGCGAGGCATCCGCCTCCCTCACCCGCAAATGCACCGCCGCCGCCGCCCTACAAGGAGGTAATCCTGCACCCGTCCCAAATCTCTTCGTCTCCTGGAAGCAACCTCAATCTCGGTAGGCTCTCCCTCCGAATCGTCTCTTGATTGTATGTTTGGTCGCGCAGAGAAGCTGAAGCAGAAGGCGGCGGAGATCCAATCCGGCATCGATGGCGCTGAGGCACTGGTATCCCTCGCCCCTCTTTTTTTTCTTGTTTTATTAAACATAATCCGATTTGTCCTTGTTACCAAGTAGCCGAAGGATTCACCACCCTCACGAAATTGCACTGAATTTGGCTTCGGAATTATATTCAGCTGTAGGAGAAAAAAAAGGGAGCAAGGAAAGATACTTTGTTTGAGCTGTATTTTGTTTTGATCGCAGAAGAATTTCAATTGTAAGGATTAGATCATCGTGTAAATTTAGGGACGTTTCTTTCTTATAGGATGAGGCTAAGCAGTGATCAAATGAAACTTTCTTGTGTGGTGCAAGACATATATAGCGGTAATGTTGTTTTGGTTTACAGATAAGGAAGATGGATCTCGAAGCAAGGAACCTCCAGCCAAGCATTAGAGTTGGGCTCCTAGCAAAGATCAGGGAGTACAAGTCAGATCTTAATAACCTCAAGGGAGCGCTGAAGAGGATTACCAGTGGCAATGCACAGCAGGGGGGCGAGGGAGGAGTTGTTGGAGTCAGGAATGGCGGATGCATTGGGGGTATGTTACCTTTTCTGGATTCATGAATCATTCTCATCTGGAGTGAATCTTGCTTTCTTGTTTGTTAACAAGGTTGTGCAAGGCATGTCTATATATGATATGAACCACCATTTTCTATTGGTTACTTGTCAGAAATGATACACAAACATACCTGTTTGCTTAGTGTTAATTTGGCTTAAGTTCTGGAGTTTTACCTCTATGATTAGGATACAAGTGTCCATGGCTTCTTTCAGAGTTTCAGTACTGCAATCAGTGAAAGTATTGAACCCTCCAAATTAGAGGTGTTGAGCTAATTGGGACAAAAAGCAATGCCTTGTGAGAGTAGCTAATAACAGGATGTGCTCTTTGGTTGTTTCATGGACTTATAGTGAATGAATTCACAATTCATCACAGACGCTATCTGAATGGCGAAGTACATAATCCCCCATGTTGTATATTGAAAATTAAATCGGTTTTTGTTGAAGCAGCTCTATACCAATCTAGAAATACTAAAGAATACCCCTGTAGCATGGATAAGCCAAAGCTATCAATTATGTCTGCGAGGTGCTTGTAATGTGTTCTGCAGCTATGGCATATGCTGTCCAGAGTCTATATGGCTAGGCTCTAGCCATATTATCTGGCAGCATTCATATTCTGATAAAGTATGAGGTCCTTGTCCTTTCACCTGCACATATTTCTGATTTACCATCAATCTTTTTATTTTTATTTATTTGTTAGGTACATGGGTTTATCCTTCAACCTTGCAAATAAAAAGTTAACTGTCTCCATGAGAGTCTAATGTTGTTTTTTTGCCTTTTTGGATAATCATGCAGGTTTCTGCTGACCAAAGGTCAAGATTGCTCAGGGCAACAGAAAGACAGAACCAAACAACTGATAGGCTCAGAGATGGCCATAAAACTATGCTGGAGACCGAAGATCTTGGTGTCTCCATCTTGCATGACCTGAATCAACAACGCCAATCTCTCTTGCGTGCTCATGATGTAGTAAGTATCTGCTTACCTAATTCTACCTGTTTGAACTAATTATTTTGTTTTTGTGTGCCATTTGGTTTTGTTTCAAATTATATTAAACCTCCAGTGCTATGCATTTTTTTTGAAAGGAAATTACTCACAAGTCACAGGTTTCTCTGTACCTTGCTGTGTTTCAGATTAGATGAAATGTACCTTTCAATAGTTTACTGTTAAAAAATGAAAAATGTTATGCATACAAGTTTATAGTGGATAATTATGTTTATTATGCCTTTTTGATGTCAGCAAACACTAAAGGAGATAGTGTAGACCCTCCTAACCTACTTTTCTTCAACAGTTTTTTTTTTTTTTTTCCCCTAGAGTACCCCCTTTCCATTTTTATGTTACTCGTGACTGATGTAATTGACAAGCATTGCACATGTTCACTAAGTGCACCTACTTTCACATGCGCGTACATACTGCTGTGGCGGCACACGCCTGAAATACTGAGCCCAATATCAATATGGAGAGAGCTTTAGAGTAATTAATTGCTGAGTGAGGATGATATGCATAGATAATAGATAGATGGATAGTTGATACCAATATAAACTTATTATTAATTGAACCGGACGTCACCAAGTTTATAAGGTTATCAGATCATCTAACGCATCAACTTGGATTTGTCAAACACCGCATAGCTTGTTCTTCAATACCAACTCACTTGTAGTACGTAGTTTAAGTTCAAACAAATATGAGAGATAGTTGATGCCAGAGTCCATGCTGCCATGCACCAGTTAAATATAATAACTGGTATCCACAATTACCAACATGCGGTTGTTTTCTGTCTGTCCAAATGTCCTGTTTCCTTTTTAACCTCCTGTTGTGCAATCCTTATTTGGCACTGCAGTTGGAAGAGGTGGATAACAACGTTGGTAAGAGCAGGAGGATCATTGGAGGCATGATGAGGAGAATGGATAGAAACAAGTGGATCATCGGTCTCATCATAGCGGTCCTTGTCTTGGCTATCCTCGTGATCCTGTATTTCAAGTTCGTGCACTAGGGGATTGCTTAGGGCGAAGAGTTTCAATTTTGTGCTTTTCCTTCCAGTGTTCTATTTCTTTTTTAGATCATATATTTCTGTAATTCTGTAGGGGTGTGCTTGTATGGTATCGAATGTGTTGTGTGAGAAATCAAGTTCAGGCCATGAAGCAGAGTTTTGGATATCTGGTTGGTTTTTATATAAAAAAAATCTGAACGGATAAGCAATATATAAGTGAGCATATTTGAGAATATTACTGCTGTTTTTTTTTCTCAGGATAAGCATATTTGAGAATGTCCGTAGTTATTTTTTGGACGGCGTTAAGGCGCGACCCGTCGCGCATAAGAAAATCGCGCGACCCTATACCGTACAGCGACTGAGCGCCGCTCGCGAGCAAATCGCTGCATGCTCACGCCGTCACGTCACGTGGCCAGGCGCCCCCAGCCTGAGGAGTGAGGACTGAACCCCATGCATGCTCGCGACTGACCAGCAGGTACCCTGAACGGAAATTTAAAAACAAAACATTTTATTTAAATTGCTATAACTTTTGAATAGTATATTCATTTTAATTCCATTTGCATCGGTATGTTCTACGTGATGAGACGAACAAAACTAGACCCCACTTATGTTTAAAAAAAAAATATTTTCCAAAGCAATTTATGTAAAAATGTGCTAGAAGATTTATAAAATAAATCGCTGTCATGTAATACTAAACTTGGTACTCTCAAAGTAAACTTAAGTTTTTACCTGATATATGCACATCGATTGTTACTTTTGGAAATATAATAATTTTGGTATGTAGTATTTATATAAACTTATAAAGATACTAACCCCTACAAAGAATAGCTGACCAAAACAAGTCAAGCTTGTTACTTGGAGGGACAAGTTATTAAAATAAATGTTGCATAAGCAGTCAATTAGGACGGCGATAAGCTAAAATCCGAGGGACAAATTATTAGAAAAAGTATTGCATAAGATACCAACTAGAGGGGCAAGTTATTATATAACCCACTATATGAACTGGAAAATATGAGTAGCTGACAAATAGAGCGTCATTTATTAAAAAGACATGACTAACGATCCAAAATAAGACAAGCTGAGCATTGCATAAAAGTGTTATATTAGAGGGTAAGTTATTATACAACTAATACATAGCATTTAGGAATGCATTTGAACTTAAAAGATAGATTGAAAACTGAAACTAAAAAACATTAAAAAAAATGATAACTGAAACTAACAAAATGAAAAAAAAGGAATGAAAACTAAAACAAAAAATTCATTTCATGGAAAATAAAAAAGAAACAATGGAAAAAAGTAAAATAATTAGAAGCATAAAATATTGAAGAACAACTAATATGCAGGATTTAGAAAGGTCTACAAACCTAAGACAATGACTGAAAAAAAATGAAACTCATAATTCATTAAACTAAAACTTAAAGAAACAATGAAGCAAAGAAAACTAATACATAGGATTCAGGAAGACATTCAAATCTAAAATAAAAACTAAAACACAAAAAAAAAAAAAAAAAGATAACTTGTTAAAATGAAAGGAAAACTGAAAAATAAAACTTAGTAACTCATTAAAATGAAACTAAAAGAAACATAGAAACAAAAAATAAAATGAATAGGAACACAGAAACCGAAGAAATGAAACTCATAACTCAATAAAGTGAATGGGTAACAAAAAAAATAAAACTCATATCTCATTAAATTGAAACTAAAAGAAACAATGAGAAGACTGAAATATTGAAAACAACTAATATAAATGATTTAGGAAGACAAAGCGAAACTGAAAAAGTGACTCAAAAATTGGAGAACATAATTCATTGAACTGAAACTAGAAGAACAATTTTACAATAAAAAAGTAAAATATGAAATATTGATGAACAACTAATATGCAAACTATTACAAACTTTTGATTTATGTGTAGTTGCATGTTCAATATAATTGCTCTACATTTAACACGTAAATAGCCACCAACATTACAGTATAAGTTGCCATACATAAATATATTATAAAATATGTGCATCATGGGTCTATTTTGTAGACCTTGTTGTAAGCAGCACACTGTGCAAACTAGATTGAAAACAGTTGAAAAGTAATCGTATTTGGAATTTATTTAGTGCAAAAAAATATAAATTTAATTGTGTCTGACTGACCGCTCGTGACGAGTGTACGTACATATGAATTTTCTAGGCAGGACAAGTTATCTCTTGGCCCAAAGGGCTATGTGGCTAGGCTGATGGACGTCTGCAGGCCAGGCCACCAGGCCTCTCACGTGCAGGCCGCACAGGTCGCGCGCTAGTCGCTCAGCGCGACGGCAAGCGCGTTAGACTTTGCGTTATTTTTTCCCTTTGGGGGCAAGGATGTTAAGCATCACAGCCCCAACGTCAGGCCTAAACGGGCCAGGAAGAGCCCACAACCCAGCCCTGGCCAGCCCTAGGACCACCCTGCGTGTGGCAGCATATGGACTCTTATCACAAAAGCGTTGATTTGGGGGAAGTGGTAAAGTCGGTCAAAAAACGAACGCGAACTTACAGAAAATCGAGTATTTCGAAAACGAACCAATTTGAATGAAATTATGTCAAATACGATTGGTAAATGAAAATGAATACGGAATACTGAGCTGTAGAACCAGGTGCATAACAATTAACAAGTGCATGACCCTACATCTTAAGTATTAATACAATCGCGACACTCGTACAAGTTTAACACGCAATTGAGTTGGTTACAAATGTTTCTCCATTGAGTAAAAGCGACATCTCTGGCACTGTTCATGACAATGTGTCAGGCCGGTCGCCGGAAAACTGTGGCTCAAGCGCTCCAGAACCGGGCGTGGGTGCGCGATATCGCTGGCGCTCCAACGATGCAGGTGTTGTTGGACTACATACTCATCTGGGAGCTAACTGACACGATCGTTTTGGACCCGGAAGCACTGGACAAGCTCTCTTGGTGCTGGCCGCTGATGGGATCTATTCCTCGTCCTCCGCTTACAAAATGCCATGTTCGTCGGATTGTCGGGCATTACTGGTGCTAAGCAACTGTGGAAGGTTAAGGCGCTGCCAAAGGTGAAGCACTTCTTCTGGCTGGGCTTGCACGGGCGCTGTTGGACTGCAGAACGCAGGTTCAGGCATGGAATGCAGGATACGGATGCTTGTGTCCTTTGCGATCAAAGTTCAGATACCCTGGATCACCTGCTCGTGGGATGTGTTGTCAGTAGAGAAATCTGGGCGGCAATTCCGGGGGAGCTTAATCTACCACACCTAACCCCAGGGCACGCGGATTCCATATCCGATTGGTGGCTCAGAGCTCGAAAAACTGGTTCCCAAGATAGCTAGACCGGGCTTTGACACTCAGTTTCTCCAAGTGGGCTGGCTAATTTGGAAGGAAAGGAATGCAAGAACATTGCGTGGAGAGTCCTGTTCACCGACACTCGTGCTGAATTCAATCTTGGAGGAGGCTCGGGAGTGGTGGATTGTAGGTTACAAGTCGCTGAGCGCTGTCCCAGCTCTTATAGGCTAGGCTCACTTCATTCTGTTGCAAATTCTTATCTTTGTAATAGGCTACCGTATGGTTGCTGTTGGGGCTGCTTATGGTAATCCTCATTACCATTAGTAACCCACTCCCTGTGATCCAAATTCTCTTCGTCTTAATAAAAAACATGCAGCGCATAAGTACTAGTTACAACTACATTATTGTCAATATTTTATTATCGATAGCATGTCACAAGGGTACCCGGGACAGTTTTGTTAGAGTTTCCTCGAAGCTTATGGAACTTGGTAGTTTCGGCACGTTTGAGACAAGCGATTTATACTGGTTCAGTCCCTCGAGTTGTTCGAGTAAGAGCCCTAGTCTAATTGGTTGTGTTGCGGATTGTATTGAGAGTATTGTATCTGTCTCTCTTTTTTTTTACAAGGGGTACCCTCAGCTGCCCTTTATAGTCCAGATGTCACCAAGGGTCCTTTCTGTATCCTATTCAGATATATAGATAGAGTCCTAAACTTGACTTATCTAGGATTTCTAATCATAGACGCAGCCTAGCTCTATGTCTTCTTTGGATAATACTTGTGTTGATAATGTCTTCGGTAGAGAACCCCATGGGTCCCATTGACAATTATACATGCACAAACAAAATATCAATAGTTCAAATTCAAGTCGCATTTTTTAAAAAAAAGTTGAGTTGCATTGTCATACATAGCTTATGCATACTGTCAGAGGCAAGAACACAGGACACCCCACAACACCCGTTAATCCCGAGAGAGCAACTTAAAAGAGCGATGTTATGGGCCATAGGTGAGTTCCCATGGCCTTCCATGACCTCGTAATACACGACGGGGGGAGGGTGGATTGGGCTTGGAAGATCGAGGGAGGAGGAGGAGAGGGGGGGGTGGCGGGCGTGGTAGCGCCCTAGGGTTAGGGGGGGCTGCGGCGCTTTGCGGGCGGCGGCGTGAGGGGGCGGCAGGCGCGGTGCGTGGAGAGAGGGAGAAGGAGAGGGAGGCGCGGGGAGATTGGAATAAAGGACTGTCGCCCAATTACTTATTGATCCAACTAATTACAATCCCCTATTATTTAGTCCCGAGTGGACTCTAACGGAAAGTCCTCATCGAACACGGACCTTCCAGTTTTTCTAATCTAAATTCTTTAAATAACTATTAATAAAAAGGTAACTCGGGGATTGGAGAGGAGGCAACCGCGGTGGGGCCCGCGGCCTTCCACCACGCGGCAAGGGGGCAGCGGCGCCGCCCGCGCGCCCGGGTCGTGGCGGCGCGCTGCCCTAGGGAGGGCCGTGGGGGCCCCGCCTGCCACTCGCTGCCCCCTTCTTGCCCGCTGTAGGCTCATCAGGCTCGCCAATTGTCACCGTCTTCATCTGACGTGTGACAACCTCTCATCTCCTCAAGCGTAAAACGAGTAGCCCACCGCAACCTCAGCTGCTCTAACCTCTCACTAGGCCCCAACTTGCTCCTATGGACCACCAATGGCTCCAACGAGATTGACTCAGGATAAGACTAGGAAGGTGAAAGCAATCACTGAGCCACAAGTTTCGACGGTACGGAATGCGCACGCCCTGTTGGCATTTCTTCACGTCATCACAGAGAATAGAAGTAGAATCTATTCCCGGTAATGAGTAAGAAATGCTTGAGGTGGTATACCTCAGTACCATATCACCAGATTTAAGTCCAGCCATGGCACCGAGGCACACCTCACCAGTTATTCCCTCTACTGCTACTAGTGATATACCTCCAATGATAGTTTCAGGATAGCCTGGCACGGGCACCGTGGCATACCAAGACTATTCTTACCTCTATCAAGAGAGTTATATCCCTAATAGCGTTAGGACTATAGCCTTAGCAGCTAGTGCCTTGGAGATGCTATACGGCGCACTTTCAGCATTCCTTAACACTAGTACTAAAACTATATTCCTAACTACAGTAAAGAGATAATGGTGATACGGTAATTCTTTACAGTTATGGATATGAATCCGTAAGCGCACGGAAATACCATTGTAGCATTTCAACCTGGAGTATTCCTAGGTGTTGTATTTATATTTTCTTAAAGGAAGGCTAGTGTAGATTCTAATATGAAACCATAAGCATGAATACTATACTTTGTATGAAAGGTAGACCAATGTTCATAACAGGGGCAAACAATAACAATTTTTATGATAGTTGACACACACATAGATAAATGTCTCCCAAGTGGAGGAGGATGGTGGAAGCATAAAGAATAAAAGAATAAAGAATAAATGAATATCCTATGGGAGCAATGGTCCTAATAATATCTAGAAAGTGGTTAGTCATACAAATACATGAGTCAAAGATAGAGTTGTGTTTGCGATGGATCGGAAGGCCATCGGACGGTCTGCCCGATGAAACATGGGTGGCATTTTAGACTCCTACACCATAGCCGAACGTGGGGGATTACAAGGGATGGACAGGGCTGTCACCACCTGCCGCCTACCACCTCAACCGTGGACTATGAAGTGCAATCACCGGTCCCCCTATACCCGAGCACCATGCCCACATATAGAGAAACTACCCAAGTCCCCCTGGGTCTCTCACCCTACGAATAAACGAGTAAAGAACTTAGATGTTGTGCGATGAACCACCATCCCTCCCACAACTCTATTCTTAATCATCTAAATGTATGAATGGTTAAGAACAGAGTTCTATATGCTAAGAACATGATATGAATACTATAAACTAGCAAGCATATCATGAACGAGGCATATAAACTAGAAGCCCTATGTTCTATGATCAAATCACACAAACTATCATCTAGTTCAGATAACAAGATCATATCACAAGAACTATACTCTAATTCTAGAACATTGCTATATTAATAAAAAGAGAAGAAGAGCATAATGGAAAAAATTGTATTCATAGCAAGAAATAGCCAAGATATCTCCTCCTCTTACAAGATGAGCCTTGCTCCACTACTACTACTAAGGATAAAGTGGAAAAGTGGAGAGAGACACTTGAGAGTACAAGTGAGTGGTGTGGTGTGTGTTGTGTGAAATAGAGAGCTCCACCCCTTGCTTTATACCAGGTCCAGGTCGGTTCAGGGGGCAAAGGCAGTAATGACAGGCCAAACTGACTTCAGCACCACCTATGCAAACCGCCAGAAAAAGATGGACTGGGCCGGCCTCTCTAGGGGTGCACCCGCACCCTGGTGCGGCCACACCAGGGTGGGCCCCCTCAGGCCTAGCCTTGGCCCACTGCTTCTTGGTTGCTCCTGGGTTTGGGTCTTGGCAGGTGTTGGGTCAGAAATGGACTTCTTGCTGGTCTTTGCTCGTATTCCCTCTTTCGCCTTCACCGGAAAGCGTATTTTATAACCTTTTCTAATGTTTTCATGTATAGTTCCTGTAAAACAATATTCTTCCAATATATGTGGAAATAGATTAATAGTAAAGGTATATGTGAATATGGTTATGATAATTCTCCCTTTTTGGATAATAGTTGGCGGTTAGAGTATGTCGGTATTTACCGCCAACACGCCCCACGCCCCATAACATCAGGAAAGGACGACACCCCACAGACGGTGGGATCAAGTTATGCATCGCTCACCCCTCGGACCAGGGGTTCTCAGGGTGGCTACACCCTTCTGACCGCTCCCACACAGGAATGATAAGGCCCTCCACAATGTTACCCTTGAGTAGTGCTAAAAGAGGAGAAAGAGGATATAAGCATCACTATCCACACTACAGCATGCGGTGCCAGCTCCAAGAAAACTAGGAGCGGTTCAACTACTTGCACCGATGCCTGCTCTGGGTAAAAGTACTGACTTGGTTCCACGTCTCCTTGCCGGCTTGCTACAGCATACAACTGTTGAGGATTTTTTATACATCCGGCCCAGGTGGGGTTGGCCGAGGCCTAATAAATTGAGGTTGCCCGGACCCCAACAGTTCTTATGCACACCCACTCAGCGAAAGGCCCAATCTCCCTAAAAGACTAGTGCAATAGGGGAAGGGTGGCTCTCCCTTTTAGGTGGCTTCCTCCTCTCAAGCTAAGCAAGGTGGGATTATTCAAAGGCTCGCACGATCGCCGTCCGACTACAACTAGGCCACTTGGCCTATTTGTTGCGTCTTTTGCCAGTGGTTATTAGTGGAGGATGTCCTCATCATTCTCACCCCCTTAAATAAGGGCCCAGCTTTGATACCAAATGATACATCCAGCCTAGGTGGGGTTGGCCGAGGCCTAATAAATTGAGGTTGCCCGGACCCCAACAGTTCTTATGCACACCCACTCAGGGAAAGGTCTAATCTCCCTAAAAGACTAGTCCAATAGGGGAAGGGTGGCTCTCCCTTTTAGGTGGCTTCCTCCTTCCAAGCTAAGCAAGGTGGGATTATTCAAAGGCTCGCACGGTCGCCACACGACTACAACTAGGCCACTTGGCCCATTTGTTGCATCTTTTGCTAGCGGTTATTAGTGGAGGATGTCCTCATCATGAGGACATCGCCACGCTGGACACACCATCTTCTCCAAGTTGCAACTCATCTCCAACTCAGCTGCCATGTCACCTTTGGATTCAGCAGACACGTCGTCAGTGTTTTGATCATAACTCCCTCATACGACATCGAAACGAGGCGTGTGAATATGCGTTAGAAAGGAGACGATGACGCCATCGTTTTGGATCTGGTACCAGCTCTAGATGGCCCATGGATTAATCTGTGTCCACAGCAAGGTGCTGCGTCACCTGTTTTGGGCCAACTTGGCCATGTATCGAGTCAGACCTTAAGCCCAAGTTGTGGACGCCTCTCCCCTGGACGCCTGCAACCCTAGCACGTCCCTCTTTTATATTACACGCAGCCGCCACTCTTGAGACTTAGGTTTTGTTTAGAGTTTAGTTTTCCATCGAGAAACTGAATCGTTCATTGTAACTGTGTCGATTAGTCCTTTTACAGTGATCTAGAGCCCCGTTCTTGATCTCCTCCACTGTGTTGATTAGTCCTTTGGAACCGAGTTCTTGAACCCTCTATTGATATTTGCATCATTCATATTTGTAATTTTAGATTACGTGTTGAAACCTTCTTGCTTGTGTTCTTCGATTCGCTTGTAGGAACAACCTTCTTGGCGAGGTCAATCAAGTTGTGCTTGGTTGATAACCAACGGAGCTTGATGGTGTAACGGTTGCGAGGGGTTCGAATCGGGTCCGATTTGAAGCCGGATCGCCAACGTCGAGTTCTCCACAAATCGAACTTACCAGTACCTCTCGGAAGATCGGGCCATGTCACATCAATTTTTTAATCATTCTGATGTCTATATTTTGCATACGGGAGAATCTTGATAGTGAAGCTACAAATTGCAATGTAACCTCCGTACTGTTGACACCTATTAATGAATAATCTCTATTATCAATTATCCCCGTGTCATATATGAATATCTACTAGAATAGGGTTATTACTAATAATTTCCACGAGTTTTGGTGAATTGTAGATTTTTTCGGGGAATTATCCGAAAAGCTTAAAAGAGGGATTAAAGTGCATAATTATCATGAAACTTAACATGCGACGTAAAAATATCGCCAACAGGATGTGGGAAGGATCTAGAAGATACCCGAAGCAACGGGACCGGCGGCGGAGCCCCGTGGGGGGGCCGGCCGGCCCCACCTCAGGCCCGGGCGGCGCCCGCTAGGGTTTGCCTCCCCCTTCCGGAAGCTTCCTCCACCGCCTCCGAGGAGTCATCTCAGCTTCTTGTTAAGTCGGTTTGATTCAACGGCGCGTATTCATCCCACCGGGCTATAAATAAAGGGTCAGACCCCTCCTGAAAAGAGGCCAGATCAAGAGCTGAAGAGCTTGAGCATTAGATAGATATCCGATAGATCTAGGCTAGCATCAAGATAGAGATTGGAGAGATAGAGTAGAGGAGTAGAGATTTGGAGGAGTCCCGGCCTGTCGGAGCTTCTTTGTAGCTGTATTCGTCTGGATTCAGCTTCCTCGTCCGGAGCTGTATTCTGAGGTACTTTTGTATTCGCCATTCTGATTCAAGTAAGCAATTTTTTTTATTCATTCTTAAGTTTGCAACTCATATTGAGTACTTTGATTTGGGTAGCTCCTAGGTCGAAGTAGTGATTCGTAGCGTAGACGTGGTGTCTGGGCTATGGTTGCTTGTAGATGTCCCCTGATTAGCCGGATAGTGGTAGCTCGTAAAGGTGACTTTATAGCTTCGTTGAATCCTCTGTAGTCCACTTCCCATTGATAGGACTGATAGGCTTATAGGTGCATGTAGGAGAGAACTCTGATTTCTGCTCTTATTCGGGTTACTTGCCCAGTTAGACGGTATTATACAAAGTTTACCGGTTGTCGGAACTAGAAGTCATTAGCTATTTCCTCATTCTTAATAGTTTCTAGATTGTTTGTTCCCCTTTAGATTAAGAGTTATAGACTTAGTCATAAGTCACTGCTGTTCCTTTGGGTTCGATATTATAACTGGGTTGATCTTGGTGAAGTGCTGATCAGTATATATATCTATGCGCTTGCGGATAATCTGATAATAATTATAATATAGGGTGCGGTTAATTTATACCAACACGTACCTAACCAGATCAACTCGATAGGGGTGGGTATGGCCGCACCTAACCCAAAGCAGAGGTCATGTGACTGACTCCTCCCACTCTATTGCCATATTGAGCATGCGTACGGACACGTCTATCCCGAGATGGCTACATGATCGGGCACTGCCTTCCTGTTGACGCCAAATTGATCCCGGATCACACATCAGTTAGGGCTTTGAACACCTGGGCCGCCACGGACCAAAGAACACAGCAAGAAATCACACTTACGCGGTGAAGAATGGAGAGGTTTACGAGCAAACCGCCAAAGGATAACCAATCGCACTTACGTAATGAAGAACGGCGAGTTTCCAGGTAAACTAGCAAAGGAACCATCAAAGCTCTCGCCCGGGAGGGACCCCGTCAGGGCAAGGACGTCTCCGGGTTGCCCTAGGTCGGCCGGCAAGCCTAGGGCGCCATCCTTGGTCGCCTGGATCAAGGGATGAACAACATGAGGTTGGAAAAGGAGTGTAGTAGATGTGTTTTGATGATTGGATAGATGGGTACTCAATTGGCCATGATCCTCTCATATATATAGAGGGGGGTGGTCTTATCCTAGTAGAAAACCGCTCTAATACTTATTTTCCAAGTTTCCCATGAGTTTGGAAGAGTTCGGGTCACGACCAGAAAGACCAGATACGAACTGATGAGGTATACTGGAACTTCCGGTCGAACTTCCGGTCTCGGACCGAAACTTTTGGTCTTGGACCAGAACTTTCGGTCATAGACCGGAAGTTTCCGGAGCTCCGAGGTTGGCGCAGGCTAGAACTTCTGGTCACGGACTGAAAGTTCTGATCACGGACCAAAAGTTCTAGTGTCGGACCAGAAGATCTGGGTCAGCATCATAGCATTTTTCCGAGGCCATAACTTCTTCGTCTGATCTCCAAATCGGGCATTGCATATATGATTTTTGACCATCTTGACGAGAGGAACACAATAGTGAGATCAAATCAACATTTTGACAACTTCATAAATATAGACAATTTTAGTTGTCAGCGCATGCCCCCTGTTTTCAGGTGAATGATGCATGAACCTGAAAACACAATTCAAAACCAAATAGCAACGATGCCCATCTCATCGGCTATCCAGCGACTAAGGGCGATGTATACATCGACCATTTTTATTCTAAGGGTGATACATGTATTAGCCATTGTTTGGAAAGCACTTAGGCTTCTTGCCAAACCCTTGGAAAATACCTTTTCAAGTATCTTCCGTTTATTGCTCTTGGGAGACTTTCACCTTGCAATGTCTCTAGCATATATGAATTTTCAAATATCACTTTGATCACTTTACAAGGACCTTCCCAGCTTGGTGACCATTTGCCAAACTTATTGTTCTTCGATCTAATTGGTAGTATGGTCTTCCATACTAGTTCTCCAACTTGGAAAGATTTACTTTTCACCTTGTTGTATGCTTTGGCAACTCGAGCTTTATCTTTCTCAATCTTCTTAAGAGCCTTTAACCTTTTATCAGTCACCTCATCGATATTGTCCATCATCATATCATGATACATAACAATAGATAAATCATTTTGTTTAGCAAGCCTATATGCATCCAAATTCACCTCGACGGGTAACACAGCTTCTTGACCATATACTAACTCAAAAAGAGTAACCTTTTTAGCACCATGTCTTGATATGCGATGTGCCCATAGAGCTTCAAACAAAATCTCATGCCACCTCCTCGGATTATTCTCAATCTTCTTTTTAATAAGCTTGATCAAAGTCTTGTTACTAGACTCGCCGACCATTAGCTTGAGCATAGTATGGAGATGAATTGAGAAGCTTAATCTTAAATGATCCGGCAAACTCTCTTACTTCTTTTAATAAATGATGTCCCTTGATCGGTTGTCAATGTTTGATGAATGCCAAATCTATAAATAATATGCTCAGTAATAAACTCAATCACCTCTTTGTGTGTCATGTCCTTTAATGGGGAATGAATTTGGCCAATGAAATCTAGCCCCCAACCATAAAAAGGCCATGGTTTGATCATAGGATGAAGCATCACAAGTAGGCATAAGCTGAATATTACCAAACCCTCGACACTCTTTGCACCCTTTGTAGTATCGAAAGCAATCGGTCATCATAGTAGGCCAATAAAAACCGGCCCAACGCAATAACCACTTCATCTTTGGAGCCGATTGATGCGTACCACAAATGCCTTCATGGACCTCTTCCATAGCCACTCTTACTTGATCAGTTCCCAAATACTTAAGAAACAAGTCTCCGGCGGTTCATCGGTAAAGCTCGCCAGTATATTTGAATGCACTTCGCCGAACACTTTTATCAACTTTTGACTTGGGTCCTGCAAATACATCAACAAGGGACTCCTCTAATCTCCTGAATTGGTCACATCATCACTAGGAATCATATTAGACTAATTTGGAGCTTGATCGAGCGAAATATCTGAGCCGACTCCGAGGGATCCCTTGGCTAGGCCAACTGGAGCAGTCGGCTTAGCCGGCTGGGTTGCTGCGTGGGATGAATCGATTAAGCCAGCTGGGGAAGCCGTCTTAGCCAAATGGCCGGCTTGGCCAACTTCTAGAACCAGCTCAGCCGGTTCCAGAATACCTACATAGAAAAATTGGAATCTTGATGCATCGGTCTTTCTTGAATATAAAAATTAAGTCCACTGACATCAAAGCCCGATGCTTGTTGAACTAACATATTGGCCATAAAGTTTTCATGCCTTGGAATATGCCAAATTTGAAATTTAGCAAAAGAAACAATGATATCAAGGCACTCATCAAAGTATACATTATGTCATTCTTTAAAACACCAAAACATGGGCGACTTCTTGCATCATTAGTAAAGAACCACCACAGGCTTCAATATGTCATACTTCAAGGATGGCAACATGGCCAAGCCGAATAAGAAAACTACGTATTTAGCCTGAATTTTGATGTAAATATAATTCTAATAGGCTTGATGTCTCAAATAGCATGATTATGAGAAATAATGATCATGCCAACACATTGATCCTTTTTTCAAGCCTATTAATCATATTGTCATATCCATGAAGTAAAATATACATATCATGCCCCCAGGCCTTAAAGCCATCAAAGAAAATTCTATGGGGACTTTTCTAATAGCACGATGGTTACAAGCATTCATCGGCTCTATTTTTATGCTAAAGGCAATAGCAAAGTATCGACCATATAAGTTCATTCACATGAGCATGCATAGCCGAAATAAAATATTTTGGCTTTTGATCATTGATAGGCATAATAATTTGGCAACCCTCCATAACATAAAGATCCACACCAAGGATCAAAATAAGGAGTTGAGGGATGACTATACATACCATGAGATGAATTCCACATAAACATAGGCAGAGAAGACGGATGATGCAAAGACCGATTTGGTGCAAATCTTGAACTTTGTAATTGTTTCTTGAATCTTTTTCTCTCTTTCATCTTCGACGCACCACTTTCTTGAGCATCATACTTGTGAGTTTGAACACTTCCTTTAGGAACCCATGCCAAGCCTTTTCCTTTTAGCTTCTCTGCACTAAGCTTTTACGACTTGCTTTCTTGCCATTTTGGTAAACTGGTTGAACATCTCGGTTTTGTTTCAATTTTGGACAGCGGCAATTCTTTCATGTTTTTAGACACTTTCACCTTTCTTTGTTCAGATTTGGCATCTAGCATATTAATAGATGATTCTCCAATGTCTTTGCCATTAATAGCCTGATTTTTCAGCAATGTAATCGGCTTTTCAATAGTTGAACTCAGATCTGAACTTTTCTTCTTTCGGCTATCATACTTTATACGATAAACCTGTTTTACCACTTTCTTTGGTTGAGCTCTAGACCGATTTTGATCAAACAGTCCTTATAATATAATGATCTTTGTGAATATCTAGGAGCCGCATACTTTGTACATATTGTGGCCTAAAATATGATGGAACATGTGTCTCTTCATCAAACCAACCCCAAGATAAATAAGGATGAAAATATGCGGGTTGTGGTCCATAAGACATGAGAATTAGCTGCTCAAAAAGAGAATATGTTGCTGCTGTGTGAGATCTATCTCCTTGCCAATTCTTCTCTTGAGACGTGTTTTGGAGGCAATTTTGATGGATGAACCTTCTTTGATCGATTCACAATATTTGCTTCACCTATCTTCTCATATTTAGCTAGAAGCTCTTCAAAGCTAAGATTCGGTCTTCTATCTTTTTGCCTGTCATGAGCTTTGCCTCCATTAGTATTATGACCATTCTTCTTTTTTCCATTGTGGTAGGCATGCCCCAAAGAAGAATCCTCAGCCCATTCTCCTTGCTTAACTGGACCAATCGGCTTTTGCTCTAGCTGGAGAGATTTCACCTGCCCCCTAGTGTCTTTTGAAATTGTAGCGACATTGCTATCCTCTGAAACATATTTAATTTGCACTTCTTGGACAGCAACCTTGTCTTCACTTGAGGGCTCTACATCTCTCTCATGGGCACTTGAGCTTTGAACTTTGAGTGAATCGACTAATGCAAGCCGATTCAAAACCTGTTCACCATCAAGACCAATTGAACTCAATTGGTCCACTTGTTGAGCTTTAGAAAATCTCAATCGGCCTTTATCAATGGCCGATTGGACCGTACGACGAAACATATTGCAATTACAAGTATTATGATCATAGGAATCATGCCATTTGCAATATGTAAGCCCTTCTAAGTTTTGAACTGATGGCAAAGCATTGTGACCAATGATTCTAATAAAATTATTCTTAAGCAAGATATCAAACACATGATCACAAAAGGTAAAGTCAAAGGCATATTTTGATTTCTTCAACCGATTCTTTTGTGGAGACGGTTTTAAAGCCAAGCAGACGAAGGGATCAAATTTAACATTAATCCATTCGGCCACACCTTTGCAACTACTTTTTAGGAATTTTTAACCTTGACAGACTATCACTATCGGCCTTGCCGTATGGCACAATGTGTTGGCCGATAGAATCTGAATTTAGTTTATCATCAATAAGTAAAGTACCTTCCTTATTCAGTCTTTTAAAACTAGTATCAAAATCATTACCAATACATGTAACAATTGAAAGATGACCAGATTGAGAATTTGGTAAAATACTTGTACCTTGTATCTTATTGATCATACTGGAGAAGCATATGTCCTTAACGATGTTCCTCTTCATCTCCTGAAAAGAATCAACAAGAGGAATTGAATTGCCCAAAAGTGCTTTGGCCACTGTTGGAATAGAGGAAGTCGGCTAGGCCGACTTGGGCACTAACAAGCAACGCGATGCTTGAGTCGAGTCGGCTTGGTTGACTGGAAAGTCGGCTTACCCGACTCATGGCATGCAATAATCGGCTCAACCAACTTTGAAGTCGGCTCAGCCGATTCTGAGCAAGCAGGTAGCTTTGTTTTCTCATTTGTTGGGGCTTGATCTCTATCAATAATATAGTAATTAGTAGATAAGTACACAACCCCTTTAGCTCCTGAAAAATCAAGTCTAGCTGGTTTCTTGTGTTTCTCATGGTTCTCGATAGCAAGACTTGCTTTCATGTCTACTAATAATCCACTTTTAGCCGATGACTTAGTAGTGATTGACTTTTTCACATTGGTCTTTTGAAAGTAATCATAGAATTGCTTCTCTAATTTAGACCATGAATAAATAGTACATTGAGGCAAAGATGTAAACCACGCAAAGGCAATACCGGTGAGGGATAAAGGAAAATTTCTTATTCTTATGTAGTCTTCTTTCTTGAAATCACCCAACTCTGAGAGATATATTCTAATATATTCCATAGCAGTTTTACCATCTTTACCACTAAATTTATAAAAATTAGGTACCCACCAACCATCAGGATCTTTTAAGTAATTATAACATAATGGATATGGTCTATGATAAGCGGGCACCTTCCATTTAGAGGAACCATATGGATTTCTAGTATGGGCTAAATCTTCATCGATTTGGCTTGATTTGAGAGCAACATACTGTTGACGGTGGATAACGTCAACTTTTATTAGAACTTTAGACATGAAAGGATATATGAATACATACTAGTCTGGGGTTTTAACTGACAATTTCCACGAGCTTTGCATATTCAGTATTTTCCAGGGATTATTCCATAAAAGCATGGATTTGAGTGCATAATTACCATGAAACTTAACCGCGACGGCAAAGGCCGTTATTGGACTTGAGAAGGATCTAGAAGACACCCGGCGGCGGGCCCCGTAGAGGAGACTAGGTCGGGCCGGCCGGCCCTACCATGGCGCCGGGCGGCGCCCCCTAGGGTTTCTGGCCGCCGTCTTCTGAAAGATTCCTCCACCGCCTCCCACGATGCATCTCGGCCCTTGGTTAAGTCGGTTTGATCCTGCGCGCACGTTCATCCCACCGGACTATAAATAAAGAGGCAGACCCCCCGGAGACACACCATCATTATTCATCAAGGCCTCAAGCCTTCAAGCATCAAGAGGCCCTCAAGTTCATCAAGAGCCTTCTAGTTCATAGTTCTAGTTTAGTTAGATTAGAAGTAGAGAAGATCTAGTTCTTCATCGGGATCTTGAGCCCCCAGCGTCTGCCTGGAGCGCAGGAATTCGGTATAGTTCTAGTTCTTTCTTTCTTATTGTATTCTTCATTATGATTAGGGAGACTTTATTTTTAATAGTTCATATGTTCTTAATTACAATAGTGATTGTCTACTTTGATTATATGTTTGGTATAGTTGGTTTGATCTTATTGAATTTATGTAATTGCTCGTATAGCGTTTATCCAAACGATCGTTAGGTAGATGGTAGACAATATGTAGACGTGCTGTCTAGATATTCTATTTATCTGCGAGTGCACCCTGATGTGCCGGGTCGTGTGGTAGTCCGCGCAGGTGATAGCTACGTTGGTTTCTCTGTAGTCCATCCCCCCGTACGTAGGCAAGCAGGCGCGGTCACAAAGTTGGGTGATGACTCTGTTTCACATCCTTCCTAGATGATGCCCTTTACATGTGATTATGATATAGGACTAATTTAACGATGATTACTAGATGTAATTGCACTAATTAGAGTATGCATTAATGTAGTTATAGAATTACCTTAGACAGTTATTTCTTAGTTTATCTATTGGCTAACTATGATTATAACTAGAAAGTGCTCTGATGTTTATCTATACATTTATGATGCTTGATTATACTTATCACCCATATTTATCTATATTTATCTTATGACCTCTGCCTGTTATGAGTAGAGTAGATGACATTGGTAATATCATTATTCATTGTATATAATTCACTATCAATATAATAGATTAAAGTTTATCCAAGCTTTCCTAGTGGTATAAATATAAATCGACAACCTGGTAGAACTCCCTAGGTAAAATGCTACAATGGTATAATTATCGTCGCTTGCAGAACTGTTTCTAGTTTATATCTATATTTCTGCCTAGTCATATTGAATGATACATATATATATATATAAACCTATATTTATTCCTTAGCATTATAATTTGGGATGACAACTTAATTCATGCTTAGGAATGTTGGTGATAGATAAGTGGCTAGTTGCTAATGATAAGTTAATTTAATACCATGTGTTTTTAATCTCGTTAATTAGTAATAACGTTAGAAATACCAACACATATGAAGCCGAATCATGATACTTTGCATGCACGCCCATTGCTAAATTTTCATTGATTCGGCTACAATTATTAGTAACTTGTAAAGCCGAATCATAGACTTTCGCACTTTCGAATGCCTTACTGACTTTTTATTAATTTGGCTTGAGTTTAGAGTAACATTTGAAGCCAAATTATAAATAGACGCATTGGCATATGGTGCTGAATTTTGATAGCAATTTGCTAAATAATTAGCATTGTCGTGGCCAATTCTCTCATTCATCAGCATGTCTTGTGGTGGAACCACATGTTGTGAGCTTATAGCCGATGAATAAGAATTTATATGTTGTATGTTGCTAGATACATTTAGACTCAATGAATTCATAGTTGACATCGGCTCTTGAACATAATGAGGACCATTAACAACATAAGAACTAGCCAATGCAACATATCTACTATTATCATAACTAGCAACACCAACATGAGAGTTCATAGAACTTGCAAAATAATTATTAAAATTATAAGAAATATTTGCAAGTTGTAGCTCGGGGTGATTGTAACAGTTTTGTGATGCAACACCTTGGTACTCATTACTACAGAAAACTTAACCGAGGCAGTTTTTCTAGGTTAACCGAGGCGGTTTTCCTAACCGCCTCGAATATAAGGTCACGGTTAATCGTGGCCTTAACCAAGGCGGTTCCCGAACGGCCTCGGTTAACATATCAATCGAGGCAGTCAGGTTATAATAATCGCCTCGATTAATGCATTGTTGACGGTAGATAACGATTATTTTTAACCGTCAACTAAATGCATCAAAGAGATCACCACTAGAAAATATAGGGGTTATAACTAACAATTTCTACGAGTTTTGGTGATTTTCTATTTTCTGCAGGATTATTTCAGAAAAGAGAATTTGGAGGATTTAATTGCAAGATTTGCACGAAACTTAACCGCGACGGAAAATATGTGCAACGGACTCAGGAAGGTTCCAGAAAATACCAGAAGAAAGCGGAGCCCATGCCACGGAGAGGTGGGGCCGACCGGCCCCACTGGCCAGGCCGCCTAGCACCCCCTGGTGGGTCCCACCTGCCAGCTTCTGGAGTGTTCCTCCACCGCCTTTGAGGATCAATCTTGGCCCTACGTGAAGTCGGTTTGATCCAACGGCCATCGTTTCCTCCATCGGGCTATAAATATGTGCCTGCACCCCCCAGGAGTAATTAGGGATTTGCCTCAATTCATTTATCAAGATTAAACTAGAAGCTAGGGTTTCCAGAGATTAGAATTAGACCTCCAGTTCTTCAAGTTCTAGATTAGGTTTAGCTAGCAAGGTTCAAGTAGAGTTGGACGCTTCGCTCGGAGCTTCCGATCTGCAGTCAAGAGATTGGTAATTTGTATCTTGTTTATAACTTTGTTCTTAATTATTATATTACTACTTATCAAGTTCTTAGTTTGCTCTAGTTGCCTTCTTGATATAGTTATGATTGGTGATGATTATAGTCATATGTTCGTAAAGCGCCTAATTCAATACTCGAGTGGGTTAGGTGGTATGTATTATGCACTACTACAGGAAAAGTTTTCAGAGGCGGGCAAAATGCATTTTGCGAGGCGGGCACTAGAAACGCCTCCGAGCCATCGTCACGGTAAATCAAGTATTTTCCGAGGCGGTTTTGCTGCCCGCCTCGGTTAATAAAATAAAAAAAATAAAAAAATCCACAGCCCACACGCAAGCCCATCCGGGGCCCGGGCGGCGAGCCCATCCGGCCGTATGCGCCGCCTACGCCCCGCCCGCCGCTGCTGGGCTGGAGGAGGCGGTCCGCCCCGGTCGCCGGATTTGGCCGCCACGAGTTCCTCACGCCCATGCCTCGCGCGCCGCAGGGGCTCCCCCGCGGACGCTGGGTTTTGCGCCCGGCTGCAGCTGGCTCCCCACGGGACGCCCGCGCGCCGAAAGCCGCCACCGCTGGCCTCGCTGAAGCCGCTGCGTCGAGCCACCGCGGGCTCCCCGCGGACGCCGGCCGCCGTGGTTGCACTCACCCGCTGCTCCGCGTCGGGTGGGGTCGCCCGTGCCCGATCTGCCGCTGCCCGGGCTGCTCCTCCGGGGAGGGGCAGATCCGGCCCCATGCGCACGCCGCCGGCGGGATCTAGGGAGCGCACGGCCTACTCCGGTGTGGTGTGCCGTGTCTGCGCCACCGGTGGGCCGTGGCCGCGCCCACGCCCGCGACGCCGCTTGCCCCTACCGTGCCGCCAATGCTAGAGAGAGGGAGAGCTGCACGTCCAGGGAGGAGGAAGAGAGGAAGAGAGAGGGAGAGCCTGCGTGGGAGGAGGTGCGGGAGAAGTGCCGAGTGAGGAGGAGGGGTGGTGCGGCTGTGGGAGGGAAGGGCTGCGAAATTGGAAACCCTAACTGCATTATATATACTAAGCGCAATATCGGGCCGGTTATGGGCTGTTTGGGCTCCAGCTGGGCCAAGTATTTTCTGAGGCGGGCCTTGTAATGCGCCCGCCTCCATAAATATATTTTGCGAGGCGGTTGGGTTAGGATGACCGCCTCGGTTAATTGAGATTAACCGAGACGGGTATTTTAACACGCCCACCTCGGTTAATCGATTTTGCGAGGCGGTTATTTCTAACAGCCTCGGTTAATGGAAAACGACCGCCTCGGTTAATGCTAGATATTAACCGAGGCGGTTGATATTTGTGCCCGCCTCCGAGGCCCATTTTCAAAGGTCACGGTTAAGTTTTTATGTAGTAGAGATGTAGGCATGGTGCTTAGATATCATGTATACCTATGATTGCATCCTGATGTGCCGGGTAGTATGGTAGATCGTGGCGTCTGGGCCTATTGAGTCCTCTGTATTCCACCCCTCGCATGTAGGCTAGTAGGCGCGGTCGCGAAGGAGGTGACTTATGTCTCAATATCCTCCCTAGTTCTTTGCTCCTTATGTTGTTTTTCTGAATTGGTTATACTATAGATGAACGTGTGTATATTGGTGTGATATGTAGACTTATTATTTAGGGATAATCTAGAAGTTCTTTACTTTAGCCGAATCTCTGTCTCGACCAAATCATATTAGTTGAGTCTTTAACTCTCTGGAAAGTCCTATTATTTCATGTTTATCTTTATCTTTATCTTTATTGTTTGTCTTGACTTACCCCCCGCTAAAAGCATTAGAGTGGTTGATCACTATAGATTTGCACATTTAAAGTCATAGTCATAATTTTTTCTATCCCCTTTTAGATAGATCCAACGCAATAAATGAGTTTTTCCTTTAGGCTTAAAACAAATCAACGATACTTGGAAATCTTACCGGGTGAAATGCTACAACAGAAGAATTATGCAGGCGCTTACGGATATATTCTATAGAGTTATTTTAGAGTAGACAAGTGTAGATTCTTTTCTAGCATTTTTGGCATCATGTTAGGGATGACAACTTAACGCGAAGTGATGTTAGAAATGTCAACATGCATGTTAACCGAGGCGGTTATCGTTACTTGACCGCCTCGGTTAACGTGTTAACCAAGGCGGTTTTTATAATTTGACCGCCTGCATTGCGTGATTAATGGAGGCGGTTATTATAACCTAACCGCCTCGTTATTATTTTCCAAATTAAAAAAATATTTTTAGATAATATATATTAATCATTTAATATTTTAAAATACAAGCAAAGCATCAAATATAGCAAATACAGATCAGATAGAACACATAGAATAAGCGTTAAAAAAGCTAAACATATATTACAAGAGATCTCGATATCAAACATCATTTGAAGTTCCAACATGAAGTTCAAATTACATGCATACACTGGCGTCACGAAGTCAAACACGTACACATAAGCGACACGAGAAGTTTATCACAAGCTAAGGTCGATCACCTAGCCGAAGATGTCCGGCAACACATAATCTCTCATGTGCGGTATTGTTCTCCATGTGCGTAGCTTTCGTACTTGTCCTCCGCCGCTAGCTCGCTCCCTTCGTAGAAGAACTTGCCATCGATATGACAACGGTGGTTAGTTACAAACTTGCAAATGTCGGATATTATTTGACCGATGATCATCTTGTCGATCCTGCTCCTCTTCCACCATCCCGTTGATTTCTTGAGCTGTCGGTAGCTATCGTTGTACTTCCCGTACACCCTAAGGTACTCACAAGCATAGTATCCACAAAGAACCGATCCTCCAGGTTGTTTAGCGCACTGCATGCACGTTATATTCGTAATATGAAATAGTTAGGCCATATGGAGAGCATGATGGATGATGTACTAGCACATATGAGATTCTTGATATATATATAGTTACCGGGAATTATCGCCTCACTTTGAGTACGTGTTTGTACTTCAACCTCTTTTTCTCGGACCTCCGATCCAAGTAGTTGGGGTCTTCAAGGTACTTCGTGTAAGCACTGTATGAAAACCACACGTGTCAACAATAAATTTGATACGATTTATGCGTGTAAATCAATGTGATGTCACTTACTATCGGACACAGGATTCAAAATACTTGGATGCGTTTTTGTCCGTTTTCCTCAAGGAGTTGAATACAACAGCCTTTCCATCTTGAGGGAAGATCATAAATACAATCCAGTGCCCCATGACGCCCAAGCTGCACCATTGAAACAATTTGGATCTCAACTCTTGAAATGTAAGAAGAGGTGAACCCTATGGGTGGTATACGTATTGGAAGAATCGTTTTGATGTACCCGAACTGATGGGTGGCAAGGATACACCCATGTTCCTCGACCTTCTTCATAGCTTGAAGGATGTACTGTCCCTTTCTATACCTTATCTCACTTCGTAGGCATGTCCTGGTTTCTACCCACTGCATGGGGGTCAAGTTCACCAACTGCGGATCTGAATCCGGTATATCATAGCCAATGATGGCCCGCTGGGTAATATGCATAGGAGACAGGTAGATAACATTATCCCTAATCTCCTGATTTATATATGATTGCATCCTGCAAGCATTGTTGTATTGATTGAAGAGGGCATAGGTACAATGATGCAATGGTATAACAACTTACAATGCAAAAAGGGTGACTTGGGCGACATCAAGGTTCTTGCGCCACAGCATCCTATGCATGTCGTGGAAGGCCACAGGGAAAAAGCAATCCTCTTCCAAGTGGAAGTACTTCTTGGGGACCCTCACAATGAAATCTTTCATTCCTAACTTGGCAGCATGCATATACCAGAGATGGAACCGTCGAACCTCCCACGTCTCTTCCTGGACTAGCTAACCCAAGGGCAACATGAACTTGCCATGCTCGTAGTTGTCGGGGCAGTCTGGAGATAGTGGCCAGATCGACGGTGGTGTTCGCGGCCTGTAATCATAACGAGTGCAAAGGTTGTTAGCACCATCACAGACACACATACTCTATAATTGTGAGAAGCCGGAAAGTGTGTTAGCATATATACCTATCGAATGCCGTTGAGAAAGGAAGACTATTTGCGATTTTGTATGCCCTCCAATTTGCAAGGGGTATGTTCGGGGGTCTGTCGTCCTCCTCATCTGTTGGCCTCACCGGCGCCGAAGGGCACTCTTTGGATTGGCTTGGAGGCGGCGTGTCGTGCCCCGATGCACCTCTATTGTCCTCCTCATCTGTTGGCTTAATCGGTGCCGAAGGGCACTCTTTGGGATGACTTGGAGGCGGCGTGTTGTGCCCTGATGCAACCCTGCATCTCCTTGTGGGTTGGCTTTGTCGGGAGATGGGCTCCGTCGAGGACTGCTGCCACGAGACTCCATCGTTGTCATTGCCACCGTCGTCGTCGTCATCACTTTGGGCCGCCCGGGGGAGAGACGGTGGCGGCTGCGAGGACGATGTCTCCCTTTTCAGCACGATATCAGCTTTGTTCCAAAGCATGATGTCGCCGAGTGCTTGGCCGAGTGATGTTGCACCACTTTCAGTGGGAATCTCGATTTCATCTTGATCGAATTCATCTTTAGTGTACACCAAGAGCACTAAGGTGTAGTCGGGCAGGATCGGCTTGCCGTCGTACCAATCTTCATCGTTTGGCGGCTTTACCTCTCCTTCCCCCACTTCTTTCTTTGTCTTCCTCGTCCGGCCAAAGGGCATCAGGAGCTTGCACATTGTTGGGTTTTTGATCTCATCGACTGGGTACCTTTGGTGTTGTGAGGTACCCGGCTGCATCTGCTGCAGTAGCTGGATGCCAGCCTGTCGAAGCATCTACGACCGTAGGTCCACCATCTTAGGGTCGTTGCTCATGAAAGCTTCCTGTATTGACCCCATGATCATTTCCTTCACAGCCACATCACGGCCTTGCTAGATGAGCCGTTCCTTATACGCCTGCCTCGTGCGGTATGAGGCAGCGTCGGATTGCCAGGACTCCACGGTCTTCCAGCTCTGTGTCACAGAACCGACCAATTTATAAAAACATAAGTGAAAAATCACTCGCTAAGCAAGCAATTGTCACACTTAAGCCGTTATAAACCCGGTAGTCCGGAAATCTCGAAGGATTTCAAACCAAACATCATCAACCAAGATCGTATGGGTTTAGCGTCACCATTCGCATGTTACAACATTTCACAAATAATTCAACAACATCGGAGTGCGGAAATAAAGTTATTACAAACCGAGTCTTCAATTTCAAATAGCGGAAGTAAAGTAGTTTTAGAAGCTCAACCCAACTCACACATTTCAGATAAATAAAGTGCCAGGCCACAGTCTATCCATCAAAAGCATGTTGGGGAGAATAGTAAAGATTGACCTTGCCCCAGGTCTTCTAGTCCACGGGAAAAAGACAAGTGGCGCAGTACCCGTGGAAGGTATGCCCGTCTGCACAAACAACAAGCGGGAAAAACCTTGAGTACAAGAAGGTACTCAGCTAGACTTACCCGTGTGACTCAAAAGTAAAAGACTCCAAGGAGTATGACAGGCTTTATCGGGAGGTAGCTCGACTCATTTGCATAAAAGCGGTAGTAATATTTAAAGTGACAGCTCAGCTTAATCATTCATATTTAAGCTAGGTAAGCACCTATACTATTCATCATTATAGTATATTATTCATGATTAAGCAAGCAAGTAGTAACCGTAGCCATAAACATCGCTTAACTCATCATCATCATTAACCATATTCCATAATCATTACTACGATGTTGCAGCTCAAGTCAAGGTGTTCTTTGTCCAGAACGATGGCGATTCGAATCGATTACTACGAGCTCGAGCTCGGGGGTATTCCTCACACAAACCACACTCACCCGCTAAAGTGAGCTACAGATCACCGTGGCACGTATCCAGAAAACAAAGCGCGGTCTCGCATGGAGCCACCGTACCAGGGGACCGCCCGGCGCCTTAGCCCGGCCAAAAGCTGGACCTCGGACTTACTCTTCGCGCCCCCGTGGTCCCCCATCCATCTCCAATACGGTGCGAACGGGTCGAGAACCGGCCCAGATAGTGTTAGGCTTCGTGGTCGGAAGTGCTTATCCGGCCAGCTAAATGTGAGGCATGCGTTCAATATGACTTGGGGTACAACAACGGTACGGTCCTTAATCGACACAGACGGAATCACTATGGTCCAACAACCCCATAAGACTCCGTCCGGTCTCCATTTATCATAACCGAACCATCAACCAGATGATGTCAACATAAGCTTTTCCATTAATAGCAAGTAACCACCTATACTCGCGGATGACAGGAAATCACCCGACTTCTACCGTCTAAGCAAGCTAAGCATAGTACTCGCCCTAGACTAGCAGGGTGTATCAAGGTGGGATAATCAATGGTAAAGCAAGGATGTAATGCATCAACGGTGTCACACAACTCCTATACTTAATGCAACAATCATAAAGCATAATTAGACTGTTAGAAAGCATAGGTAAGTAGATGCTCCGGTGCTTGCCTTGTTCGAAGTCTGACGCGTGGTGGTTAGGACACTCAGGCAGCTCTTCTTCGCCTTCTTCTTGTGGGGCCTCCGGCTGAGGCTCCTCCGGAAGATTCTCCTCGATCTCCGAATACGGGAGGTCCTCCTGCGAACCTGTATGATGTGATGCACGTGCATAAGTATGGCGAATGCATAACACATGATGCTCATGTATGAGAATGATTAATAAGATATTTGACAGAATAGGTGCATATCTCTTCTCTAAACACTTAGAGAAGTGCGTAAAAAGAAGGGTGGCGTCTTGGCGGACACACTCGCATACACGCACAACATGAATACAAGAAGTACTACTACTACTCATGGGCAGGTATCACATTTCAGACATGGTACTCCAATGCATGACCAGCAAGTACAACTTAATTGAAAATGCACAAGAATTGCTATAAAAGTCATAAAATCATTTAATCCCATTACTTATCATTTCATGTGAATAAATAGGCTTGAACTGTGACCTCTATCTAGACAGTTCAGAAAATTCTACAAAAATTGCAGGAGCTGCACTATGCTATAACAGAGTCATGATAAATTTTTCATCACATTTTACCAAGTACAACAGCCTACACAAAAAGATGAAACTACTGGCCAGAAATGCACATTTAATAACTTTGTACAGTGAAAAGTGTTAAACAACAAATTTCATATTTTTATCTAACACTACTTAGCACAAGAGCAGTCAGTAAAAATTATCAAGGCATAATTCCACATATTTTATTTATTAAAAATCATACAAGAATCAGCCCAGAAATGAAATTAAATCATATTCCAATATTTTTGTACAGTAACTGCATATCATATATTTTTCCCAGAATACACATCACATAACAAGTCTAACAAAAGAAGAAACACATTTTTCAGAGCAATATGCCATTTATAAAGCATTTACTCAGTTTTCAGCCATTTCAAGAATTAAATAAATCTATACAGGAACTATTCACCAAAAATGCATCTCATATTTTTAAATGGTAGATCTACTCATCAGGAAACCAACAAAACAAGAATCATCAAATTTGGAGTTCATTTGCACCAGCATTTAATTCAAAAGCATTTAAACTATTTTTCTAGAAATCAATAAAAGGAAAAAGGGCCGAGCCCCGGGCTGCGAGATCCCGGTCCAGTGGACCACGGGTCACTGGCGCGCGGGACCCCGCGGTCCACGGGCCCACCAGCCAGTCGGCCGAGCAGAGCCGGTGCTCAGCTGGGCGCTTAGCTCGCCACGGGCGGCGAGCCCACCGGCCAACCAAGCGCACCGGCATGCTCAGTGGCGACGAGGCGCCCGGTGACATGCTTGGCGCGCGCTGCGATGAGCCCTAGCTACGCGCGGCGGCGGTGATGGCGGCACGGCGGCTCGGCATGGAGGCGCGGTGGCCGCCTCCGCCGCAACGGGCGAAGCCCGACGACAGGAGCGACGCGCTGCGGCGGTGCACGGGCAAGGCTAAAACCTAGGGTTAGGTGGCGGAATGAGGCGCCGGAGCGCCTCGACCGCATGCATGGCAGCTACGGCGGCGGAGAACTCGGGTGAGTCCCGTCGCGGCGGCGGAGACGCGCATTGCCTCGACAAGGCTACCGACGGTCGATTCGGGTGTATGGCGGCTACGGCGCGCGCATAGGTAGAATGGAAGGGAGCGAGAGGCGGTGACGCGGCGGCGCAAGGAAGCTTCCGGAGCCCGGCCATGGCGGGACAGCAAGGGCACGGCGCAATGCGCCACCTTGCTCGGCCGACGCAACGGGTGGAGTGGCGGTGTGGAGGAGGGCGAGGCGGCTCGGGCGGCGAAGTTTTGGCGGACGTGGGTGCTCCGGCGAAGCGAACGGGCGGCGGTGGCGCCGGAGCGATTTGTGGCGAAGCGCCGCGCTGCTGTGGTGCGAGCGAGAGCGAGCGAAGCGAAAGCGTAGCGAGTGAAGCGAGAATGGAATGCCGAGGCATTCCCACTTTCGGGCGCCGGCGCGCGGGTGAAGCGCCGGCGGGTGGGGCTCAGATATTGTGGCTCGGGCCGGCCACTTGGCACGGCGTTGGCGACGACGGCGGCCACGCTGCGCCCACGCGGCGCGCGGGCTTGCCGCGGTCGGCCACGCCCCGGCGCTGGGCGCGGCTGGCGCGCTGGACGGGCCGTGGGCCGAGCTGGGCGCTTTCGGCCTGCTCGTTCGCGGTGGTGATTTTTCTTTTTTTTTTTGAAATTTCAATTCAAACCAAAACTGAAACAAAAGTCACATTTTGACAAATTTGCAAGCCTTTTCATGAAATGGCCCAAAAACAAAAGTTGTAAAGGAATAAAAACTGAACAACTTTCATTTAAGGTTCATCTCAAAATTCTGAATAAATTTTGAAATACAAATTCATTTTGAATTTAGGGCATAAAAGGGAATTTTTCCAATTTAATTTCTTTTGCTCCAAAATGCACCAAATCTTTTGCAATAAATTTGATAAATCATTTTGAAAGGCTGGGCACATGAATCCAAACTTGATCAAGCATTTACAAGCTAATTAATTAACTAAATTAAACAATCAAGCATTTAATTAACAAACAATGCAAAACATGAAATGATGATGCATTTAAATGCTTGATGATGCTCATGCTATGCCAATGATGATTAGGATTAATTAATCACTAGCCTAATGCATGCTTAACACTGAGGTGTTACAGCCCTACCCCCTTAAAGAAATCTCGTCCCGAGATTTGGGTTTACTAACCAGGTTTTATGGAATTCGGGATAAACTTCTTTCGGGTAATCCTCGGTTTCCCATGATGCATCTCTATCATCATGGTAGCTCCACACAACCTTGTAAGTGCGTGCTAAGCGATTCGAGTAACTCTTTCTTTGCTATCAACAATTCTCACAGGTTCTTCTTTATAGACTAGATTCTTTGCTAGCTTCAAATCTTGCTCATCAACTCTTTCTTCGGGCACACGCAAACACTTCTTCGGTTGAGAGATGTGAAAGACCGAGGAAAGATAGAACTCATTGACTCGAGCAACCGCAACTTGTAAGCGACTTCACCTCTTCTTTCAAGAATCTTGTGCGGACCCACATATCTTGGTGCAAGTTTCCTCTTGGCCCCAAACCTTTGTGTACCTTTTATTGGTGAAACCACGAGATAAACATAGTCACCAACTTCAAAAGTTAAAGGTCTTCTTCTATTGTCGGCATAACTCTTTTTGTCGGGATTTGTGCAGCTTTCATATGTTCTTGGATAGTTCGAACCTCTTTGACTTCGGGGAACAAAGTCAATACCGTAGTATCTCCTTTCCCCGACTTCTACCCAATTCAACGGAGTTCTACACTTTTACGCCATACAAAGCTTCAAAGCGGTGCCATCTTGATACTTTCTTGATAAGCTGTTGTTGTAGGAGAACTTCGGCCAAAGGTAGCCAAGATTCCCACGAACCCTTAGCAGATAGCACACATGCTCTCAACATATCTTCAAGAATTTGATTAAGTCTTTTTTAGTCGGCCTAAAGTCGAGGATGATAAGCGGTCTTTGTGCAAGCAACTTAGTACCCATTCCTTCATGCAAAGCGGGTCCAAAAATGAGCGGTGAACTACGATCCTCTATCGATACGATGGTCTTGGGTACCCCATGCAAGCGGACAATCTCTTCAATGTAGAGGTCAGCATATTGAGGTGGTGCGTAGGTTGTCTTGACAGGTAAGAAGTGAGCGACTTGGTTAGTCGATCAACGATTACCCAAATTGAATCATTACCCTTTTTGTGTAGTTGGCAAACCCGTGATGAAATCCATACTAATGTCATCCCACTTCCAAGCAGGAACCGGTAGCGGCTTTAACAAACTGCCGGCTTCATGTGAATGGCCTTGACACGACAACAAGTATCGCATCGAGCCACATATGCTGCTATCTCTTTCTTCATCTTGGTCCACCAATAATGAGGTCTTAGGTCATGATACATCTTGTTGCTTCCAGGGTGAATGGATAGCTTGGAAAGGTGAGCCTCATCCATTATCTTGTTCTTGAGTTCTCGGTCCTTTGGCACGACAAGACGAGTGTTGAACCAAAGTACACCACTGTCATCCGATGCGAAATGCGGAATTGATTCCTTCTTCATTCTTTCTTTGAGGTGATATATGCCAGGATCCGTCTTTTGGCCTTCAATGATCTGTTGGTCGAGAGAACATCGGACTTGGATATCATGCAGGACTGCAGGATGCATCAGAGTGAACCTTTCTTCAACCAACGGCTTCACAGCATGATGATGTGACTTGCGACTCAAAGCATCTGCAACTACGTTTGCCTTGCCAGGGTGATAGTGCACTGTCAAGTCATAGTCCTTGATTAGCTCTAACCATCTTCGTTGTCTCATGTTAAGCTCAGGTTGGGTGAAAATGTACTTGAGACTTTTATGATCTGTATAGATATTGCACACATTTCCCAACAGATAATGCCTCCATATCTTCAAGGCATGCACAACTGCAGCTAACTCAAGATCATGCGTGGGATAGTTGACTTCATGCTTTCTTAGCTGACGTGAAGCATAAGCAATCACTCGGCCTTCTTGCATCAGCACACAACCTAAACCGGTCTTGGATGCATCACAGTACACATCAAACGGCTTCTCGATATCAGGCTGTGCCAAAACAGGAGCAGTGGTTAGCAACTCTCGCAGGGTGCGGAAAGCTGCCTCACATGCCTCTGTCCAGACAAACTTATGCTCTTTCTGTAGCAGACTTGTCATTGGCTTGGCAATCTTAGAGAAATCTAGAATGAAAGCGGCGATAGTACCGCCATTCCAAGAAAACTCGAACTTCATGCACGAGGCGTGGGCGGTTGCCAATCCATGACCTCTTGTACCTTTGACGGGTTGGATCGATATGCCATTTTCAGAAATGATATGGCCAAGGAAGGCAACTTCCTTTAGCCAAAACTCACATTTGCTGAACTTGGCATACAACTTATGCTCTCTTAGTCCGGTAAGTGCAACTCGCAGATCTTTGGGCGTGTTCTTCTTCATTTGCGCAGAGTAGATCGAGAATGTCATCCAAGAATACAATCACGAACTTATCCAATTCGGGCATAAAGACTGAATTCATAAGATACATAAAGTATGCAGGAGCATTTGTTAGGCGAAAGACATAACAAGATACTCGTACAACCCGTATCTAGTAACGAAAGCAGTCTTATGTATATCTTCGGGACGAATCGATCCGATGATACCACGACCTCAAATCAATCTTGGAAAACACTTTAGCTTTAGACAAGCGATCAAAGCAGAATATCAATTCTCGGTAGAGGATACTTGTTCTTGATTGTTATGGCATTGAGCGGTCGATAGTCAACACATAGCCTCAAGGAATGATCTTTCTTTTTCACAAAAAATTTGGACAACCCCATTCGGAAGTACTTGGCCCGATGAAACCCAACTTCTTCACTCATATAAGCTGTTTCTTCAACTCGCTAACTCATTGGGAGGCATACGATATGGTCTCTTGCAGATTGGAGCTGTACCAGGCACTAAATCAATTGCAAACTCAATATCTCTTTTAGGAGGTAGCCCAGGCAATTCTTCAGGAAAGACATCGGGAAAACTCACGGACTTTGGAATCTCGGCCCGGAGAAGAAACTTGAATAGCATATGTCAACTTGGTCATGTGCGCCACTCGAGGCAACAAAACTTGGAAAGTGTTTTGACCCGGAGGATCCGTGAGAGTAATCGTTCTATTTCCAGTATCAATCACAACTTGTTTATCTTTCATCCAATCCATCCCTCAAGATTACATCCATAGTTAACCGGGTAGAACTACCAAATTAACTCTATATGCTTTATCTCCAATTTCAAAAATTGCACGTTCAAGCATCCGGTTAGATAGGACATCGGCACCCGGCGGAGGCGATGCGGTACCCATAATCTAATTGCTTAAGTTCTAATTCATGTGATCGTGCATATGCTTGACTCATAAAAAGAATGCGATGATCCGAATCAAATAAAACAAGCAACAGGATGTTTGTTGACAAGAAACGTACCCGGCAATGGTCGGTTCGCCATCGGGGAATCTCATTCACGGAGGTGTGATGTGCACAGGCGGGGATAAGTCGTGCGCTTCTTTGGGTAGGGGACAGTACTTGGCGAAGTGACCCGGTTGATTGCGGTTGTAACACGGGCCCCGCGGCCAGGTGCATTGGCGATGGGACCACCAGTCCTAGCTTGAGCTTGAGGTGCAGGTGGGCGATAGCCCCTCTGGTTCTTTGGAGGTGGTGGAGCATTCCTCTTTGGAGCAGGTGCACGGAACCTTGAGTTTTGCACAGGAGGGCGGTATTGAGGACGATTAGCCATTGGGGGCCTGTGATCGAGAAGATCCTCCCTCGAAGTTCCTCTTGCGGTTCTTGGCGGCGTGCAAGTTGTTGTTGTTCTCTTGAGTCAAGCAATCAGCGATGAACTCATTGAAGGTAGCTCTTGAACCGATGCCCATAGTCTTGGCCATCTTGGTGTTGAGGCCTCTTTTGAAGCTAGCTATCTTGTTTTCTTCAGTGTCCACATAGGTGGGAGCATAGCGTGACAAGTTGTTAAACTCTTGCAAGTACTCATTCACGCTCTTATTACCTTGGTTAAGCTTCATGAACTCGAGATACTTTCATAGCCATCGGGACCCGGTGGAACATAAGTCTTTGCGGAACATCCGGGTAAACCGCGCCCGGTGATTGGGGTGTTTGGCGGGAAAGTGGCACGTTGATGAGACCACCACATTCAGCCCGGCCCCCTGCGGTGATGTGCCCCGTACTCAACCTTCGGCGTCTCGGTCATGCGCGAGAAGACGAAACTTGTCTTCCATCGTGTTGATCCACTCGAGAGCCTCAAGCGGTTCCTTAGCTTGCAAGAACTTAGGTGGATCCGTGTCGAAAAAAATCCTTGAAAGAGCATCTTGGTTGACTGACGGTCCACGGTGGCCCCGCGGCCCGGTGTTTCTTTGCAATGTCACGCAATACGGCCTCCATGTTCTTGTTGGCGCCAAGGAAGCTGTTGAAAAAAGTTGCTCATTTGTCAATGGTGGTGGAGGTGGTGGTGGCGGTTACGTCACGGGGGTTTGCTCCGTTACCCCGTTTCCTCCGTTGCCTCCGTTGCTACCATTTCCACCATTTCCGCCATTACCATCACCATTGCCTCCTTGGCGGATCCGTCACCAACCAGGGGACCCTTGGCGATCTGGCGAGTTCCAACCATCTGCATATTCAGCATCGAGTAATCATTAGGTGATGTTACAACATTGTAAGCAATGTAATAATCATGCCAATGAATTATTGGAAGAAAATCAATTCATTCAACAACACACGGGCATAAAGATTCATTTCCACAATCCATAACATCACTAATTAGATTCTTGAATAAAAACATCATCCGAGGCATACAACATCCAAAATTGCCGGCATACATACACTTTGGACTTTAGGCGTTCGAGATAGCACCACAACACATGACGATCCAAAACACATGAGTCACATCTCATAAAAGTTACATGCCCAACGAAAAGGGACAAAAGCACCACTACGGCTAGCAAAGAGACTACTAGTCTACTCGTGCTCGCTACCGACGTCGGACTCGTCAGCCAGAACAACGTCGTCGTCGGGTGCAGGCTCGGGTGCAGGTGGGAGGTCAGCGTCCTCCTCGCCACCATCGGGGTCGATGACTCCCGGCTCCATCTCGGCAGCTCCAGGCGCATGGTGACCATGAACCTGGTTGTGCAGAAGCGTGGTACTCCCCGTGCAAGCCCGGTCAATGTCTTTGCTTTCGCGGTCAAAGAGCGGTGCCCGGTGATGGGCATCGTTAGGGCTTCATTCCTCTCGGTGACCAAGCGGGCCATCATCTGTCGGCGTTCTTCTCATACTTCTCATAGCGTGCAACACGTGCGGCGCAAAGTCTCGAGCTCCACGGTGACCTCTCTCACATACGCCTCAACCTCGTCTCTAGTAGCTATGATGGTGTCCATCCGCTGCCTCAAGCCTCGGATTTGGTCGAGTGCTCCTTCTTCATTTTCTTCTCATTCTTCCACATAGCCTTGTTCGATCCACTCGAGCTTGTACATTGTTGTTTCGGTGGCATCATAGGGCCGCATCACGGCAAACATGGAACTCATAGCCGTGTTATCACGCCATCAATCTCGTCAACTCGGCCAACGTGCTCGGCTAGGGGGCTGTTCCCAAACAAAGTGTCCCGAGGATCATCCCTAGGAAAAGTCCCTACCAAAGCCGTTGCCGGGCTCGGAGGAAAGCGCTCCATGATCCGGGCGGAGCACATGGAATGCGGCTCTCGCTAGCCCCATCTGTGCAGTGACACCAGTGGCACGGACACGCCACCCGTCCCACTCGGAGTCCGGGTGGAGTGGAGGAACAGTGATCTCCACAGCCACCAAGTCGTCTCCACGGCGTGGCTCCTCTAACCCCAGGGTAGTAGGCGGGCCGCTGCTCCTCGGCGTATCGGCGTGACCTAGCACCCTCCGGAGGAGGCGTGGGCATGCCAAACTCCTCAAGAAAGTGATCCTCCCTGATCACAGTGCGCGGTGCAAGCTGACGGCGAGGTACCCTGGCCCCGGTGGACTTGCGTGCGGTTTGCTTAGTGCGAGCCATCGTCGAAATTTATCCCGGTGAGACAAGTTATTAATTAACCAAATTTTAATGGGCGAAGTAATCAATTTATAAGGAAAGGTAAATGTAAGGACATGAGATGAACAAACATGATGTATGCACGTATCTTACGTTCTCACAAACTTAGCGAAAATAATTCTAGCGGATATACGGTGGCATACAACGTTTTCTCATAGCGTATAACTAGTCGTTCTACTCGAATCATTTGTTATGTACCTGAGAAAAAAAATCCACTTCATCCCATCCCAACGGTATGAATAAATGCATTGCGAGAAAGTAAAGATTAAGCACTCACACGCACGTGCATTCCCAAATACACGCACATGTAGTACAACTACCCGATCCTCGTCCAAAGGCGGCATCGTCTCAACAGACGGCACAACCCACAATTAAACACCTTGGTAAGTACATGGTTTTGACATGTAAATACTTTCGGTATCACACTAGCACTCCCCTAGATTGCCGGTTGGACAACCATGCTCTCACAACTCCCACTTACCGAGGCGTAGAGGCATTTGAACCATACATTACCATTCAAGCGAATGGCACCCATACAATTACCTTTCTTTGCATGGGCAATAGTGAAAATAAAATATGATGCAAGCCCCCAAGTTAGTACTTAAATAGCCACCTAGAGTCCTTATTTGGGCATAAAGGATATGACCAGCGGCACACTCTTAGTTTTGCAAATGGGTTTTTTCTCAAAAGACTTATAGATCTATAAGTTGAAATCCAGTTTTGAAACCAAAATTCTTTTGTTTTAAATAGACATGTGAACGATGTCGCTAAACCTTGCTCGATGCTACCGTCCGCAGAACCGACCAATTTATAAAAACATAAGTGAAAAAAATCACTCGCTAAGCAAGCAATTGTCACACTTAAGCCGTTATAAACCCGGTAGTCAGGAAATCTCGAAGGATTTCAAACCAAACATCATCAACCAAGATCGTATGGGTTTAGCGTCACCATTCGCATGTTACAACATTTCACAAATAGTTCAACAACATCGAGTGCGGAAATAAAGTTATTACAAACCGAGTCTCAAATTTCAAATAGCGGAAGTAAAGTAGTTTTAGAAGCTCAACCCAACTCACACATTTCGGATAAATAAAGTGCCAGGCCACAGTCTATCCATCAAAAGCATGTTGGGGAGAATAGTAAAGATTGACCTTGCCCCGGGTCTTCTAGTCCACGGGGAAAAAGACAAGTGGCCCGGTGCCCGTGGAAGGTATGCCCGTCTGCACAAACAACAAGCGGGAAAAACCACGAGTACAAGAAGGTACTCGGCTAGACTTACCCGTCGACTCAAAAGTAAAAGACTCCAAGGAGTATGACGGGCTTTATCGGGAGGTAGCTCGACTCATTTGCATAAAAGCGGTAGTAATATTTAAAGTGACGACTCGGCTTAATCATTCCTATTTAAGCTAGGTAAGCACCTATACTATTCATCATTATAGTATATTATTCATGATTAAGCAAGCAAGTAGTAACAGTAGCCATAAACATCGCTTAACTCATCATCATCATTAACCATATTCCATAATTCATTACTACGATGTTGTAGCTCAAGTCAAGGTGTTCTTTGTCCAGAACGATGGCGATTCGAATCGATTACTACTGCGAGCTCGGGGGTATTCCTCACACAAACCACACTCACCCGCTAAAGTGAGCTCTGGATCACCGTGGCACGTATCCGGGGAAAACAAAGCGCGGTCTCGCATGGAGCCACCGTACCCGGGGACCGCCCGGCGCCTTAGCTTGACCAAAGCTGGACCTCGGACTTACTCTTCGGCCCCTGTGGTCCCCCATCCATCTCCAATACGGTGCGAGCGGGTCGAGAACCGGCCCGGATAGTGTTAGGCTTCGCGGTCGGAAGTGCTTATCCGGCCCGGCTAAATGTGAGGCATGCGTTCAATATGACTTGGGGTACAACAACGGTGCGGTCCTTAATCGACACGAGACGGAATCACTATGGTCCAACAACCCCATAAGACTCCGTCCAGGTCTCCATTTATCATAACCGAACCATCAACCGGATGATATCAACATAAGCTTTTCCATTAATAGCAAGTAACCACCTATACTCGCGGATGGAAATCACCCGACTTCTACCATCTAAGCAAGCTAAGCATAGTACTCGCCCTAGACTAGCGGGGTGTATCAAGGTGGGATAATCAATGGTAAAGCAAGGATGTAATGCATCAACGGTGTCACACAACTCCTATACTTAATGCAACAATCATAAAGCATAATTAGACTGTTAGAAAGCATAGGTAAGTAGATGCTCCGGTGCTTGCCTTGTTCGAAGTCGACGCGTGGTGGTTAGGACACTCGGGCAGCTCTTCTTCGCCTTCTTCTTGTGGGGCCTCCTACTGAGGCTCCTCAGGAAGATTCTCCTCGATCTCGAATACGGGGGTCCTCCTGCGAACTTTGTATGATGTGATGCACGTGCATAAGTATGGCGAATGCATAACACATGATGCTCATGTATGAGAATGATTAATAAGATATATTTGACAGAATAGGTGCATATCTCTTCTTTAAACACTTAGAGAAGTGCGTAAAAGAAGGGTGGCGTCTTGTGGACACACTCGCATACACGCACAACATGAATACAAGAAGTACTACTACTACTCATGGACAAGTATCACATTTCAGACATGGTACTCCAATGCATGACCAGCAAGTACAACTTAATTGAAAATGCACAAGAATTGCTATAAAAGTCATAAAATCATTTAATCCCATTACTTATCATTTCATGTGAATAAATAGGCTTGAACTGTGACCTCTATCTAGATAGTTCAGAAAATTCTACAAAAATTGCAGAAGCTGCACTATGCTATAACAGAGTCATGATAAATTTTTCATCACATTTTACCAAGTACAACAGCCTACACAAAAAGATGAAGCTACTGGCCAGAAATGCACATTTAATAACTTTGTACAGTGAAAAGTGTTAAACAACAAATTTCATATTTTTATCTAACACTACTTAGCACAAGAGCAGTCAGTAAAAATTATCAAGGCATAATTCCACATATTTTATTTATTAAAAATCATACAAGAATCAGCCCAGAAATGAAATTAAATCATATTCCAATATTTTTGTACAGTAACTGCATATCATATATTTTTCCCAGAATACACATCACATAACAAGTCTAACAAAAGAAGAAACACATTTTTCAGAGCAATATTCCATTTATAAAGCATTTACTCAGTTTTCAGCCATTTCAAGAATTAAATAAATCTATACAGGAACTATTCACCAAAAATGCATCTCATATTTTTAAATGGTAGATCTACTCATCAGGAAACCAACAAAACAAGATCATCAAATTTGGAGTTCATTTGCACCAGCATTTAATTCAAAAGCATTTAAACTATTTTTCTGGAAATCAATAAAAGGAAAAAGGGCCGAGCCCTGGGCTGCGTAGACCCGGTCCAGTGGACCATGGGTCACTGGGCTTGTGGACCCCGCGGTCCACGGGCCCACCAGCCAGTCGGCCGAAAGCAGAGGTTGCCCGCTGGGCGCTTAGTGCCGGGCGGCGAGCCCACCGGCCAAGAACCAAGTGCACCGGCAAGTGTTTGTGGCGCACGAGGCGCACCCTTGACATGCTTGGCGCCGGGGGCCGCGACGAGCCCTAGCTACGCTGGGCGGGGTGGTGATGGCGGCACGGCGGCTCGGCATGGAGGCGCGGGGGTGGCCGCCTCCCGGCAACGGCGAAGCCCGACGAGGAGCGCACCGCGCGCGCGGGTGCACGGCAAGGCTAAACCTAGGTTGGGGGTGGCGGACGAGGCGCCGGAGCGCCTCGACCGCATGCATGGCAGCTACGGGCGGGGCGGAGAACTCCGTGAGCTCCGCCGCGGGGCGCGGCGGAGACGCGCATTGCCTCGATTGCGCCGCTGACGGTCGGTCGATTGTATGGCGGCACGGCGCGCGCATAGGTAGAATGGAAGGGAGCAGAGGCGGTGACGCTGGCGCGCTGCGAGCTTCCGAGCCCGCCATGGCGACAGAAGGGCACGGCGCAATGCGCCTCACCTTGGCTCGGCCGACGCAACGGGTGGAGTGGCGGTGTGGAGGAGGGCGAGGCGGCTCGGGCGGCGAAGTTTTGGCGGACGTGGTGCTCCGGCGAAGCGAACGGCGGCGGTGGCGCTGAGCGATTTGCAGTGGCGAAGCGCTTCAAGGCCGCTGTGGGTGCGAAGCGAGAGCGAGCGAAGCGAAAGAGCGAGTGAGCGAGAATGGAATGCCGAGGCATTCCACTTCGGGCGCGGGCGCGGGGTGAAGCGCCGGCGGTGGGGCCCGCATGCCGTGGCTCGCGGCCACTTGGCACGGCGGCCGACGACTTGGCCACGCTGCGCTCACGCTGGGCGCTGCCTCGCTGCGCGGCCACGCCGGCGGGCGCGTGGGCTGGCGCTGACGCCGGGCCGCGGGCCAGGCCGGGCTGCTTTGCCCTGCTGCTCGCTGTGGTGATTTTTCTTTTTTTTTTTTTTGAAATTTCAATTCAAACCAAAACTGAACCAAAAGTCACATTTTGACAAATTTGCAAAAGCCTTTTCATGAAATGGCCCAAAAACAAAAGTTGTAGAGGAATAAAAACTGAACAACTTTCATTTAAGGCTCATCTCAAAATTCTGAATAAATTTTGAAATACAAATTCATTTTGAATTTAGGGCATAAAAGGGAATTTTTCCAATTTAATTTCTTTTTGCTCCAAAATGCACCAAATCTTTTGCAATAAATTTGATAAACCATTTTGAAAGGCTGGGCACATGAATCCAAACTTGATCAAGCAATTACAAGCTAATTAATTAACTAAATTAAACAATCAAGCATTTAATTAACAAACAATGCAAAACATGAAATGATGATGCATTTAAATGCTTGATGATGCTCATGCTATGCCAATGATGACTAGGATTAATTAATCACTAGCCTAATGCATGCTTAACACTGAGGTGTTACACTCTGCCTCGAGGACATGTCCCGTACACGGCCCTGGTGCTCCGGGTTTCCAAGCCCCTCGGTCAGGACGTCATGATCCCTGCGAGGTTCGAACAACCCTTCTTCCTTAGCCTTATTTACCGCGATCACAGCCTTCTCCGCCTCCTCGGTCTCTGGCTCATTGTACTTGGTTCTGCCATCCTTTAGCCTCTTCGGCCGATGGGCTTTGAAGTAGTCATGTGCCCTGGTGTCGAGGCCTGCTAACGGATTGTCCAGACCGGCAGCAGCTGCCTCACTTTCTTCCTGCCGCCACTTCGGCCTCTTAGCGACATACCCTGTCATACCCAAGTGGTGGTGGAGCGTATTCCTCTTTGTGAGGTCAGAGTACTTCTTGCTCTTCTCCTTTGAGCCTTTGTTAGGCACCTTCTCTATAAATTTGTCCTAGACGTGACGCTTGATGAAATTGTAGTCTTCAAAGGGTGTCTTCCCCATCTTCACGTACTCGTTGTTCAGTGTGGAGCACAAGTTGCGAAACGCTTTTCCTGCAACCGCTAGTGCATGCTTCCTGCATAGAGCTTCGTTGTACTGGTCTGGAGGATACTTGAACCGCTTCTTCACGTCTCCCCACACTTTATCCTTGAGGTCTTTCAGGACTTTTCTCCAATCAAAGTAGGTGATAGGCACATGCTCCCTAGCTATACAGGAGAACTGGTTGCTGAATGTGCCTATCACAGTTTTTGGTAGCAAGGGCTCTCCATGCGGGCCTATCTGGTGTATGACATGCATCTTGCTCGACACTTGGTGCCTACCGTGTTGGCCCCTCTTTGAGTCTGACTTGTTGCCACTCTTGCCAGTACTCTTGAAACTGCCTAGTGCGGATGAAGAGCTTGGGGTGGGAACGGATGCATGCCCCTCTCCACCCTCCTCTCCCTCATCGTGGAACTCCAAGCGCAGAGGCACCTGTGGTATCTGTCGAGCACAACAAGCATTATTAGCCATATACCTATGCGAGCGCCTTGATGCTAAGCTAGTAGTTATATACGTACGTCGCGCCTTTGAGTTTCGGTATCATCTTCTGGATGGTATCGTGCTTGCATGCGAGAACTTCGTGTTGAAGCCCTATGCATGTACTCCAGATCATCTTCTACATTATAGTTTGGGTCACCCTCGTCCTCCGTTTTGCGCTTCTTTTCTGGCAAAGGTGTTGGCACCTCCTCCTCGTACTCGGTAGAGTTGCCTGATGATGATGACGTTTCATCATGACTCCCATAAGGACTAGGCTAGCGCCATTGTCCTTCATTGTTAGGCTCGTTAGCCATTGGAAGCTATGAAGGAGACATTGTCATATAAAGGAAGCATATCACAAAGGAAACATCACACTTATATAAATAAAACATCTCACTCTTATATTCCTCCTCTTAAAAGATTACATCATTTTTTATTTACATTGAAGTATGTATACAAAATTTGAAGAAAAGTACAAAATTTGAAGAAAAGTACAAAATTTGAAGAAAAGTACAAAATAATGTGTAAATTTGGCTTAGATTTGCCCCATTGTCATCACATTACGTCTAAACTGGTTGCTTGTATGATATACAAGCCATCCTAGTTTAGCAACTTAATTATAAGTAGGGGGCATTTGATCATCATAGCCACTACCTCAGCAAAAAAAAGATGAACATCATTGCATATGCCACTGCCTCAGCACATTTGAATAGGTTGAAACCCCATTTCCACTAATAGTAAAAGCAACACACCAGATTATAACAATAACGAGCCAAATTAAAAAAATCGTTGTTTGCAGAAAATGGGCAGAAAGCACATTTTTAGCTTAACTATGAAGAAGGTAATAAGATCTTAAACGCATAGATCTGTATGGAGGGACAAATTGTATGCTACCTATTTTGTTGAGTAAGACTCATCAGATTTAATGGGAATACTACCTGAATATATTGTGCAGACCATAACTCTATATATGCATTATTACTAACTGAATTGGATACAATGTGCACCAAGACATTACAAATTGTGGGCTACCTATTTTGTTGAGTGCAAAAAATAAGTGAGCAAGAGAGATTGTTTCAGTTTATGCAGGTTTTGTTCAGTATATAATAACAGCTACAGTTTATGCAAGAGACTTGAAGGTACAGACCAATTTATAACGTGTAGCCAATTTCATTGAATCCTTCAATACCTTACTAAAAAGTTACTACAAAATTTGAGTAAGACTCATCAGATTTAATGGGAATACTACCTGAATATATTGTGCAGACCATAAGTCTATATATGCATTATTACTAACTGAATTAGATACAAGTGTGCACCAAGACATTACATCGCACAACAGAACCTGAATAAAGAAGACCAGAATTGGTTTAATTAACTAAGGATGGATTTAGCATGAATAAAGCATCCAGGTGAATAAGCATGTAAAAAAATAGAAAATCCATGACCTCTGTTTACTCAGTTAGTTCGACATGTGCCAATCTACTGCATTTATGGAATATGTGAGCTTTGTACAGTTACGGGCATGCAGGGAACAAACTTAGTAAATAAAAGGCATCACAGGCAACCAGCAAATTGGCATCACAGGGAACAAACTTAGTAAACAAAATGGGCTTAGCAAATTGGCATCACGGGCATCACAGAGAACAAACTTAGTAAACAAGACCTCAGTGCTTAGCATCACAGGTAGTGGCATAATTTTTGCTCAGAAAATTGGCATCGTAGGCATCATAGGCAGCAAGTAGAAATACCAAAATTAGCATCACAGGCATCACGGGCAACCAGCAAAAGGGGGAAGAGCCTCGGAGAGATGGACGGCGGATGGAGATGGCGGCTCTGACAGAGACGTGCCGGCGGATGCTCGGATAGAGACGGGCCGACGCTAACCCAGACGATGCTTGGATAGAGGCGGGGTCGCCGTGACTGAGTCGGGGACGGCGGCTTCAAGTCCTAGTAGTGAAGGGGCGGCGGGGAGGCGCTTCAGGGGGGGCGCGGATGGCGATGGCGGACGGGCGGTGGATCGAGGAAAACGGCGGCGCCGCTAGGGGTTTTCGTCCCCAGCCGAACCGTGGAAGGAGAGCGGTTGGGGTCGGGCGGATCCCGCGGCTCCGACAGAGACAGGGACACCGGATCCAGATCCCGGCGGTGCAGGGCGGCGGGGTCGAGCTCACGGAGGGGGGCGCGGACAGCGGCAGCTCCTCCAGCAGATCCCGCCGCCGTGAGGCCACGGGTCGAGGCGGACGGCGGCGGCACTCCGTCCGAGGTGAGGGGGCTCAGCCGAGGTGGGAGAGCAGCACACCGGTGGCCACACGGTCGAGGCGGATGGCGGCGTCGGCGGCGCGGCGAGGAAAAAATTCGGCAGCCCTTCGGGGTTGGAGGCGGACGGCGAAGACTTGAGAATTTTGAAGGGGGAAAGCTGCTTATATAGGGATCAATTTTCCGGGGTGGTTGAGTAAGAAAAACCGCCTTGGTTAATATTAACCGAGGCGGTTGAGTCACAATAACCGCCTAGGTTAATAAAGTTAACCGAGGAACAACCGCCTCGGTTAATTATTTTTGTTTAATTAATTTGTATTAAATTTGTTTATGTTTTGGTTTAAATTACTTTAAATTTATGTGAGTCATAAATATGTGAGTCCCGCTTACAAATGTGAGTCATAAATATTCCATCATAATAAAATTCATAAATGTTAAAGGCAATACATAAGTTATTACATAAATGTGTGACATGATAACTCATTTTGGTGCCGACGCTACCACGGTCCTCTTCTCACCATCGGGACGGCACCAAGGCTTCATCTTGGTCTTGTTGACACGGGTCTCGATGAGCTTGATCTTGGCTACATGATCAGTAAAGAGTGACATCTCTGAGTAATTGTTGTGTTCTTCGGGACTCGTACTCCATCCGCTCCCACGATCCTCGCTTTCCTGAGACCACCACATGCTTCTTGGTCTCTTTGGGCTTCGCAAAGTAGGCTACCTGCGCAACGCGGTTTGCTACCACCCATTGGTCATCTTTGTACCCCACATTGTCGAGCTCCACCGTGGTGAGCCCAAAATCATCCACAACAACCGCCGTCGGCTTTACCCACGTACACCGGAATATAGGCACCTGCAGGTCACCACCGTAGTCAAGTTCCCATATCTCTTCGATCTGCCCATACTATGTCATGATCTTCTTCGTCTTATCATCGATGCCCTCATATCGAACGCCACTGTTCTGTGAGGCACTCTTCTTGTCCTTCTCTTTTGTGTGGAACATGTAACCATTGATGTCGTACCCTTGCCACGAGGTGATTTGGGTTCAAGGGCTCGACGCAAGCCTCGCTTCATTAGTTTCTCCATATATGCCTTGCTCTTTGATCCACGTCGTGAAATTGATGTTGTGTTGTTTCTGTACCCATACCTCCCCGCATCCACCACTAGAAAGGCGGATCTCATCTACGTGCTTCTGAACCTAGTCTTCCATGACCACTAACTGATTGAGAGTGCTATTATGAGCTTGTTGCAGAGTCTCTTCATCTACATCAGTACGTACTTTCCTTCCTGTGCACCCCATCCCCGAGGTTCTGCCCTCGTGCAAAGGGACGGGCAACCCACTCGCTGTTCCGTCTCTAATGTATTTGGTGCACCAGTTAACGGCCTCCTCCGTTGTGTATGCTTCGATCATAGAGCCCTCCGGGTAAGCATGATTATACACATATCTATTGAGGGTCGACATGAACCACTCGAACGTCCACATCTGATGAAGGTACACAGGGCCTAGTTTCTGTATCTGATCAACCATGTGCATCATCAGGTGTGGCATAATATCAAAGAAAGACGGTGGGAAGCACATCTCAAGCTGACAAAGAGTTTCTGCAATGAATTGTTTCAGGCCAGGCAGCTCAGCTTCATCGATGACCTTAATCTAGTTAAAGAAGTAGCACATGCATGTTATTACCATCTTAACGTACTCCGGACCGATACATCTGATCACAATTGGAAGGAACACCGTAAGCATGATGTGGCAGTCATGTGAGTTGAAGTTGGTAAGAGTGAGGTCTTTCATGGAGACAAGGCTCTTGATGTTGGAAGAAAAACCAGTCGGCACCTTGACTGTCCTAAGCCACCGGCACACAGCCCTCCTCTCATCTAATGTCAGGTTGTAGCTCAACCCCGGGAGGTTGACTTTCCCACTCTACGTAGCCGGTGTTGGATGAATTTCGGGCCTGATGCCCATGTTGACCAAATCCTGACGAGATTAGAGACCATCCTTTGTCTTTTTCTTGATGTCAAGCAGGATTCCTGTCATGCTCTCAAACACATTCTTCTCTAGGTGCATGCAGTCGATGGCATGGGGCGTATCTAGTTCCTTCCAGTATGATAGGTACTTGAAGAAACAGCACTGCTTCTTGAAAGGAACGGGGGCCGGGATAGGCTCGCCTTCTTCTTCCTCCTCTGCATCTCGCTTCCTCTTCTTACTGCTAGGCTTTGGACCATTTTCCCCTCTTTCTTCTTCTTCTTTCCAAACTCGATGTTTATGCCCTTGACCATGTCAAACACCTTTTGCCCGTACCCTGTCCTTTCCGGCATGTCAGTTTGAGATTCGGCCTTGTTGTCAAAGTACTGATTTATCATAGGTCTCTGGTACCTGTGCTTTCTATAGAGGAATCGTCTGTTCCTCATGTATACCATCTTCTTGGATGCAGCAAGGTAAGTGTAGCAGGTACCATCAATACAAACTACGCAACCGATCTTACCGTTAATCCGCCCGAGACAAAAAAAAAAAGACCAGGGTAGTCCGTGATGGTGACAAATATGATGGCCTTCAGAGTGAAATCCTTCTTTAGGAACGCATCCATCATTTTGACCCCCTTTTCCCATAGAAACTGCATGTCCTCCATAAATGGCTCTAGGAAGACATCTATATCATTTCCAGGCTGCTTCGGTCTGGATATAAGCATGGTTAGTACAAGATACCTGCTATGATGGAGATTCGTAAGAGGGCTGTTATTATATAAAATGGTGAGAACAACTTTCACACACGCCGTCCCCGGTCCAAATTCCAAATAATTACCTGCGTTTGTGACATAGATGGGGAGGTAAGTTGTAGATGGTGAGGATGACCGGCCAGGTGCTGTGCGAGCTACTTAGGTCACCGAACAGATTCATCCCGTCGGTACTTAGCGCGAACCTGACGTTCCTGGTGTCATCACGAAACTCTGGGAACTTGTCGTTGAAACGCTTCCATTGCTTGCCATCGGAGGGTGTCGAAGCTTGCCATCACCCTTCGTGCGTTCGGCTGATGCATACCAAGACATGAGCTTGGCATCGTCCAGGTTCCTAAATAGCACACGCAGGCGATCGATCATGGGCAAGTACCACACGGATAGGGCGGGACTTTTCCTACTCATATAACCCTCTTCTTCCTCGTCCTCTGGAGGCGGGGCCTGCTTCTTCGTCGTCTTCATCTTCTTCTTTAGCCCTCTTGAGGTGGGTCCGTCGTCAGAGGCGTCCGTCCGACAACCAGCATTCCTCTTGTAACGGCGTGCTCCGCAGTGAGGACAGCTCTGCAAGTTCTCATACTGGCTCCGATATAAAATATAGTGGTTTGGACAGGCATGGAACTTTTTAAGTTTCATCACCACTGGCCTGATCAGCTTCTTCGCCCGATAGGTATTGGCGGGCACCTTGTTACCCTCCGAGAATATGTCAGCGAGGATACGTAACAGGTCGTTGAAGCTAGTGTTGGACCACACATGGTGAGCCTTGAGCATCAGCATCTGAAGGTTGAAACGTAATGCCGTCCAATGCTTCGGACAACCATTGTACAGGGGATCTATTGCCGCCTGCTTCATCTCCTTGAAGTTCTCTAGCCACTTAGGATTCCCAAATAAGACATCATTCTGCTCTTGGTAGTTAGCGATTCTATCGAAGAGGTCCACATCTTCAAGGTCCAACACCTCCGCCGGATTACCACCATCATCATCTCCAGTTTCCTCCTCTGCCTGTAGCAGATCTTCAATCGTGATGTAATCACGATGCACATCATTGTCAACACCGGCTGATGCTTTGGCTGCTGATACTTCAGGTTGTTCTCCATTTCCTCCGTCAATCACCGCCTCTGCCGTTGTCGTCGACGACTTGTTTCCTCTAGATGAGCAAGTGGCAGCACTTAGATCTACTTCACCGTGATACTTCTAGACCTTATAATCCTTGATGAAACCAAACCACACCAAATGAGACTGCACCACGCTCTCACCATGTGTCAGCAAATTCTTACAGCTATTGCACGGACAAATTATGAGATCCTAACCCACAGTTAGACAATGCTTTGTCGCTGCAGGAATGAACTTTCTCTTCATATGATCTAGGAAAGATGGATCCAGCCTCAATCCCTTGTATATCCAATCCCTTGCCATCCATGATCTTGCACACGTACCGTAAACATGTATAAGGATAGGAGCTCAAGAAAAATACATCTATCTAAATCTAGATCTAAAGAAAAGAGAGAGAAAGAAAGAGAAAGAGAGAGGAAAAGAGAGAAAAAAGAGAGGAAAAGAGAGGAAAAGGAGGGTTGGAGAGTAAAAATCAACCTCTTGCGGTGCCACCTTCCACAAATCCAAGGGCAAAACTCCCACTCCCCTTTGGAGGTGGTTTTTTCTCCTCCATTTAGATCTAGATCTAGATGTAGGGAAAGAGAGGAGAAGAGAGGAAGATAGAAGAAAAGGAGGGTTGGAGGGTAAGAACTAAGCTCTTGCGGTGCCCCTTCGTCTATTCGAAGGGCAAAACTTCTTCCCCTAGAAAATGGATAATTTTTGCGGTTTTAGAGCTCAAAACCCACAAAAATGGAGGAGAAGCCGCGGGAAAGAAGAAGGAGGTTGCTGGTTATATAGAGCAGAGTTAACCGAGGCGGTTATTATAAGGAAACCGCCTGTATTAATAGCCCATTAACCGAGGCGGTTTGTTTTACTACAAACGCCTCGGTTAATATGTTAACCGAGGCGGTATGCGTAACCAACTACCTTGGTTAATGCATATTAACCGAGGCAGTTTCATTAAAATAACCGCCTCTGTTAATGCTTTAACCGAGGCAGTTTCTTTACAACAACCGCCTCGGTTAATTTTCATTAACCGAGGCATTTTTGTTATAACAACCGTGCGCCTTGGTTAATGTATTAACCGAGGCGGTTCTTCTTTGAGGGGGCATTGCCTCGGTTGGAATCGATTAACCGAGGCGGTTATTTGCTAAAACCGCCTCCGAGGGCAATTTTGAAGTGCCTTGCAAAATCTTTTGTGTAGTAGTGACTCCATGATTTACAATTTGACCACCTTGCTGAAGTTTCTAACAACAAGTGCAACTCGTTGCAAAATAGCAAGCAGGATCACAAGGGGTCAAAATCAGATGCAATCAGCCTTTTGAGCCAATTGGCAACGGTAATGGCGAGCACAAGAAGATAGATCAGTAAGGAATAAGGCTAGGGCAAAGAGATTCGGCTACAAAGTAGAGCCGAAGCAACTTTTTCCCTAGTGGAGTCACCAAAAAGTGTGTTGACGCCGAATTGATCCCGGATCACACACCAGCTAGGGCTTTGGACGCCCGGGCCGCCACAGACCGAAGAACGCAGCAAGAAATCACACTTACGCGGTGAAGAACGGAGAGGTTTACGAGCAAACCACCAAAGGATAACCGATCGCGCTTATGTGACGAAGAACGACTAGTTTCCAGGCAAACTAGCAAAGGAACCATCGAAGCTCTCGCCCGGGAGGGACCCCATCAGGGCAAGGATGTCGCTGAGTTGCCCTAGGTCGGCCAGCAAGTCTAGGGCGCCATCCTTGGTCGCCTGGATCAAGGGATGAACAGCATGAGGTTGGAAAAGGAGTGTAGTAGATGTGTTTTGACGATTGGATAGATGCGTACTCAATTGGCCATGATCTTCTCATATATATAGAGGGAGATGGTCTTATCCCAGTAGAAAACCGCTCTAATACTTATTTTCCAAGTTTTCCATGAGTTTGAAAGAGTTCGGGTCGCAACCAGAAAGGCCAGATACGAACTGATGAGGTCTACCGGAACTTCCGGTCGAACTTCCAGTCATAGACCGGAAGTTCCCAGAGCTCCATGATTGGCGTAGGCCGGAACTTCGGGTCACGGACCGAAAGTTCTGGTCATGGACCGGAAGTTCTAGTGTCGGACCGGAAGTTCTGGGTCAGCATTATAGCATTTTCCCGAGGCCATAACTTCTTCGTCCGATCTCTAAATCGGGCATTCCATATATGATTTTTGACCATCTCAACGAGAGGAACGCAATGGTGAGATCAAATCAACATTTTAACAACTTCATAAAAATAGACAATTTTGGTTGTCAACACTTCCCTTGGAGCAAAACCGGCTACAGGCCTTATGACCTAGCTAAGGGTGATCGAAGTCAACACCGTGCCACTCGGGAACGATGCATGGGAGTGGAAGGTGGCCGAGGATGGTCCTCATCATCACACTGGTACCATGATATCCCTCCAGGGAAGCTAGCATGAGGACAACGATCACAACTTCCTCCACGACACGCCACGCCAAGACCTAACAACCATGATCAGGACTATTCTACCAAACACGTCCCACCTCAGCAACTATGTTGGTGTGGCAAGCCAAGCCATCCGAGATGACCCTAGGCTTGTGGCACAAGCAAGGACGCAGCGTGGAGGACACCCTGATTAAGATCTATGGGATATGCTTGGAGATGCTCTTACTTGCCTACTAAAGTTCAAGTAGTTGATGTGTAGGCACGTGCAGGTGCTCCACACCCTTGTATAATCATGGCCATTAATGGTATTGTTCCCTGAGAAGCTCTGCCCTTGACTAGCTTTGCAAATAAGGAGACCGATAAAGTATATTGATATCATTACGAGATCCAGACATTTTTTGAAAAGGCATGCTATATCCAAAAATCATTCGAAGCAGTAGCCTCGAAATAAAATTATAGTAGGCCCCTCCATATGCCCCTCATACTGACCCTTCAATTGTAGAGGACAATTCTTCCATTCCTGATGCATACAATCAATGGACCTTAACATGCCAGGAAAAACATTTTGCTGACCGGTTGCTAGTAAACGTGTTGTGCCAACCTCATTAATTAGGTGATCTCAAGTACTTATCTTCAAATATATCAACTATGTAGGCTCTTAATTGCAGTACTTTCTCCAATACAAACATATTCATTCGTAGCATCAGCGAGAACTCCATATGTTAGCATGCGAAATGTTGCGGTGACTTTCTGGAAGCTACTTAATCCAAGAACGGCTGCACTTCTTTTTTGCATAAAATAGTCATCAAGAAAAATATCTTGACTCATCGTGTACCTGAAAAAAAATTGAGAGAGAAGACAAAGGTATGTAGACGGTAAGAAAACTAAATTAAAAAATGTACCTAGACGCACCTGTGGGCAAACATGTGTGACAAATCAGCATGGCAAGATAGGATGGCAAAACAACTCCATAAAGGCAAGCCATCCTGGAAGTCACTTGGAAGGTATCAAGAGCACCTTTGGAAGGCTACACCTCTGGAAGAGATTTATGAGGAGCTCCATGCTGCCCCACACACCGGGAGCTTTGTCGTACAGCTTCTCCATGATGAAGAACGAGATCTGGTTCTCCATCCAGCAAGAGCAGGTCGGTCCTCACGAGGCTAAGCCTCCAGCCGATGTCATAGAGCGCGTCGGGCTCCTTCATGTGCCACTTGAAGAAGAACTCACATCTCCTCGATCAGGATTCAGGATGGACAAGCTCACCGCTGGGTTGCGAGACATGAGGTCCTAGAGGTAGCGCCACTTGTGGTACTCCATGGACCGGACACTGGTGGCGCCATAGTAGTAAGGACCGATGGACACCATGCGCGGCTCGTAGGCGGTTCGGTTCACGTCGTGGACGTAGGCGGGGACACAGAAGATTGTGAATGGCTGCGACGCCCTGCATTCTTGGCCCTGTCCTCCCCTCCTAGTGTGTGCAACCTTGCCTCTGCTGAAGCTTCGAGTGATGTTATTGATTGACCGTCTTGGCGTTATCCAGCGACGCTAGCGACTGCAGAGCAATACTTTTTTCAGTCAAAAACTAACTTGTTAACTTGTTTAAATTGTAGAAGTTGAAAATTTTTGGAATTGTAGCGTTTTGTTTGTATTTGGTAAATATTGTCCAATCGTGGACCAACTGGGCTCAAAAATTCATCTCGTGATTTCCAACTAAACTGTGCAATTAGTTATTTTTACTTACATTTAATGCTCCATACATGCGGGTAAAAATTGAAGTAATGGAGAGAGAGAAAAAAACTTGCAAAAGTAGGTGAATCTAAACAAGGCAGCCTTAGCTTTTATACAAAAGTGGTAAGCGGGTTTACCGATCTACTCTCTTCATTCTAAATTTCAAAATTCTTAGATAGCCAAAGTTTATCAAACTTAACCAAATTTATATAATAAAATGATAACATTTATGACACTAACTAAGTTTCATTAGATTCTTGATTGGTTATGTATTTTCATCATATACCTATTTGATATCATAAATCTTTGTATTTTTTATAATTTTAATAAAACTTCAAAGTTTGACTCTCCAAGATTTTTAGAATGATTTATAATTTGGGATGAATAGAGTACAAGTCTGGCACGCCTGACTGAGGACTGATCTTGGACATCATATAGTAAGCTAATCCCTTAATTTTTCTGATCTCAACAACAAACCGATGGTAACACAACCTCTACGCACATAGTGAGGGCATCTCTGAGATTGCTCTACGAACTTCACCGTGGTGCAGCTCTAAAAAAGGTGAAGTTTGTTGAGTATCACTTTATGTGCTCTCACAGCTTAACTTCACCTTTTTTTAGCAGAATTGCGTGGAGCTGAACATGTTTAGCTAATAATTTAAAAGTGGAGCTAAAATATATGGAGTAGAGCAGTCCAAAACCCCTCTTAAATAGTCCTATATATGCTTGCAAACAAAAGATAAAACACCACTCCTATATACAAGCACTTCCAGAAATAAGAGATTTGGTGAGAATGAAAAACACATCATGAAATATAGTTTTATTCTCACGAAAATAATGCGTGAGGATGCACCATCACCCATCAACGCTCACGATAATAGACACACGAAAAACACATTTTTGTGAGAGTTCAATGCCTATTCTGTTTGTGCCGGGAGTCCATGACAACCACCCTCATGAAAATAATGTTGCCACCAGATTTGCATCGGTGTTTTCATGACATTTTTTTTGTGGTCCTTCATGAGAGTTCACCTTCACAAATGGATTTCATGACAGTTCTGATTTTCATGAGACTCACCGCCATAAAATAAATTTTGTGAGAGTCACCAAAATAAATTTTGTGAATGTTCCAATAACTCACAGGAATATAATATTTCATGAGAGCACAACCATGAAAAATATATTCTGACCATCACACAATATATTGTGACCATCACACCACCGTGAAATTTTGATGAATTGATTTTAAACAAGAATAGCTACCATTCTCCGGCAACGACACCAGAAAGTTTGTTGACAATATATATAGCAAACAGATAAATCCACAAGCGACGGATGTCAATGTAGCTTTTACCTAGGAGTATTTTGAGGTATCGAATTTCCACATAGAAATGGAACGCGAAGTGGACAGGAGTAAAAACTAAGTGTATCCAAAAATAGAACAAGAGTAGGTGAGAAAAGGGTAGAGAGGATATATGTGGCTTCTATGAACTAAGGCAAAACTAACAAATAATACTTTACTATGGTTGTTTACTTCAGGGCATACCCATGTTGGATCTAACAGAACACAAAATAACACGGTGCCCTATGTTTTAATAACTAAACCCAACATGCATGGTGGAATACAAAGGATGGACAAGAATGTCACTACCTGCCACCTACCACAACTATCCGGTAGCCTAGCCATAAACACAGGTAAGATATAGCTTAAGCACCATGCTTAATCTATAAACTTACTGATCAATTCCTACATACCATGGATCAAGATCAGAGCACTCGAACCAAATGGTGAAACCAGCTAAATAAAAGCAATGTAAAGTAATGCTTACGAATGCGAAAGAACAAAGTTACTATAAAAGAAGACAGACTTTACTCGGAGAAGAGCTCCATCCACCAAGGCACGTGGGGAAGATGACAACAGCTTCGGCTCCTCCCCATGCTTCTCCTAACTCTCTCCCTATTTTCTACTTCTAAGTGGTAGAACTACATAGCTTTGCCTTGGGACTACTTTACTTGATATGAATGAGATTGAAGTGAATGATTACAAATGCGTTGAACACCACTATTTATAGCCTCTAGAAGCATGGGGGTATTTGTAGACAAAGCGGGGTCGGTTTGGCCAACCTTGGGCATCTGCCGACCTGGGGAGAGGTCGGCCGACTGTCCATCTCATAGCCTCACCATCCAACGACGATGGATGACACTTGGAGGTAGTTGTGTGTCGGTTCCATGGCGGTTGGCGGTCTAAAAGTTGGTCGGATAGCGGTTTGGAGCTCCAGAGTCGATGACAGATGGGTTCGTCGATCCTAGTGCACTCATCATCCATCCTTGGATCGAATAGACATGCAACCAATGCATGGATACACTCCAATTTGTGTTTTTTGGCATCTCACGTGGAAGGTGAAGTGGCACATCAGTCGATTTGGTGTGGGATCAGCCGACGTGGCACTTTGGCCCCACAACCTCATGCCATGTCCACTTGCCTTCTATGCTTCCTTGCTGTGTTTCTTGCTGTTGGCATGGATCGATGACATGGATGAAGCCAGTTCGGACTGCCTAGCCTTGGGATGGCACCTACCAACTCCACTTGGTCCAATAGCATGAACAAGGCCTCCCATGGGTTCTCCATCAAGTATAGGAGCTATGGACCAAGTTTGGGGGAGCATTGGACACATATCTAGGTCAGTCAACCTGGACATGGGTCGCCCCTTGTCCCCTATGGTCCATTTCTAGCCCGACACATCTTGCAAACTTTCAGAAGACATAACTTTGTCATCCAGACTCCGAATTAAGTGAACCAAAACTTGATTTCATGTATCTCGATGAGGTCTACAACATGGTGCAGTCAAAATGAGCATAGGACGAAGTGTTTTTACCATGTATGTAGCCACCTTGTATCTACACTCACATAGTCATCACAACTTGTGGAAATGGTTAGAAATAAGCCATATGACTATGGTTTATGTCATTTATATAACCAAATTAAGGCATGGTTGATGGTATCAAATAAGGTGCTAAGGACCATCAACATTAATATCCAGTTATCACTGGAGAACTGGCACCAGAGTTTGCGCACAGTGCGCGGTCTTCACTGAGTCCCCAAAGTTGTCCGGTGAGCACTAGAGGTTCCTACTTTTTAACACTTTCAGCCACTGCACTCCTCGAAACACTTTGAAGCTAGTACTGGAGAAGTCATGAAGTGACTAAAAATGTTACTGAAAAGTTTTTTTAAAAACATTAGACAGAGCCATTGGAAGCTTTAGTGTGAGCTCTGGTACAATTAGCGGAGATCTCCAGTACCAACTCGGAATGCTGAATCAGCAGATAACGACTAGTTGAGCGTGCGAGTTTATAAGTGGGGCTTGTGGTCAGCCATGTCCACTCTCTTGGACCCTCTTGCTAATACCTACACATTGGACCTTGAAATACACACTCCGGTACGTCACCTTGCTGACTTGAGATTGGAGCTTTTGGATATCATTGAGTACTGCTTGGTATTGTGCGTGGACTCTAATCAAAGGGTTTATGAGGGGTTTTGTGCTCATCCCCATGAAAGCTCACGAAGAGTATTTCTATTAGGATCAAGAGACATGGAGAGTGCTTGTGACTATAGTAGACTTTTACATGAGTGCCCATGTTGAGGGCCGAACTATGTGTGCTCCCAAGGCTCTTAAAGCAGTGGTGCAAGAACTGACCACAATAGGAATGTAGGTTTCTTGTAACTTGTAAGCAACAAAACCTTAGGTGGAAAGATTCTTGTCTTTTGCCCTATTCTATTGGTTTGCCTCTACTAGCTTCCAATTGATATTCGTATATTTGTGCTTATGTAGTTGTAGTTTTAACTCTCTTCTTATCCAATTAGTGTAATTCACTTAGTTGCTTTACTTATTTATAGCTTGGTTAGTTAAGTAGCTTGCTTCGTGTAGTTTGTGTGTTCTGTTAGTAGTTGTAATCTTGCTATTATAATTGTTTAGCGCCTTGCTTTAAAGTGATTAGGCTAGACTTTTAGTAGCTACTAGGATTATCGTTTGTACTAACCATATTGGGTAGTACTGAGGTATTGAATGAAAATTTTAATGGGATATTTACCCCCCCACCCCTAGCCTAGATCCTTTCAACAATTCATCAAATATTACGGTCCCTTGTGCATCCTTCAAATGGTGCTAAAATATAAACTTAAATACCATTTATATCCTATAATTGGCAAATGTTAATGCCATTATTTATGGGCACAAACTTGGTGTGAGGAGTCTTATAGACGAAGACAACTACTGCTACTGTGTGTGACCTTGCTAGGGATGCCATAAGCCCCAATCTCTATCTCTACTATGGATGAAAATGGTACGGATATTTATCCGACCATCCGTTCGACTGAATTCGTTTAGAGGGGTTTAGATCTGTCTGTATCCAGGTCCGGATATTCAACATCCGGTACTGTATCTGTATCCGAATACTCAAATCGCATATTTATGATGTCGATATCCAATCATATCCTATCCGGCATGAATGACACTATCCGTATTCGAATCCGAATCTGGACAGAAATATGAAAACAAATATGGTATCAGTGATATATCTAGAGAATATGGAACTCGGTGGGCCTTAGCCCTTAGGTATGATTAATTCTTTATAATGGCATTACGAGTAGGATTACTTCTTTATAATAGCTTGAGCTTTAGTTTTTTCTCTGTTAAGTGTACAACACCTTAGGTATATAGGCCGAGCAGCAGTTTTCTATGTTTAGTGCACAGAAGCTGCTCGTGCTCTATTTTTTGTCAGTCAAGCAGCAGATCAACCCTTGAACCGATTACATTTTCAATGCATATTGTAGGTACTAAGTTCACAAAAATCAGTCCCATGTGATGCTTAAACTTACCATATTGTCCACATAATTTGATAGGGCTAATGAAATTGCTGTTTTTTCTGCTAACTCAGACAGAATTAGCACTTGAAATCTAGAAACTATTCCCTCCAGAAAATGATTTGGAAGTGCCATCATATATGGTGATTTGAGAAAACATCGTATATGTACATGACAGCACTTGTAGCTTTTTTGTTACAATAAAATCTCAATCCATCGAACTTACTTACATATATGAGTATCCTGTTCACATCATGTTCTTACTGGAAGCAATTTTATTGGTACATTGCATTGACATTAAAAAACAGTAAATCCTTCCTGTTTTTGTTGGGAAGAACAATCTTGATGCTTTGGCAATAAGGAATGTCTAGATTCAGTGGAGTATGATCACTATCCCTGCTTAGTTTTTGTAGTCACTCCTATTTTGTTTCAAACCAATTCAGTTAAACGTCAGTTATGAAGAATTGGGCCACAGCCTCCCATGCAGAAGAATTAATACCATAGCGGCTGCCCAACCTTTTGCAAGTTGTATTACCAAAGTAATGCCTATGTTTACAATAGATTTTCACAAGATCTGGCTAAAGGATTAGGTTAAGGTGAAGAAGGCTTTTGCAGTTATGACTGATTGTTCTGAATTATTGGGGACATCAGCTTAGATATCTCAGAAATTGCACTCTATACCTGTTCATCTTCAGAATTTGATGACTGAACCCAAAAGGGTTACTGTAGTCTCAAAGTTGCATCTATCTTGCCCTTTCTAGATATATATTGATAAGGCTCTCCATGTCTGATTGCCTCAAACAGTCTAGGTTTCTGAACCTAGCTATATATGAAAGAGATTTAAAGTTTCAAACCAATTCATATACAATGTTCAAATTGAAAGGCTCCTGCACATGAAAAATCTCTTTCCTACTAAATTACATAGAACTCGCAGAGACCCACACACAGGACACCAGTTCCTGTTATTGCAGAAACCAAGTGATCCTGTTATTTTCATTCTCTAGGATTCTTAGTGGTAACTTATTATATGTGATGTATATATTCCTAACATGGCTTTTACAAATTTGGTTAGTTTATTTGAGCACTATTTGGTTGGCATATTATTTGAACTGAATTTTTCGACGACATTTGAAATGAGCTAATCTGGCAGTAATGACTAATGAGGATCCCTTAGTGTTTGACATCTATGTTTCAGGGTTTCTCTGCTTCAGCCCTGATTTCATTTGTGTTAGTGTGCTGACACTGCTCACATTTTACTCAAAGATTGGTCAGTACTTTTTGTTGGAAGATTTTCTATACGTAAGTACATTACACAGTACTATTTTCTCCTTGTTATACATGTTAGATGTTTCATTCATTTTACAAAATTTTAACGTGGATACAAACTGAACAGAGTTATCCCCAAGAGTTATCCCCCGTTGTGTAATTTTCATGTGGATACAAACTAAACTGAGTTATCCCCTGCTATGTCAGTCCTCTCATTTCCATTAATGGGGTTATTGTTATATACATCTGTACTATACTAAAATAGCTTGAAATAGCTCCTTGATTTCTGGCTTGAAACAGCTGACAAAGCACATGCTTTGCTTACTAGCGTTAGGTGACTAGCAGTCACAATGAAAGGCTACATAGCCGTCAATGGGAATGGTTCTTAAACTATAGTTTAGTTTGTTATGATCATTGTTTGCAGTGCCGATTCATATTTTAACACAATCTATCTATCTAGTAAAATGGACTGGAATGCATTCAATAAGCTACTCAGGATTATATTGTTCCTTGTACATTCTAATCACCACAGATGTTTTCTGCTTATTCAATACCAACCAAATTGGGGTATTATTATTATTTATGACTCAGTGCTTGAGACTGGAACTAAATTGCTTAGTTTTATTGGGGTCTATTTCTATTATCTTACAGATCTGTACAATGGAAAATAATTGTTCTCGTGCACCATTGGGAGACAAGACTAACACCTCCAAACAAGGTAAAATAGTGCAACATCATATTGAATATTGTATTGTATATGTACATGTTGAACTTATATTATTTGAAAATTAACTACAGACGATGCTAAAGAACGTAGGAGAGAAAGGGATAAAGCTCGATGGCTTGCAATGTCTCAGGACTAGAAGAATGCAATTAATAAGAGGCGTCGTGAATGCTATCATAAAAAAAAAGAGCAACATGCTACCGATTCTACTAATTGTAACAAATCTAACATATTGAGTTATCTATGCATGCAGGAATTAATTAACATGCTTTTTTCACATGTATATGCAATGTGCAACTATTTTATAGATGACGAGGCTGCATCAAATAAGGAAAATATCGATCCAATTGAAATAGATGATTGGCGGCATAGGAATGATGCCTATCAAACACACAACAATGTTGATGATGACTTGTTGACTAAATTACCATGTAATATTTTATATCTCCTATAAATATAATGGTGCAAAAGTCAATAAAGTTAATGGTTGACTTTATATTATCATCATATCATACTAAGAGTTATAGTTTCTGAACCGCGTTAACAACAGTATTTAGATGAACAGTCATACAGTGCGCTGCTCCTCCCCGTCCGTCTATCTGGCTGCCACCGCTTCATCTCGGCCCTCCGTATCGCCGTCTCCAGAAATTTCTCCAACCACCCAGCCTTTTTATCCTCTCGCCCGACTCGCCGGCACGGAGTTCCCCATCGCCTCCTCCGCTCCCTCCAATGCCGCCCGTTGTCCTCCTCCGTCGTTGACCTGGCCGCGCCCATGCGTTACTGCGCTGCATCGGAGACAGCGTCCCTCTTCGTCTCCCCTGGCGGTGGTCAGCTCCGCGACCAGCTCGGAGACGCACGCGCGCACACACAGCAGTACCGGTGGCGGCGCGGCTCCCTGGTTGTGGCCGACGGCCACCTCGCGCATGGACAGTACGGCCAAGGTCGACTTCGTCGTCATGTTAATAAGGTACAAGTAAATGGCCTTATTTCTTTGCCTTAGTGTTAGGGATGCAGTAACATTTGGGGATTTTAATTTCTAGGCTTCGGATTTGGGGAAGAACAGGGCTTCCTCTGGTTCTTCATCTTCTCCTGTGCTCGATTTGTCTTCTCTTTTTATTGGTTCACATTTATATCTTTCGAAACAATTTCAAGCGCGACTCAATCTGCTCACTGTCAGTTGGATCACAAACTGCATGCCTTTAGGGGCTGTGCGGTGGGCGGAGGCACATGAAGAGGCATGTAGCAAGCGAACTGGGGCCAGCGCAGCTACTGGCCAGGGCTGATGGCCACACGCGCTGGTGCGTTATCTTCTCTCCACTTTCAGCTTTGCTTTTTTTCTCTCTCTCTTTACGGTGGTTCCATTTGGGTGATTTAACATTTCTGTGCAGATTTCTTTATGCTGACAGTGTAACGAACTAGAACAATGAATCAGGGAAATGGAGAGGAATTTGCGATTGGAAAGCAGAGATTCAATTAGAAGAATTCGAACAAAGCAGAGGCAGTTCACGCGGCTAGCCCCGCGAGGAAGATAACCAGAAGGGGGGAAATATTCCAGCATTCAGTTATTACATGAATGATACGCGACGGCCCGTCGCCCCTCTTATACTCTCACGCGAGTGAACTACAGCCCACTAGTTACAGCCCAATTACTGATCAAGAGGCCCAGTAGTCGTTCATGACATTCCTCCCGCCTTCTTTTCCAGCTTGTCCCCAAGCTGGAGCTTCTGGATAGCGCCGATGAACATCCGTCTCCTCTTCCCAGGTTGCCATAGCCGGAGGGAGATCGCTCCATTGGATCAGCAGGTGCTTGACCATCGAAGATCCACGAGACAGTAGCTTCTCGTCGAGAACCTTATAGGGCACCAGCAATTGAAATGGATCAGTACAAACTGAACTTAAGTCAGAACTGACCGATGTGGAGGGAGGCACATGCTTCTTGAGCTGAGAAACATGCAGAACAGGATGAATCTTCGCAGTGACAAGCAGATCAACTTTGTATGCGACAGAGCCCATCCTCTGCAACACTCTATACGGTCCATAGAACTTAAGGAGAGCTTGTGATTGTCTCTGTAAGCAACTGACGACTGAATGTGAGGTTGTAGTTTGATGTAAACCATGTCACCAACTACAAATTCTCGTTCAGAGCGATGCTTATCTGCCTGAGATTTCATCCTTTGTTGAGCACGAGTCAGTTGTTGCTGAATCAACTTCTGGAGAAGTTCCCTTTCTTTCATCCACTGTTCCTGATCTGGCACAGAGCACAAACTCAGATTTGCAATGCCCAATGTCCTTGGGGTATACCCATACAGGACCTCAAAAGGTGATCTGCCCAATACTGAATGAAATGAGGTATTGTACCAAAATTCAGCTATTGGCAACCACTTGTTCCACTGTCTTGGACAGGAATGAACTGAGCAACGCAGGAATGCTTCCAGGCATTGATTGAGGCGTTCAGTCTGCCCATCAGTTTGAGGGTGCTAACTTGAGCTCATCAATAGCTTAGTATCTGTCAGTCTGAACAGCTCTTGCCACAGATTGCTTGTGAACACCTTATCTCTATCAAAAATGATTGCTTTAGGCAAGCCATGCAATTTATAGATGTTTTGCAGGAATACCTGAGCTACTTGCAGGGCAGTAAAAGGGTGTGCCATGGATATAAAATGCCCATACTTGGAGAACTTGTCTATCACAACCAGAATGGTGTCATACTTATCAGACTTGGGCAAACCTTCCACAAAGTCCAAACAAACCTTATTCTAAGGACTAATGATGATTAGTAGTTTAGTATTATGCTGCCTGCCATATTTAAGAAATTCTGAACCTTGTCACCTTTGGTGTTGATTTGCATGCTACATACTTACTTCAGTTAGGCAGCGCCCAGATATCAGAGATGCATTACCTCTCTACTCTAACATTGGGCTGCAAGGTGCATTGTCTACAATTGTTTAAGGTTAGCCATTAAAGCTGGCCAGTCTTAGAATAGATCACGATGTCCAGCCGCTCCTGGTGGATGCTGGATGTTAGAATACTTAAAGATCACCAAGGAATTATACGTATCTATATTTTCGTCAGACATACATGTCAAGATCTAGGTCATATTTTGTTTATGATTTTTTTGACTTAGATAACCATACTGATCAGGGGCATGATCTTCAAATAAGAGTTCAATAGCTTGATGATTGTGTAAGCGGTAGCTCTTAATACCATGTTTTGTTCTTCTAACTCGGACCTCTCTCTTTTTCCCCCAAAAAATGTACAGCTACAACATTATCATTTTATATAGAACTGTAAGGTTTGGTGTATGCCATCATGAGTATTTCATTGATTCTCCAGTTTCAATGCTTTGACGGTTCATATCAATTTTATATAGCTGCACTGTCAAGTTTAGTGTATGCTATCATGACTGTCCATGCATATCTGCAGCCAGCAGTTCAGTGCATTTGGGAAATCTTGTGTTTTTGCTTTCCAATTAGCCATTAACAGCAACACTTGAGTTGAAAGTTTTGATCTGCCCCAAGCCTCCAGTGCATATATACCTCAGCCAATGTCATATTAGTGAGCTTCCTATATATGTACCTATTTTCTGTCTGCAGAAGAGCTTATGAATATTGATGTCAATGAATGTTATATCATTATGCTCCTCTATTATAGTTTTATCTCCTTCACTAATTTATAGTGATATATTTCTTACAGCATCTAATTAATCAAACTGTGATACACATACATAGGTTTATACTCGTCTCAACAAAAAAAAACATGGGCTTATACTAATATTTTTATATATTTTTCTTGACACCAGGATCATCAGGCTTGGATTGCAAGTTATGTTGACCAAGTTGATACCTAGCTGCCCTGAGGCTCTAGCGGTTCTTTGATTAGTTTGCAATATCATGTTCTCTGCATCCTATGAATGCAACATTTTGAGTTCACAAAATAAGGCGTGTCATCCTGCATGCTGCACGCTAACAATGTGCCTAATTTAAAGGCAATAAAATCTATTACAGTTCATTTATTTTTGCATGCTTCATAATGAATGCAGAGTATAGGCTTTCTTAAATAGGTGCGCCTACATTTTTTTTACACAGCATTAACTATTCAATATAACATCATTCCTCCGACCCGCAGCGAAGCGCGGGGTGCACTCTAGTTACATTGATAGATGAACCAGAAATGGAGACTAGAGAGAAGGAGAGCACTATTGATTTCACCAATACCCCTGCTCCTTCTATTGATAAAACATGTGTGCAAAGTACATCACGAAGGAGAGACTATAGTGGGAAGTACAAAAATATGACGCCTAAACAAAGGGATGCAAGGCGTGTGCGGCAAAGGCTGTATAATAGTGAACCCAAGCGCAAGGAGGCATTGAAGTTATCCGACAAAAAATTTAGAGAGAAGCGGAAGCACATCTTACACCCAGAGTCTATCGCCATGGAGAACCCACTCTATATTCCTGAGGTTGTGTGGCCCACTGCGGGCACATCTGGAACTCATGGATCCACATCGAAATCCATTGACTGGGTTATCCCAGAGTCCAGTGCAACACCTCTTTATATTCCTCCACCTTATGAGGAGACCGATGATGAAGGATATGATGAGTTACTGCTTGGCCATAAGACACAAAGATCACATGTTTCAGCTGGGCAAAGACATGCATTGTTAGTCCGTCGTAACATGATGTTTGAGCATTGTATTGGTTCAAACACAAGGACATCTAATAAAGATGGTGGTTGCATGGCTGAAAATCGAGCGGATGTTAACACACCCTTGCCTCAATCAGTTGTGACCAACACCAGTAAATTACTAATGCCTTGTATCCCATTTAGGTGACCTATATACCAATATTATATCTAACCAATCCATGGTCATTCTATGGTTAACAGAAAGGGTTGGACCCAAGATCCAGGCTACATCAGCCTCAGTGGCGACGCCATTGTTTGATGATTGTGAATGCATGGCTGAAAAACACCTAAATCATAACACACCCTTCCTTCATTCAGTCCTGGCCAACAACGGTAGATACTGATGCCTCATTATCCCATTTAAGTCACTTATATTATTATATACTACATACTCAACCATGATTATTAATTATAAGAAATGATGGGACCAAGCCTTCAGCTTACATCAGAGGCATCGACGAAACCACTATTTGATGACAACGGTAATTGCAATATTTTCTATCATTCTATAAACTAATTAAACTACTATGTTTATATTTACCTGTGGTTCTACTAACTCATGTATCTTTGATGGTCATAGATGATGAAGGAGATATATTTGAAGAGTATGAACAAGAGGATGAGGGATACCTTTTTGCTGGGCAAAGTATTTCTTCAAAATACCGAATAGAAATAAAATCTTCCACTGCGTAATCTAAACTATTGTGACTTGTCATTTCAGATGAGGAAGATGATGATGTTGTCCAAGACAATGACCTTGAGGAAGACATAGCTTCTATCCCTAAAGTACCTGACCAATATGAAAAGGTGTATAGCAACATGCCTACAGATACCCATATGCTAAAACCTGTCGCAAATTGCAAGCACTGCAATACGAAAAGGTTTGAGCATGAACCACTTGGATTCTGTTGTCGCAACGGAAAGGTCGAGCTCAAGGAACCAAAGATACCTAATGAGCTTATGAGGCTTTGGTCAAGTAACGATTCGGATGCTAGACACTTTCGTAACAACATTAGGTTTTTGAATGGCCATTTCTCTTTTACTACTCTATATTGTCGCCTCGATTGCGCTACTACAAGCATGAGAAATAGTGGCATATTGTAACAACCCAGATTTTTTTCAGAAAAACCAAAAATGCGAACTTTTAAAATTTTTCCTGCGATCATGTGAAGCATGTAGACTATAGATCAAACATAAGTCAACCGAGGACAATTTATAAATAAATTGTTGCACACATGTAGTGTTGCTTGTAGGAGTGCCTCGATTCTTGTGTTTGTTTGAGAGTCAATGTTTATCGGAGTGCACAGATCTATAGCAAATTCTTTCGGATTCTCGTTGATCTTCTCTCAACCTCTAAACCACTCGAAATCCCTTTTTCCAAATTCCATGATCCAAATATCTCCCTCCCTAATCCACTCTTAGACACTCCAAGAATTCCTTGTTTTATTCCTTAATTATCTAGGCAATAGGAGAGCCATCACTTAATTAGCAAATAGGAAAAAGCTCCCTCTCTCCCTTGGGCCTAAAGCCCCCCCCGGCACCTTCCCCTTCCTCTCGGGCCCCCGCCCAACCGAAGGCCGCCTAGCCCGCCTTCCCTTGCACCCTCTCCCCTTCCGGGCCGCACAAGCCCACAGGCCCGGCTTGCCTCCTCCCATTTCCCCCGCAGGCCGCCAAGCCCAACCCGGTGCCCCTCCCTTACCTCGTATGGCCCACGACGGCCCAAAGCGGGGCTGCCCCTACCCCCAAACCCTAGAACGGGATGCACCGTCCGGGGAGCCGCTGCCGCCGGAGCGCAGCAACACCGCGCCCTAGCCCGCGCGCTCCACGCCCGTGCCCCACCTACGCCCTGCGACGCCACGCGTCCCTCCCAACACGGGCGCCAAGGATCAGCGGGAGCACCCGGGCCCTAGGCGCGAGTATAAAAGCTTCAACCGCCCCGCTCTCGTTCTCCCTACGAGCCGCCGCCACTCCTCTCCCCCCCACCTCTTACTGCGAAGCGCCGGGCGGCCACGAAACCGCCGACAGCACACGGCGGGCGCGCTAGCTGCCACCTGCGCCCCGCCGGCCAGCGTGCGCCAGCGCGCGCCCGGCCTTCCCCGCCCGCAGCGAGCCACAGCGGCTACGGCGTCAACCTGCTCTGCCCAGCCCCCGATGCGACGGTAGCCGGCGGCCGTGCACCTCTCCACCCCGCGGCCTTGACATGCCGCGGCGTCGTCGGGAACACGAGGGCGCCAAACCCCGTGCACCGGGCACCGGAGCGCCGTCCTCGGTGCACGCCCAGCCCCTCGCCCGTCGACATCCTCTTCTTTGCCTACGGACACCGCCCGACGCCCCGCGCCACGCCCAGCGTCACGAGCCCGCCCGGCGCCGTCGCCTTCACCGCTCCATGGCGCGCCATCGGCGACACCGCCCCGCGACGCCCGAGGCTGGACAAGCATGGCGCCGCTAGGCCCTGCCTCGACGCCATTCTGCGGCTAGCGGGAACACGGCGTCGCGCTACCTCGCCGCCCCGAGCGGCCTCGTCTCCACCGTGTCGCGCCCCTTCCTTAGCGTCGCGCCCGCGTCCCCAAGCACGGCGCCCACGCCGGAGCCTTTGCCTCGTCTAGCCCCGTCCCCCACGCGGCGCCAACGTCCTCGCCACGGACGAGAAAGCCGTGCACCATCACCGGTGAGCCACCGCACCAAGACCTCATCCGTTCCCTTTCCCTTTGAGTTGCCCATGTCCATGTCTGACTCCGGCCATCGTGCCGCTTCTCACACACCTTGCAGGAGGCCACAGCCAACACCCGACGTTCCTGGCCGCGTCCAACCTGCTCCGGCCAGCCCCAAGCCACTGCCGGCCAGCTACAGCCGGCTGCAGCCAGCCAGAGTCGGCCAGAAGTGGCTGCAGCAAGCCACGGCTGGCCAGGACCAAGTCCGGTTGGCCACGACCCTCCTACTACCTCCGGCGACGCTCCGTTGAAGCCTCGCCAAACTCGCCTCCCTCACCTCCGCCTCGTCGAGCACCGAACAACTCCACCACCGGTGAGCCTCCGAAACGCCGTGAACGGCCTTCGTGCCATTGCCACATGGGACACAAACGCACACACACACGTGACCGACCTAGCCAATTTGACCCGTCGAAGTTCATGGAACATCGGCGCGGATGTTGACCGCCCTTGACCGAGCCTTGACCACCGTGGATCTCACCCGAATGGAACCCTAGTCGCATTCTGGACACCACGGCGTAGCGTGACTCGACTTGGACTGTAGGATGACCCTTCGGTTGCTCTAGTAGATCCCGTGTAACCCTAGCTGAATGGATCCATGGTGTCTCAGACGCCGGGGAGGACTTGATACCCGTGACCCCGACGTGAGCCCTCGAGTCTCTGGATAACCCTAGTCTTAGCTTGGACATCATGACGGCGTGCAGCTCATCTTGGACTGTAGGATCTCTCTTTGGAAGCCCTAGCGGATCTCGTGTAGACCTAGCCCTGTCACCGTACTTTGCCACCGCTCCGGTCGCCTCGAGCCACGAGGACGGGCTGTTGAGAGTCCCTGTGACCCCGGTCCATCGCAAGCCATGACCCTCTGGACCTCTCTGTCTCTCGTTTACATTTCCGCAATCATGATTACATTGTTATACCCTATCCTTACGACCTCTCTGCATGTACATCTGTAATACAGGACCCTTCATCATAATGCTATGGAATTGTGCTACTCCAGTCTTTATTGTGTCTTTTATCATGTTGATGGTTCTTATTGCTGGTCATTGTGTGTTTATCTGTGGACCGTGCCATCGAGCCGGTTGAGGGATCGTACCTCGTTCGGACGTTGCGATCGTGGGATTCGTCTCGCCATGGCCGTAATGCTGAGTGTAACTCGAACCCTCACTTTTTAGTTGACTCCATAAGTACCACGAGTGTAGCTCCTATCTTCGGCCCTAGGACATGGTTGTGAAGGACTCGGTATCGATATCGAACTCGATGCGGATCTTACCCGCTCACGTCGAGCCCCTCCGTGACCTAGTCCTGTGGGAGATGATCTAGGGGCAACGATCGTGGAACGATGGATGCCGACACTCGCTAGTATAGCTTGTGGTCGCGAGCTCGCCTCGCCATGACTATGGAGCTATACTTCTTTGTATGTCTTTTATTCGCTCTTCGTGCACAAACCCTTGTATGCTAGTACCCTAAACGACCGTCGTGTTTCTTTGATTCTCGCGGTGACAACCGCACCGCTACGAATCCGAGAGATGCCTTAGTGCCAGTGCACCTATGTCGGGTACCCTATGGGTGGTTTGCGCACTTGTGATCATTATTATGTTGCTCCCTTCTGATACCCGTCTATTACCGTGACGTGTGCATTGGAAGTAGACCACCACTCTCTGATTATTCTGCCTTCTTTTTTCTTGATAGTCCGCTCTGTTCGATCCCGTCTTGGTCGTGGCGAATGGATCAAAGATCAGACAATCTCTCTTTAGTTAGCAAGGCTATGGTCGATGTCATGCCCTGAGACCGTGAGAGTCGACCCGATCGACCGAGTGAAACCATCTTCACCGAAGATGTGACCGAGAGCATGACATAGATATGCCTAGCTAACTCCTCGCCTCTCGGCTCCCGACGTTATCGTGTCGTGTGAATCGAGAAGACCCGAAGTCATTGCTTAGTTTATATTACTCCTACCCTTCTACTACCGCTGAATACCATAGCGGGTCAGTTGAAGTACATTAGAGCCAAGTCACAATAGTATTGATAGTTCCTATTTACTTCTTACGTCCAATTGTGACTTGTCAGGTAAAGGCTACAAGAGCCGAGCCCCATCGTTCTTTACTCTCTGCTAGGCCCGTCTTTCGATTCCCGTCAACCCCGTGACGCTTGGATCAAAAGAACGTGGGCCGTGGTGTATGTAAAGGATAAGCTTCGGCTTAAACCATTTATATTTAAAGCCATATTGGCTTGGCCGCTCAGCTTATGCGTAGCATACCACCACTCTTGTCATCTGGCCTGAGGATTCGGACATCCGCCGAGAGGGCTAAGTCGTGTACCTCTTAATGACTCTTGTGTTAATGGATCTTCCCACGTCTTGTCATCCTTTCAAGTATTGCGTGTTCTCTTGCCTTGCATGTCGTTTTCGCGGAGTAGTTGCTACGTGACCAACGACGCCGAACGGGACCTTTGGAGCAAGAGAACGTGGACGACGGAAGGACCTGAGAAAACCCCGTTGACTAACTACCACAACAGATGGAGAAATGTACCACTACTTCCACGACATCGCAGGTGTCATGGTAGCACCCTCTTTTAGAGAATCCTATTAGACATTACAAAATATTAGAACTGCTAGCGCTTTATATTTATTCCTTTGCTAGTATCTGAATGCATGTTATTGCCTGAGCCTTTACTACTTGATTGCAACCCCTCTACCATGTCACCCGGCTTTGCGCTCACGCTCACTTACTTATATCTACACAATGCGCTTGCTTGCATTTATATCACCATACTTACTTTAACTCCACTCGCATTGTATCCGTGATGTGATCTTTGGTGGTGAACCCCCGGGTATGATTTGGCTTGGGATGCTTTGGACTTGGTGGATTGAGAGCGTCTTTGCGTGTGTCTTGGGTGCGTGGAGAGTGAGGGTTGTGTCGACCGAAAGCTGGAGTATACGACGAGCCTTGGGCGAGTCTTGCCGTGTGATGCTACCGGGCATCCTATGATGTGATGTGATGTGAATACCTATGGCGGGTAAATGTGATGTGATGTGATATGACGAGGTGGGATCACGGGTGTGAGCCTTCGAGAGGTGGAGCCTGGGGACGGAGGTGCTTTGTGGTGGCACGTAAAATGGTAAACCTGATGAAGACATTCTAGCTTGGTCAAACCCTAAGGACTTGCTAGTACACGGACTCATCGGGAATCCCTTACATTCCCACCCGTTCCCTAATGGGAAGGTAGACGGCTGGACTACTTGGTAGAACGGTGCCACTACTATTGGGCGAAAAAGTGTGTAGGGAGGGAGGTACGGGCATGCGGGACTCACACCCTTCCGAGACAACACGGTTCTTTGTGACATTCGGGATGTCACGCCGTGTCTCACAATATCAGCCATTCCGGACTATACTTGGGATGTTCCGTGGTCGAGAGGTAGGGTGGCATCGTTCTAGGCTAGCAAGCAAACCGGAATTCTGCCTAGGAGATTCGCGGCTCCGAGGATGGCTAATCTTGTGGGTATGTAAACCTCTACTGAGTGTTATGGTTGATCGATCGATACATATGCCGACTCGTCGGCTATGGACCTTTCCCGGGTACTGTGCTCACTAGATAGGAGATGAGTCTTCTTTTCTCCCCCTGGGTATGTGGTATGCCGGTCGTGAGCCTTGGTGGGGGCGGGGCCGTTGAGACAGGCTGAGTTGGCCTGCCGACCTGAGTGTGAGATGAGGTGTGGTGGTGATGATGTGGTGATGGATTGGGATGGATGGATGATGGATGGATGTGTGGATGTGTGTGGTTGGGGAATGTGTTAAAACTTGATGAATTATTATACTATTTACTACTTGATACTATTTCGCCTGCGCTAAGGATGCAAACCATAGCCAAATACTAGGATCGCCAGATCCCTTGTTTTATCTTTCCACTAAAGCTCATCGGTGCTGACCATGACCTGCACACATCTGGCGGTGTGCAGATTTACTGCTTCTCAGAGATTGACGAATAGTGAAGGATTAGGAGGTCTCGTGCCTGCGCTCAAGTTTGGTTCAAAGGATGGAATCTACGCCGCTGACACTACGCTGATGATGTCCGTGAAGGAGGAGCCTTCACTCAATGACTTTCTTCCGCCAACTCTGATGACGTTTAGACATACTTCCGCTAGAATTACTCTGTAATAGGTGTGATCTCAGATGATGTTGTATCATATAAACTTGTAATCTTACGATGTATGACTGTGATATCCGCTGATATATGATAATGTGATGGAATCATTCTTTGGTTTTGTCACATTATATCTCATTCTGTGGATTTTCCCTTCGTGAAAAATCGAGGATGTTTCACATATACACCTTCCGGGCGCACGGCCAGATCTATCACAACATAAGGTCATTTTGTAGAGAAGATGGCCAGGAACCAAGACATCTTGAGCTTTGCTTCTACGATGACGATCCAAGCCTTGAGCACCGCTATCGACGATGTCGTGAAGAGCAACACCAGAAAGACAAGGAAGTCATTGATAGGCTTGTGGCCATCCTTCGTGACAACCTATACTCACAAAATCTAAGAAGTTTGGGCCAGACTGAAAACATTGAGGACTATCATATTGAACTAAACCTTGACAAGAGAATGGACCAGAGAAGATATAATGAGCCATCAACTTCAGAGGTGGCTGCTGTTTGGGTTGAGGGAAGCGAACTTCTTGGTCAATAGTATTGTCCTACATGGAAAAGATAGAAGCAGGCATGGCATCCGCTCATATCATGGATGTTATGATGCTCTTTCATACCCTCTATTCTTCCCGAAGGGTGAGCTTGGGTGGCACATGGATATTATGAAGAAAGGAGTTAGTGTGAAAGAAGTCACCGAGTACCGTGCCCTATAGAAGGCTCGTAGTGGGTCAGAAGAAGAAGAAGCAGGTTTGTTATTGTTGTTATTAATGCTTCGCATACATGTACCTCTATGGTTATTCTACAAACAACTCTAATTCATACCTATTTTGTGTAGACTCCTCTGGTAGACTATGCGTGTCTGTGCATGACTACTACTGCTACAAGTTTCAGATGCGTCCTGGAATATTTAACCCTATACTTTATGGCAAACGTCTATTCCAACAATTTACAGTTGACACATACATCAAGATCGAGAGCTCTCGATTAGATTATATACACAATCATCAGATGGATATTAGGGCTGACCTATACCAAGGATTGATGGATAGCCTGCATACCGGTGAAGGCAGATCAGAAGCTATTGGGAAGCGGACAGTGATGCCTTCATCATTTATTGGAGGTCCACGTGACATAAGGCGTCGGTACATGGATGCCATGGCTCTGGTATGGAGGTTTGGTAAACCAAACATCTTCCTCACTGTGACATGTAACCCGAACTGGGATGAGATCAAGCGTGAACTCTACCCTGGACAGACACCACAAGATCGTCCAGATCTCATTGTTCGGGTCTTTAAAGCAAAACTAGAAGAGCTAAAGGATAAGCTACTAAAAAAAGATATTCTTAGAAAGGTCCGGGCGCATGTGTATGTTGTGGAATTCCAGAAGAGAGGTCTGCCGCATGCACATTTTTTGCTAATCATGGATAGAAAGTACAAGATCACATGCCCAGAGCAGTATGATCTCCTCATCTCAGCTGAGCTTCCGAACAAGAAGAAGTACCATGTCTTGTACAAGATGGTTACCAAGCATATGATGCATGGCCCTTGCGGAGTGCTTAATCGCAATTGTCCATGCACAAAGGGTCATGAATTTGTAAGAACCGTTACCCTCGACCTTTCTGTGATGTCACGATACAGGGCAAGGATTCATATCTAGTTTACAGACGGCGTGAAGATGGCCGAAAGGAAAAGGTTCGTGGCCACGAGCTTGACAACAGATGGGTTGTGCCTTACAACCCATATCTCCTCTGCCTGTTCGACTGCCACATCAATGTTGAGGCATGTGGGAGCATCAAGGCAGTTAAGTATCTATTTAAGTACATCTACAAGGGTCATGATCGGGCTTCTGTGGCGGTGAGAGAGGCTGACAAGGAGGACAATGAAGGAAACATCGATGAGATCAAGCAGTACAGAGATGCCAGATGGGTAACCCCTCTAGAAGCCTTATGGAGGATATATGGTTTTGATTTGAGTGACAGGTACCCTGCGGTTTTGTCCTTGCAACTCCATCTTCCAGACATGCACATGGTGTCATTTCACCGGCGTGAGGGGGTTCGACGAGTGCTTAATCGTCCTGGTGTTGAAAAGTCAATGCTTACAGCGTACTTTGAGATGAACAGAACAGATGAAAGAGCCCGAGGTATATTATACCAGGACTTTCCTGAGTTCTATATGTGGCAAGCACAAGGCAAATTTTGGCAAGAGAGGGTACGTCGTGATACATTACGACAGATCGGAAGGATCGTGTCTGCCAATCCAGTTGAGGGGGAGTGTTACTATCTTAGGGTTCTCCTGAACAACGTAGTAGGCGCAACCTCTTTTGAGTGTCTAAGGACCATTGATGGTGTGCTCCTACCGACCTTCCGTGAAGCTGCAGAAAGAAGGGGCCTAATTGAAGAGGACAACTCGCTAGACGAGAGTCTTGATGAGGCAACTGAGTGGATGACGCCATATGCGCTACGAAGGCTCTTTGCAACAATATTGGTGTTTTGTGAGCCCAGGATGTGTTTGGACTATGGGAGAAACACAAGGAGGCAATGTTAGAGGACTACAAGCGCAATAATCAATCTACTTTTATGGTGGAGCAAATGGTCCTCATAGATATTCGAAAAATGCTACAATCAATGTAAAAGGATATAAAGATGTACCCACTTCCCGATATCGACGATACATATGATGCCTCTTCTAATATTCCCAGAGAGATTTTTGAGGAGGCTAGCATAGAGGCTAATGAGAATGATGTGGCTCTTTTAAACACTCTTAATGACGAGCAACGGGCTGCATATGATGAGATTATGTCCTCGGTTGATACCGAACATGGGGGTCACTTCTTTGTGGATGGCCCTGACGGGACCAGGAAGACTTATCTATACAAAGCCCTTCTCGCAAATATATGCAGCCAAAAAAAGATTGCTGTAACAACAACTACATCTGGTGTTGCGGCCTTAATAATGCCTGGGGGTAGAACTGCCCACTCACGCTTTAAGATTCCCCTCACCATTGATAATGGGGCCTTCTGCACCTTCACCAAACAGAGTGTACTGCCAAACTTCTTCGAGCATCATCTCTCACTATTTGGGATGAGGCTAGCATGACAAAGAGGCAGTCTGTCGAGGCGCTGGACAATAGTCTCCGTGATATAATGGATCCTACCATTTGGAGGGAAGACTGTGGTGTTCGGTGGGGATTTCAGACAGGTGCTTTCTGTTGTTCGAAGAGGATCAAGGGCTCAGGTAGTCAGTGCCTCGCTGTGGATGTCGTACCTTTGGGATTCTATGCGGCATCTAAAACTGGTGCACAACATGGAGGCAAAAAGCGACCCGTGGTTTAAAGATTACCTACTGCGCGTAGGTGGTGGTTCTGAGGAGGCAACTGGTGATGATGAAATCCGTCTTCCTCATGATATATGCATAGCGCACACCGAAAAAGATAGTGATCTTGATGCTCTAATTGAATGCATATTTCCTAACCTCAATACAAACATGTCAAGCAGAGATTATATCACCTCTCGAGCGATATTATCTACGAGGAACGACTGGGTTGATATGATTAATATGAGGATGATAGGTCATTTTTGTGGAGATGAGATGATATACCATAGCTTTGACTATGCAGTGGATGATCCACACAACTACCGCCCTCAGGAATTTCTTAACACTTTGACACCCAATGGTCTACCTCCACATATGTTGAAGCTAAAGATTGGTTGTCCAGTCATATTGCTCAGGAACATTGACCCTGTGAACGGACTTTGTAATGGTACCAAACTTATCATACGAGGGTTTCAAAAGAATACCATAGATGTAGAAATTGTCTTGGGACAACATGCTGGAAAGCGAGTTTTTCTGCCTCGCATACCCCTATGCCCGTCGGATGATGAGATGTTTCCTTTCCAATTTAAGCGAAAGCAGTTCCCTATTCGGCTCAGCTTCGCAATGACCGTCAACAAGGCACAAGGGCAAACTATCCCTAATGTCGGGATTTACTTGCCGGAACCAGTGTTCTCTCACGGGCAATTATATGTAGCGCTATCAAGAGCCACGGCAAGATCGAACATTAAGATCTTGGTCGTGCCGCCTGCTGAGAAGGATGTGAGCAAGGAAAAAGAAAAAGGGAAGGGGGATGAGAAGAAGAAACTGACAAAAGATACATTCACGAAAAAGATCGTGTATAAAGAGGTTTTAACTCTATAAAAGAGGTAAATGTCTCACGCATCAAGATATATGTTTTTCAAGTTAATAGTACTTTGCTTTGAGAACTAAGAAACGACTTATGTGCAGGATACTTTCAACTACAGCTTCTGCCATCTGAATGCTTCAGCTGTAAAAGTAAATGTTTTAGTTATGAGTTTTGCATAAAAAAATTGTACTTTATTTTTAACTATTTATCTTTGTTGAAGACTTATGTAATATTGATGTTCCAAACATATCTTTCGTGAAGAACTATACAGTAATAATAATGATGTTCCAAACATCACGACTAATGTATTTATTTTAGGTAACAATATAATACACACTATACATATATTATCATGATATTATGCGTTCCCGTTGCAACGCACGGGTATTTACCTAGTGTAGAAATATATATACCCTTATGAGAACCAAAGTATCACGAATAAAGCAAATGTCCCTACCCTTAACGCTAACTTTTTCCTCATACTTATCTTCAGCACCACCGTACCTAGCAAAGAAGGGTGGTGTGCTTGGTTCTGTGAATCCCAATCGATCGTCGTAGAGTTCTTGAAGCTTCAATTCATTCACAGGAGTAGCAGCGAGGATCTTGGGCGATGTGCTGTTCTGCAACAGCTAGCATGGGTGCTACCTGATGAGAGCCTGAGACGCTAGCTCACTAGCAACCGCATCCTCGTTGCTGTACGTTCGACTATTCTTCTTCTTCTTCTTCTTCTTCTTCTTCTTATTCGGCTCCATCTAAATAAATTATGATAAATCCTATCTTTGGCAGTAGAAGGCATCGGGATCTGTGCAAAGACACAGCCATATAGGAGTGACGAGATGGCCATGCACGGGCACGGGCAGGACCAGCCTCCTCGTCGGTCATCCCGTGAGATGCTCTATTTTTTATAATATCAAAAAGATAAAAAAATTCTCTCTAAATAACTTTTATCCAGCTTAATCACTAGTGGTCTTCACCTGCTCGGCCACCTGCACCCGCTGGTTCATCCGTGCGTTTTTTCCCGTCTGCTCGGGCCTTTTTTTCCTTTATTTTTTCGGTTTCCGTCCGTCTCGTGCCTATTTTTGTTTTTCCCATGTCTGTTTGGATGACCGCTCAGTCTTTTTTTTATTCCTGTTTTCGTTTTTGTGCCACTGTTTTGTCAGTGTCTTTTAATTTCCATGTTTGTTTGGGCCTTTTTTTTCACTCTTTTTTCGGCATCTTGTGCCCGTTTCTAGTTTTCATAAAAAGAAATGGTTGGAGGGAAAATGGTAGTCATTTATTTAGCAAGATTTAATGGTAAAAAAAAATAAGGACCGACTAAAAGAACCATACATAAATTAGCTGACTAGAAACTAGTTACAAATTTAGTTTAAAGGACATAATTGTACTTGCATACATGGTTTGGTTTATGTAATTCCACATCACCGGAAACAACGCAAAGGTCGACGTACTGGATTCACTAGTGATAGAATCGGCAGGACTTTTAAGTTGGCTGATAAGCCAAAACACTACTGAAACAGCTAATTTTCTGTGAGAATAAAATAATATTGGCTGATAAGCTGAAACAGCTTTTTAGCTGAAGCGAACAGGGTATGTCTTCTCAGCTGCGGCTGCGGCGGCGGCCGTCAATCCCCTCGTTGCCCGGCACACCTTCCCTCTTCTTGTGCAACCGTACCAACCCCGGGGAGCGCATCGGCCTCTCGCGTGCGGTTGCCTCCCATGTCTGCCAGCGATCCCCATCTATGTTGAAGTTGGGCAGTGCCCCAGTGCGTCGGCCTCATGGCTCCCATCCCATGGTAAATGTAAATGCAAGCTGCTAGCTAGTTAGCTTCTTCCTTTATTTATTTTATTATATATAAACAATTAAATAAGGAAAACATAACGGTTGAAGATAAAAACGTCTAAAAGGACAGCAATAGCTAGCAAAAGGAAAATGTCATAACCGGGAACAAAAACTACAGGGGCAAAACGGTCTTCTCTACGACTTAACACGGTTATAACTCCAACTGCTATAACGGAAGTGTCAAATAGGAAAGAAAAACTTAAGATAGTGATAGATAGGAAAAATTTTGAGTTTAAGTGTCAAATAAGAAAGCAGTGTTTTTTCTAGTGTCAAATAACTAAATAAGAAATTTTCTCAAGTTTTTTCGGCTCCACTCTTATCGGCAGCAGAAGCAGATCAGGGGCCAACCACGCAGCTGACCAGCGCTGCTAGCGCCAACCACGCTACAACAGCCAGCGAGGCACGGGCGGAGCCTCGTGGAGGCGAAACGGGGCGTTGGACCCCCTTGTCTCTGGAAAAAAGAACACTGGCCACTATATGTGAGTAGTAGGTTCGTAGCTAACTGCTGGTAAATAAAGAACAAAAGACAAAGCAAGTAGTAGACTCATAGCTGTGAGCATGCGGACTGCCTGCAGGCAACTATGGTTGCGTGTTTGCATGCCATGGAGTGCTGCTAGTATCGTGAAATGCATGCCATGGACTGCAAAAAGCAGCACAGTACACAGGAAGTTCGGATAGCTACAGTAATATTTTTTGAAGTTAACCCCCCTTTATTTTCACTCACGCTCCGCCGCTGCAGCGAGGATCTGCCACCGGTAGTAAGAAAGCAAGAGGCCACTGCAAGGCAACCCGTTCTACAACCTACAGCTACAGCGGCTGAAGGAGGGCAGAGCCCGGCTAAACGACCAACAGGTGTCGTCGTTGCTGACAACAAGCAAACTGCCTCATCATCGGCCCACAAGAACCTGCCATCTGAAGAAGAAGAAGAAGAAGACAATGCAAGTCAGAACACTCCTACATCTCCAATGGCTCCAAGCCCCCCCGCACGAGCAACGCCTAAGCTTGCCGGCAACCGTGGCACAACAGCGCGCGAAAAACAGCGCAAGGGTACTTGCTGCGACCGGCTACTTTCTTGCTTCGGCCGGCTACTTTCTTGCTTCGGCCTTTGCTCATGTCGTTTTGGATTATGCTCATGTGTTGGATCATCCGAATTCTAATAGGTGTCTTGCAGGGATGTCTGAAGGGTAAGGATTTGGATTATGTTTATTAGCAGATTTATTTTAGTATATGAAAATAGTAAATCCGTACTGAAAGAACCATCTTGTAAGGCTCACGAGAAAAGCTGACGAGTGGTTGTATTCCCCGCGTTCCATAAACTCTACTTATACTTATATAGTGAAGATTGTTGGTTGGTTTCTGTAGTGTTTTTCGTAAGGGTTTTCCACGTAAAGATCGGTGTCTTGTGTTTGATCTTTATTTACATTATTTACTAACATTATAATCACTAAATTAAGCATGGAATGTGTTACACGCACGTCACGCATGATGGCGAAAACAAGGACTAATTGGCCCGAAAAGCCTAGGAAAGGAGAAGAGCGGCGACGGAGGCCGCACCCACCCCAAACCCTAGGGGGGGGGGGCGCCCGATGCCGCCACCGCGGGGCACCCCCCTCCCCCTGTGGGACCAGCTCGCGTGCGATTATCTTAATTAAATAATTATTAGAGATATTTCTAAAAATTAGGTAAATTTGTAAAAAAGGAAGGATTCGATCGATAAGGTTTCTTGCCTTTTAGAGTCTATTCGGGACTATAAATATATGGAGATTGTAATTGGATCAGTTAAGAAAGTAATCGGGTTAGTTCCCATCTCCTTCTCGCTCACGCCTCCTCCTCTCTCTTTGCCCTCGCGCACTACACCCACACTGCCTCCCTGCCACCGCCGCCGCCCACACGCCGCCCCTCCTCCTCCATCCCTTCCTCTACTCCCAATCTACGAGCCCAATCCACCCTCCCCGCTGCGTGTGTTACAACTGGTATCAGAGATCTAGATCTGTTTCACCATGGACGCCGAAACAATCAAGAAGCTCTTCACCGACTTCGAAGGATCCATCCTCGGCAAGATTGACTACGTCACCGAGCAATTAGACGATCTGAGTTCGCGCCTCCTGACGATAGAGATGGGGCAATGCATGAAGGAATCAAAGGACAGCCTGGAGCGGCATAAGGAAGACGATGGTGTTGACATTGGAGACGACCACCGAGCGAAGGATGGCGATCTTTGCGCGCGCCTACATCCAAGAAGGTAACCAAATCCAACACATCTACTATGTCCGAATTATTCGTTGAATTAGAAAACAAACTGCTGCTCGACATCAACATCAAACCCAAAGAGGAGTCAGTACCACTTCAAACCCCCAATGCATTCCAAGGCCTGAAAATCTGTCTGCACAAACTATCCTTTGCAACTTTTGCTGGGAAAGATGATCCTCTACCATGGCTGAATCGATGTGAGCAATTCTTCAAGGGACAGCGCACTCTGGAGGACCAGAAAACATGGTATGCTTCTTATCATCTGACTGGTGCAGCACGACAGTGGTATATGAGATTATCACAGGATCATGATGATATGAGTTGGACATACTTTGCTAAATGTGTTAATGAGAGATTCGGACCACCGATACGTCGCAAACCGTTGGGAGAGTTGGCAGCTCTCCAGAAGATAGGCTCGGTTAATAAATATACCAAGCGCTTTCTTGAGCTGGTGGCTCGGGTTGGACACCTGGATGAAATACAGCAAGTTAACATATCCATTGCAAGTCTGTTGGAACCACTAAAAATAGATGTTGAGCTATTGAATCCACAGGATATGGAAACGACAATGTCCTTGGCTCGCTCATATGAGCGCCGTTTGGCAGTAGTGGCAGATGCAAATAAATCCACAACAACCAAGCAGAATCTACCTCCACCACTACGATCAATGGCTACAACAACACCAACAATGATAGTGACTACACCAATAGCACCAACTCCAACAACAGATCACCCGCAGCCGCAACGATCCTTTAAACGGCTGACAGTTGATAAGATGGCAACCAGACGCCAAGCTGCTTCAACTGCGACGAACCATTCTCTCGAGGTCACAAATGTAAGATGTTATTTGAAATTACTTTAGTCAATGACTTTATGACAGAGGATACTCAGGACAGTGTAATGATGATGATTGGTAAACCACATTCTAGAGTACATGGAACTTCACCAATGTATCTAGAGACAGTAATTAATGGAACCAGACTAATTGCTCTGGTAGACTCAGGTGCTACACACAACATAATCGATATCAACGTGGCTCGTACCATAGGACTTAATGAGCAGCGTATTGATACAACTATACTAGTTGGCAGTGGAAGTGAGGTAGCATGCAGACGTGCATCTTTTAATGCTCCCCTAAGGATTGCTAGTGATATTTTTGAAATTAATACCTTCCTCATGGACATTGGACATTGGGCGCACCATGGTAATGAGAATACCTAGAATACATCAAAGATAGACGCTCACACACCCGACGACAGCTCAAGCCAACATCGAACAATACCATCGGTAAGGGCACCATGATCCCCCACCCATGATTCATATAAATAATGATGCAACTATACCAGAGAACCCAACGAATAGATCTTTCAGAGCTAGACAACTGAACGCCCTGGATTTTATCAACAAGAGTGCAGCTCCAATCTTCGCAAGCATTAAACATACCATTAAACAACAGTACGTACTTAGAAAGATGTATTCATCGATATAGGAAGGACAACAGTTAGGGGTTTGGACAGTAGAAGAAGGTTTAATCTTCTACGACAAACGTCTTTATCTTCCAGCAGCTTTGCTACTATTGCAAGATCTACTCCAGGGGGCCACAACAAATTGACCTCCTGGCTCTAGGAGCCCGCCAACTGTCTAAGGACGGAGCCTCCTTCATGCCATCACACATATTGTTGGGAAGAACTTGGAAATTAGGATGTTTAGTCTGGAATGCTTTAGTCTATTTTATTGACAATGCCAATCACATCATTGCTCAGGTAAATAATGTTGACATTGGACTTTCTCCTGATTCAAATAGGTAATCTCTCTCACTAGGAGTTTCAGATCTCGGTATGTTTGGGACTATGATCAATAGCCTATAAATACCCCAACAACATTCAATCTCAACAGTTTGGAGGATCATACTAGCTTTAATGGATATGACAAAAAATGGGATAAATACAGCATTTGAGCAACCTCCACTGACAATGATTAAGTTCAGCATACACTCAGTCATCCATTCATCTCTTCTTCCATCGATGCCTGCTTATGCATACTTTATATTTGGGTACATTGGTTCGCTACAATACTGTTTTGAGTTCAAAAGGGAGCCTAACGATGACAATAAAGCTGGAGATTACGGCATACACGGGTCAATAACTTGTTTTCTGGAGAAGATCAATGATGGAGCACCATTACCAGAAGGGACGAACACTTGGCTTGGACTTCACCGTGAGTACGCGTCGAGCGGAGAAGGGGGAGTTCTGTCACACGTACGTCACGCATAAACCTGACAATGGGTTGGGTTAAGCCCGGTTTTTTGGTTTGGTTTTGCTTTTGGGCTGTATTGGTTTGGGGTGAAACGGGCTAAGAAGGCTGTTGGTCTGGTTTGGTTTGAGTCCTATTAAAGTGGGCTGATTTGGTTTGACAATCAATAATAGAGTTAATAATGAGTTTTTATTCTATCTATTTATTTTTTGCTTTTACTTATGGCTAAATAGAAACAATAGCATGAGGTGCCAGTGAATTGGTGGGTTGAAAATATATTTTAATGGGTTAAATGTACAAGTAGTTTGGTTTGGTGTGGATGATTGAAGTCACGGTCTAGTTTGGTTTGGATTTAACTTTCAAATATACATGCTTTGGATCGGTGCGGATTTAGTTTGGATCTCAGCCCACTGTCAGCTTTAGTCACGCATGACGCGAAAACAAGGGCTAATTGAGCCGAAAAGCCCAGAAAAGGAGAAAAGTGGCGATGGAGGCCGCACCCACCCCAAACCCTAGGGGGTGGGGGGCGCCGCATGCCGAACGCCGTGGGGGGAGCCGCCCCTCCCCCGTGGAACCCGCGCTCGCATGCAGTTATCTTAATTAAATAATTATTAGAGATATTTCCAGAAATTAGGTAAATTTGTAAAAAAAAGAAAGATCCAGTCGATAAGGTTTCTTACCTTTTAGAGTCCATTCGGGACTATAAATATAGGGAGATTGTAATTGGATCAGTTAAGAAATTAATCGGGTTAATTCCCATTATTCCCATCTCCTCGCTCACGCCTCCTCCTCTCTCTTTGCCCTCGCGCGCCGCCCCCACGCCGCCGCCCACGCGCCGCCCCTCCTCTTCCATCCCTTCCTCTACTCACAATCTACGAGCCTGATCCACCCTCTCCGCTTCGTGTACTACAGAATGGAAGCCAGCATCAGCAATAAGATCAGAGGAGTCAACACCATATTTGTTCCGTTCTTTTCTACCAACATGCACAAGCATTTGTAGCATTTGTTGACAGGACATATACGGGTCGAATAGATTATTATTTCATACCGATTGCTCCTTGGCGTTTATTGGGTGCAATGGTTTTGCTTTTTCGAATCCTCTGTATTATTCTGAAATCTGAAAGAGAAGGGGAAAAAAAAACACTAGTTCACTGTACTGCAATTTTAGTGGCAACCTCGTGCTCCAGTATATATTTAAGCGATCGGACATGGACGCATATTTGCCTATTATCTTTTTTTTTGAAACGAATATATTTGCCACGCATATTTGCCTATTATCTTTTTTTTGAAACGAATATATTTGCCTTTTTCTTATGGCTATACGAATGTCTATGTCAACACTGTATTTTTGTAATTAAGGTCCATGTCTATGGGATCTGAATGGTATATATAACACGATGTTCTTTTACAAGACCTTGCGACCCTAAAATAGCCAGACAATAACCACTGAATCAGTACCTTAGGCTGTATGGCCATAAACATTTAAATATTTAATCACTATATACTTCACTAGTTTCTTTTTTCTACCGAAAAGGGTGATCTTCTGAAACCTCATCACATATCCTTTGGATGATGGTCACGTCTATGACACATTATGAAGTTGTAAACTCATTGCATTCACACGCCTAATCAGTAATCGTAGACCCCTGGATCATTGATTTGACGGGTTGGCCTTTTGACCACTTGCGCTTTTGTAGGGATAATGTTGACCGTGTCCATCCTGATGTCATGGCTTTCATGGAAAGGTGACAAAAAAAGCAGCCTAGAATTGAATGACACGTCCAGTAGATCCCTTTTCATGTTTGAAAGTTACTCTTAAAAGTTAACTCCATTTGATTAGTCTCGTAAAAAGCACTTGCTGCAGATAACGGATGTAGTACTCACTAAAAGAATATCAACTATAATAAAGCTTATATAAATCGTTCGGCTAGCCTTCAGCTGGCTGACTAGGCTTCTTGTATATGGGCTGATGAGTCCAGCCGTTCGGCTGGCCAGGTGCAGCCATTGAGCTGCCCTAGAAGCTTTTGGTCGTCAGCAACGTTCCCACGTTCGGCTACTAGAGCTAGCTGGAGCTGATTGTGGATATTTCAGGAGCAGCTGCAGCCAGGCACAATATTGCCAGTGTGTTAACAAAACATAACCTTGCCGTAGAATAGACCAAAAGAAGTGTTCAAACCACTGCATCAAAAGGCCTTGTTTAGATTGCAAGTTTTTGCAATTCAAACTCCCATAACACTTTCGTTTGTATTTAGTAATTATTGTCCAATCATACATTAACTACGCTTAAAAGATTCGTCTCGTGATTTACAACTAAACTGTATAATTAGTTATTTTTTTACTAGCATTTAATGCTCCATGCATGCGGGTAAAAATTGATGTGACAGACAAAGAGTAAAAAAAATTGAAACTTTGAGGGAAAAAGAACAAGGCCAACTGTTTCCCAAGATAATCAAATATTGTTAAGAAGAGGTCGAAAAAACCTTATTCCAATGCGGTTCCAATGCGTCCTTGATGACATGAGAAACCAAACCATACAAGATCATAAAAGAAACCTAAATCTACAAGCTACTAGGGCCCCACTCTAACACCATAAGGAAAACACAAACAGGGTGCTCGGCTAGTCATATAAACCAGCTCATAAAACAAGCCGGCTGATTTGATGTGAAAAGAAAATACTGTTCAAATAGCTGATAAACCCAGCTGATAAGACAAACGAATAGGACGAAACCTAATGAATCTATAAAGGATCAGGTCCCACTTCTCTAAGCACCGATAAGATAAGATCACCGGATGTCCCACTTCTCTCAGCACCGATAAGATCACCGGATGAGACAGAAGGGGATCCTAGATCATACCTCGGTCCTCTACCCACCATCCACCGATACGATCACCGAGTGGGAGAGAGGAAGGGGTTGTTGTATCGGAGTCAGAATAGACTTGATCGTGCTACTCCTAGTTACGGTCTCAAACTCAAGTCATAGCAAGCTGCATCATATTCATATAGACAAATCGATCTTCAGAAAATTCAATTCAAATGCACATATCCCCTTGAGATGTCTTCAGACCCATCAGTCACAATGCTCCAAAGTCAGCAGTATGTTCGAGCATTTGTGCAAAATAAAAAATCAGTTCGGATGGCCTCAGACCATATAGAACAACAGCAATCGGTCCAGGACAATGCCCCTGTGGACACTATCACTGAAAGCTTCACATGGTTCACGGCATCCACAGAATCAACAGACAGAAAAAGGACGTCTGATTACGCACGACCTTCAGCCCAAATCTACCATTTATACACCTTCGATTCCAATAACTGACAGACTCCAAGTCACTGGATCTAGACAAATCTAGTCTTGCCACCCTTCTCATTCTTCTTCACCTGTTGTCAATTGCAATAATATCAAGCTTCCATGGAGGAATAGTAATGACGAGAAACATGGACTATATCATGATTCCAGATGCAGGAAGCAAGTGCCTGCTTACCACTTTGAATGTTGACTGCAGCTTGCTTAGCTCAACGGGGCATTCTCCCTTCTCATCATACTCAGAAAATTCACCTTCAGAGCAGTCAATTTCAAACGGAGTCCCATGCACCTTAGAAAAGATGGCAAATGGTTAGCACATCACACAACAAAAACCAAACAGTTGTGACACTGAGTACATGTAGAACAAGCAATAAACTAAAATCCGCAAAAATATGGTTTTAAATCAAACTCCGAATCTGCTCAAAAGGTGAAACTTTCAAGATTTGGAAAAGCAGTTTAAAACAAGTCATAGACTTCTTACTGCAAAAAAAATCAAATCAAAGACATTTCATTTCTTCTTGGAGAAAGAATATAGCCAATCAGTGTATGGAGTATGAACATAAGGAATCGTGTGATAACTTAAAGAATAAAACATCCGTAGGTCAGATGCCATACAAGCTACACACACATGGTCTATGCCACTTCAAAATAAAAGCACATATACACTTCTATGCTTAAGTAATGCACAATGCGAAAACAGATAACTGTAATATACCCTTGTATTAAGTAACATGCAATGCTAAAACAAATAATTGTACCAGAGTTATGCCATACATGGAAAATGGAGCATTGAATATAACAAATCAAGCACACAGAAATGACATAATAAGGTGAGCTCACATAGAATAGAATACCAGAAAGAGCCCATTTCTAGAATGTGCATAACTTTGAAAAGATTAATTATTTACAACTAATACGTTGGTTTTGTATATGTAAGCAGTCATTGACATTCATGATATAAGATCACGAAAAACATACAGATTCAGCCTTCCAGCCAGCACCAAAAGAAAACTCAACAGGTTCATAGCCTCTGCAGTCAAACACCATCAAACAAGTCTTCTCTTCTTTCTGGCTCTGCTCAATAGTAAGTGGTGTCCCCTGACCAGGAATCATCACAATTGTTCCATCTCTCCCACAAAGCTTGCACTGAGAGAAGACGAAACATCATACACAGGACATAGCTTACATGGTACAATAAAATACACAAAGCTGATGCGCTATTAATAAAACAGTTTGTTTTCTCCTTTACGCCAAACCTCATGGAAAACATAAACAAAGAACCATGTACTTAAACAAGTTTTTCCTCCTTTATGCCTTTGTTATAAACCTCAAGGTAAAATCAGATAAAGAACCTCGAGAAACCATATTGATTATTGGGCAGAAAGCCATTCAGAGAGTTGTTATCGCTAATCAAATCATGACTTGGATTACTAGAACAAAAAGCTATTTTGACCCCCAAAAAATAGTGGGGGATCCTACATATACTGTCAAGGCACAAAATAAGAAACTTTTAAGCTTCTGGATCAAAAATGGCATTATGTCGTCTGGCACATATTATGCACATACATAACTACAGCAATAGAAAGGTGCACATTACCACAAAAGAGTGCTTATAGTTATTTGCATTTGATCAGTAAATAAAATGAAATAATTGGAAAAAAAAGATCTTTTAGCCTTAAAAATGGCACATCTGATCACATTTGATGTCCATAGTCTTACACACAATAAGAAGTTTTATGCAAAATGTTCATGATAGTAAATATTCATCATGATGGCATATGATAAACCTCAAAGTAAGGATACATAGCAATCATATTCATATATATATAAGTGCAGAACACACAATGATAAGATATACATTGAATTTAGGTAGAACAGAAAACCATTTTTCAACCATGGAGATAAGGAAGACAATAGTACAGAACATAAGCATAATAGACAAATAACTGTATTAGATGCCTACACAAGGTCAAAATAGATCTTGAGGTGCTTTCCCATCATGAGTAACTGGTAGACTAGACTTTTGCTTTTGCATCATAATATTTTTTTTAGTGTAGAATATTTAAAGAAAGATAGAAAGAAGCTCATGGGGGATTAATAAACTATATTATCACAAAAGAACCGACAATGGAAAAATCATCACCCTGCCAATGACCACAAGACAACAAATCATATTAACAAAAAAGAAATCCCATTACTTGTGATTGTGAATCCGAAAGCACATATTTTCATGGGCAATGTAGTTTGCAAAACAGCATGACCCTTGAGAAGGAATAAATGAACAATTCTCTGTTCTGTTTTGACTCTTTCAATCCAATCCCCAAATGAAATCAGTACTACTCATAGAATCCAATGCCAGCCTACTAAATAAGTAACCTAAAACAAGGAAATCAAGAAGAGTAAAGGAATCTCAATTAACCACAGCATCACAGTCATCTCATGCACTGTCCTCATACCATGCAAGTTCATCAAACAGCCTAATAGAAAGTCAGCTGATATCAATTATCATCAGCGACACTAACAAGCACTGCATGTTCAACAATCATATAAAAAAGCACAGGAAATCACATGTCCTTTTAAAAAAATGGATTTCTTGATCACTTAAAAGCATATATACTTAGAACACTAAACAGAGTTTACCCATGTATACAAATTTAACTCTCCACATCCAATCTAATGCCGCTTTTTTGCTTTTTTACCGAAGGCAAGAAAAATCATTCACCAAAATCCACTCTAAACAAAGGCAAATGGATGTATGCAGAAATGAGCCTCCATCTACCAGAGCAATAAAAATGTCTCGTACTAAACATCTAAACTATGCTAGCACCTTATAGACATACTAAGAAGCTGATTGATCCATCTTCCACACTAACAAGCACTCCTCAGAGGCCAGTCTTATCAAGCACACCAACAGCACTGCAGAGGGAAGCCGAATCCATCCGGCCACAGAGGTATGCGGAGGAGTAAGGTTGAGCTTGCGAGGGTACCTTCTGGACGAGGTGAGCAGTGCCATGTCCTTTGGGCAGGTCGACTTGCTCGCTGAGGGTGACGTAGGTGGACTTGGCGGTGACCTCCCCGCAGTTCTCGCACTTGAGCTGCGACCCAGCACAGAAACAAGCGAGCTAACCCCGATTAGCGCCGTACGCGACCGATACGAAGGGAAACAGGAGCCGATCGAGCCAAGGGAGGAGAAGGGAATGCCGACACGGACCTTGAGGTAGTAGGGGAAGTTGGGGTCGTCGCAGCCGCGGCGGGGCTGCAGGTTGGTGAGGCCGTCCAGCTCCGCGCCTATCAACAGCGCGTAGTACACCATCTCGGCCGCCTCCTGCTTGCTAGGGTTAGGGCTCCGGGTTCGGATTCGGTCTGACGCCGCTGACGGAGACGAAGAGGGCGAAGGGAAATGGGGGTTTTGGCTTCGCTTCGGTTCGCCTTGCGCTATAGGAAGGGAATGCAAAAGAGAAGGACGAAACTTTGCTTGTGCGGTGCCGTCGCCATTTGGACGAGAATGGCCCTAGAGGTTCGCGCGTGGATTGCGGGACTTGTGAGGGTAATTTAGTCATTGGGCCCTCGATGAGTGGTTCCTGGGGCCTGCGACAGATTCGACGGGATGTCCATCTCCCAGGCCCGTTTCATTGGGAGAAATACACTTCAGAAACAAAACACGAGCTCGTCCTGACTTTGGATTAAATTTTGTTTTTGATTTTGATTTTTGTATGATGCTACTACTCCCCCGTCCATAAAAAGATGCAATCGTAATCGTAGGACTTTTAAATACTACATTTGACTATTTATCTTTTTCAAAATTTTTATATAAATATTATGTATCTTGTTATGATTTATTTTATCATTTGATATACTTTAATAATAATTTATTTATTTTATAATACATATAAAATTTTTAAATAAAACGAATAGTTAAATATAGTTTTTTGTAAGTCTTATAATTGCATTTTTTATGGATGAAGGGAGTAGTAGTTTCGAAAGCAAAAAGCTAGTGATTAGCGAAGCCACGGAAAAAAAAAAACATATGATGAACCCAGCCGTCTACTATGAAAACAAAAAATTAGCCTGGGAGCACAACACAGTAAACACACGGTAATGAAATCTTGATACAACGGCAGTCGTGGAAGTAATTCGTATCAATCAATCATGAGGACCCAACTTATGCAGTCCAGATGACACCAAGGATAAACCAAATCTCCAGAAACTTGAGAGGACTGTAAATCCAATGGACCCTCCAACAAACTAAATGAAAATTTAACTAAATCTGTCATCATTTGGCCACTCAAACAAAACATTAATTAAGCAGAGTAATCACAGAGAAGATAAGAACACAATAACGCAGAAGGTGAAATGCTTTAGAGATTTCCATCAGCTTATCAATATTTATAGGGATGAGGATGATCAATATTTATAGGGATGAGGGAGATGTTCTTTTGGAGATGCCTTAGATTCGATTCATTCATTTTTTTTTTTACCTTTTCCCACTGGGCTATTACCAAATTTCAGCTAAGAAAAGAAATGCTACACGCTGCCTCAAAATACTAATAACTAACTATTTGGACACCTGTTCTGAAGCAACAGGGCTAGCAGTAGCAGGTGAACTGGAACTAAGCAAGAGAGCAACGCAGCATAGAAATCAGATCAAGGAGTGAAGTCCACAGTAATTCATTCATCACATAGTAAGCGCGCGTCCACCACCAGGCTACCATCTTTCGAAGCGCCAAGCACCCTCATGAAATGACAAGATCAAAGCCACTTCATCATAGAAAAGGGAACACCACCAACACCCAAATCTTATGTTCAATAACTTCGAGGTTTGACCTACTAAAACCAAATCAGCGATAAGAACAAGAAGATACACTACAACTTGTCTGAGCTTGCAAACAGAGTTTCTGAAATCTGACTAGTAATAAGCTATCCACAAGCAGCTCCTACTGCTAGAGGGCCGTGATGAGATGACCAAATCACAGTTCCAACACAAGATAAAAGATAAGTAGATCTTATGGCCGATGAGCTTCATCCTGCAGTCCAGTCACGATCGCAATAGAATAGTACTCCGTAGATCCAAAGTTGGCATAAATTTCGCAACCCATTCTGTTCTGTTCACATCAATTGGGGCGGCCGGCACGGAAGGGACCGGAGGCGGTCGAGCCACTGGTCCTCGGGGACGCTGCCCGCCCACGCCGGGGGCGCGCCGGGGAACTCGACGCCGCGCATCGCGTCCACGATCCGCGCCGCGGCGCCAGCGGGCAACGGGGCGCGGCGGCGACGCTCGTCCTCCGAGAAGGCCCGCGCCGCCGCCTCACCAGGCCTCAGGTCTCCATCCTCGTCCTCCGCCTCCGCGCCTTCTGCCGCTTCGTCCTCGTCGGACGCGAGATCCAGCGCGGAGATGCCGTTTCCTGCCTCCTCGAGGCGGTGGTGGGGCACGGCGGCGTCGAGGTCGGGCTCGGAGTCGGAGTCGGAAACGGCGCCCGCGATTGGGCGGTAGTCGGATTCCGGCTCGGCGTCCGAGTCAGAGGCGGAGGAGTGGTCGGGGAGGGAAGCGGACGCGGGAAGGTGCCCGTTGCCGGGGATGGACATGGCGGCCGCCGGAGAGGAGACGAGGAGGAGAAAAGCCAAGTGGGTTGTGACTTGTGAGCGTTTGGGTTGCTTGGGTTGGGCCCTCCCCTCCCTCCGTGACCGTGATCCCTTTTCGGTGATGGCGGATTTTGTATGGAACGGCGAACCAGGCAGATGATCCCTGATGTTCTGCTATTTTTTTTAAAAAAAATTATGTGAATTATGAACAATAGACACCTAATTGAAACAGGGCTACAACCACTGCACTTAATTAATTAATTAACGCAGGTTCAGGACAGGCGGTGATTATTCACAACAATAACATACGTTTACCCTTTTCTGAGTATTTTGATCCCTACAACCACTGCACTTAATTAATTAACGCAGGGCCAGGACAGGTGGTGATTATTCACGACAATAACATACTTTTACCCTTTTCTGAGCATTTTGATCCATTGAGCGCTACTACTTCATCTATGCTTGCTGCCATTGGAATTGATAATTCAAACAAGTTAAGTTTGATTCGTATTTCAATATCCAAACAACATCTTCAATCAATTTATAAACAATTCAATTTCTCTTCAAACTAATTGCTGGAATCTAATTGCCAGAATCAGATTTGATTCCTTGGATCCCATCATGGCCTCTTTTAATTGTTTGTTCGCATTGTACCTGCATCTGCATGCGTGTTGCTATGCACAAAACATCATTTAATTTCTTTTTTTCCCTTGGTTAAAAACTGATAAGTGAAATGTTAAAGAAAACAATCGATATTTCTTATAATGCATTGTTGTTGCCAAATTGGTTATTCCACAACTAACCAATAGCTTTGTAAATATTTAGCAAACCCTATAGGTTAATCATGACTGGTGAGTACGAGAGAGCACTAAAGATTAAAAACAATACACGATTAAAATTGCACTAACTGATTTAGGTTAAGTGTAATAGGCATCAGTTAAGTACCATCTAAGACATTGCTGACGTGATAGGCAATTAAAGAAAGGACGGATAGAATCTTCATGAATACATAACTTGGGTGATGGAAACCGACCCCAAATATGTCCCAGTCACATTGTCAATACGCACACAATCCATACAAGAATTAATTCACTTGTAGTTCCTAAGAAACATCACCATGATGCTACATGCGCTGTAAGAGTTGAGCCATTCTTTCTTCATATGACAGAGACATGTTTGAAGAGCGTGAATGAAACAATGGATTTGGAGTAGCCCACTGCCATGCTGTGGCCCTTGTTGTTTCATGGAAGTTCTTCGTGGTAAGATATCAAGATAAAGAGAGGCCAATACAAATTATCCATCACTCTCACAGATCCTCAACGTCCTGCTTTGATGATAAATTGATAATAATGGGCGACCTTCATAATCCAACTGCGCCCCTAAGCTTGCTGTGATAACCCTAAATTTCAGCCTTATCTTCTCCATCGTATCTTGAACCTGTTCGCTCTCTGGATCAGCAAGTGGATAGCTGCTTAGTACCATAGCTAGTTGCTCGACGTTCTTCCTGATCCGAGTTGAAAATGTGTTTTGGTCAATGTGAACTGCAGACATCCAGACATCTAGACAGCCCTGATAGAAACCCAGTTCTTCGCCGACGTGGAAACCCATCTTTAAACCAACCTGCCTTCCCTCTTCCTTCCCAGATACCAAGCCATCATGATAACCATTTTTGTATCCCTCCTGGTAATGTGTCTGATCTAAGAGCACTGATGGTTGAAGAAAATCTGCATTGATTTCAGGTTGCTGGTCCATAATAATTGATCAAGAACCTAATTTGGCTATGCAGCAGAAAGTTCTTCAGAAATCATGGTTCCAAAAAGTTTGCTTATTTGACAAAATAAGAGATTAAGCATTATCAGTTAATTCAATACATGCTACAGGGAATAAAAAGAGCTAAAGCTTGTATTTCAAACACTACTGCAAATATGTTGCGTCGCTGCAAGTCAGAGAAAAGTACAAATGATTCTTTCAAACAAATAGAGAGAGTGCGTTGATATTTAGGAATCAGGACAGACTAGATTATCCAATAGCAACTCTTGCAATGCAAGTGCAAAAGCAGATTATGAGCATAAATGTACCAGCATATGAAGGTGGCAAAAGCCATTTTATTCCTAGTAACTAGTGATACTTTTCTACAAAATACTGAGATAACAGGATTATAGTAAGAATCAAGGCTGGTGCACTTGATACAAGAGAGGCTTGCATATTCTAATGCCAACATAGGCTATAGCAACACCTAGGTCCTACAAATAATCTATATAATTTACTTGAAAGAAATGATGAATATGCAACCAATCTGGAAGATCAAGGTTACAAAAAAAAAAAAAAAAAGATATTTTCTCTAGCATATCATTGAAAGGAATTGTGGCGCTGAGAACAAGGCCTAAAACTGCTGGCCACATCATTTTGCAGGCTTCAACTGGTTGTGTTCATGTGGGATGGTTTGCAGAAGGTCCTAGTCTGGTGATACGGAATTACTTGAGTGCTTGAAATACTTAAAAGTAACTAAAGAGAAGCCAAGTTCAATGAGAATAGTAGCTTGGTTAGTTGGTTTTAGGGTGTGGCATCTTGCAATAAGTTTTTTTGGTAAAGTAAAGAAAGCAAATACACATACTACTGTTATATTGCCTCTCAAAAAATAATCAAGCAACAACTGCTATTGACACAATTGATAATGGATAACCCAAGCATGTGTGACATTAATATCGAGGATTATAAGTTCAAGCATAAAAATTATAATTCTGTGCAATTTGTTCTTCAGAATCACATAAGAGTAGAGTGCATTTCTCGAGCTTTGTATCTAGGCGTGCAACTGGGTCAGCAAAGATCAACTGTTTGACCCACGGTACCCAACAAACTTTGATTTTCAACCCAATGCAGTCCTTGACACTGGTGACCTAATGGATCGACCTGAAAGGCAGCTGCGTTGTTCGATCGACCACGCTTGGCTGCTGCGTTTTTTGCTGACCACGCTCTCTGCTACCCAAGACTACATATGAGAAATTACTATCTTTCTTACTGTGCCGCTGCATGCAATTGTACTAGCGCTGAATGGAATCACTATTAAAACTTTAAAAGTTCAAAACAAAACGCTTCATCCCATTTCTTTTTACAAATGAACATTCTAATACCTATTATTTTATACAGATCAAAGCATTCAAGTTATTTTTTAGGTGCCCTCATGCACATCACCGGTCAACAAGAACGCGCTCAGAAGAGACTGAGATCTAACATCTAATCAACAATTGAGCGAGGCCATCTACGTACTCAAGAACGGGGTACCAATGACGCAGTGCATAACCGGCCGCCGGCGCACGAGAGGGGGAGCGAAGCGACACGGCGAGACATACCTTACCGCCGTGGGCCTTTGCCGCGAAGGGGACACGCAGCACGCTCGGGCAACTCCTCTGGAGGGGCGCAACCAACGAAAGGCCTCAAGAGGGGCAACCTCTACTGCACCCAAACGGAGGACAGGCGGCGTTGGAGCCGCGGCGGCAGACGAATGGCGCCGGGACGAGGGCGGCGCCGCCGCCAGGACGGAAGCGGACGCGCGGTGCCGTGGGAGGAGACTGGCACGGCGCTAAAGCCGACTTTTTCGTTTGTTTTTAACTTTATTTATTTACATTTATACCCCTATAAGCGGCTTATATCTCGCGGCGCCAAGGGTGCCATGGCTCATGGGTAAAAAAAGGGGGCGGCGATGGGTCCATTCAAGCACCGTGCGGCCCTTATATATATGGCCATGCAGCGTGGGCGCGGCCCGACGAGGCCCGGCGGTTTGGGCACGAGCACGGCCGCCCGCGGGTCACGGGCTTGGGGCGGCATGGCCCGGGGCATGCGAGGCCGCCATGGCGCGGCACGGCCTAAAACACGGCCGCGGCCCGGTGCTGCTCTGGCCGAACCCCAAAACCCCTGCGGACCGGCCGCCGGCCGCACCAAACGGTCTAACAGGCGCGGTGCCTTCGTGCTCCCAGGCGCCGTCGCCTCCGCCGGGGAACAAGTGAGCGACGTATCTCTCCGGCCGAGTCCCCTCTTCGCGCAAAAGCTTCTTCAAGTGGCGTTTCCCTCGGCCTCCGGCATCGGCTGCCCGGCACTGCCGTGAGCGGCCATCTAGGCGGATCTTTGACGACCGTCTCCTCCATTTGGCCGAGCTGTGAACGACTCGACGCGGCCGCGAACGTGCTTAGCGCCACACCGTGCCGTGCCTTGGGCGATGTTCACCAAGCCGCGGCACGGCAGGCACGGTGGCCCGGTGAGGCACGACGCTGGGCGGCCGGGCGGCACGGCACGATGGCCATCTATAGCGGCCCTTGGAAAAATATCAACTTATCAAGCGGTAACGGAGAGTTGGCTTGTATCAAACGGTCAAGCACGGCCCGTGTCTTAGCAAATGGCTCGTATCTCTCCGGCCTCTGCTCCTAATTGGCTCGTCTCTTTCTCTCGTGGCTGAAAGACACGAACTGCATGAGCCATCTTCGTTCACCTGGTCCTGGCGGTCCGGCTCGCCGGCTTCATCAGCGTCGGCCGCCACGCCGGCGCGCACGGACCGCGAGATGCATGGTTCGTTATGATTGCTCCCGCCGAGTCTCCGGTGACGAACACGTGGCCGAAGTGGGTAGCGTCGGTGAGCCAGGCGTCGGCCGCGGCGCGCGGCGTTCGCGGACTACTGCTCGCGCAGCCACCGCATGAAGCCGGCCAGCCCCGTCGTCGACGGCGGTGGGAAGGCGGTACCCCGCCGCGGATAGCACGAAGGGTGAAGGCGCCAGTACGTGTCCGCGGCGACGCTATCTGTGGAACGCGTGCATGTTCAGTTAAATACACAGGTTCTCATGGTATTGGTGTTCCCTCCTGCTGGCGTGCCTCGAATCGAACGAACGAATCGATGTCGATCGAGCTCCTCGGTAGTCTCGGTACCACTGGTGGCATGGCCCTGCTGCACGCGGTGGTCAGTACCCTCGCTTAACGTGCGCTCGTTCAGCTGGTTCAGATATGCACGGAGAAGCTCGTGCATGCCGACGTCGTCCACGGCCTCGCCCTCGTAGAAAGGTGTACACGCCCCTGCGGAGGGAGCTTGTGCCGACGCCAATCCATGGCACCGGCGGAAGGAGTACGCGCCCTTGCAGAGGAGCTCATGCCGACCTTGTCCATCAGTCCATGGCCTCGCCGCCCTCGCAGCCCAATGTGCACGCAGCCACGCGAGGAGCATGCAAGAGCCACACTCCCGTCAACACTTCCTTTTTTTTTCTCTGCCACGCGCGCGTCAACGATGCCCGGCGCACGGGGCTTGAATGGACCCATCGCCCACCCCTGTGAAAGGTACACTCATCATCATTAGGATACCTTTCTGGCCGGGACTGACACAACGATCACCGTGGAATGGGCCATGGCGAGGCTTCTTCGCCACCCAGACAAGCTAGCGAAGGTGCGCGCCGAGCTCCCCTGCGAGTGTAGGAGACTCCAAGGAGTTTGTGGAAGAGAGCGACCTCGTCGGCAAGCTCCCCTAGGCCCTAGATACCTCCACACGCCGTGGTGAAGGAGACGATGCGGGTGCACCACCCTTCCTTGCCGGTGCTGCCCTGGGAGCGGGAGGTGGTTGCAGAGGAGGGCATGTCACTGGGGGTTTTGGCATGCCCAAATAAAGCCACGTGCATCCTGGTGAAACTGTGGGCTCTCTTGAGGGACTACCCGACCGCGTGGCCTGAGCCAGAGGAGTTCGTGCCCGAGAGGTTCTTGGGTGACGACAACAACGACGACGACGACAACAACAACAAGCCGATGTGCTTCAGGGACTCGGACTTTGCCTACATTCCGTTCGGTGCAGGACGCAGGGTGTGCCCCAGAATGGACATGGCAGCACGCTTTTGTGCCGCTGCTGCTGGCTTCGCTCCTGCACAAGGTTGAATGGAAGCTCCCCGAGGGCATGGCACCCGAGGGACGTCGACCTCAGGGAGCACTATGCCACGGTGCTGGAGCCCGTTACTCCCCTCCGAACATGACAATGGGCCCCTTATGGCTATTTATATGTTCAAAATATGTGCTAATATGCACTTGTATAAAAGTACATATATATAGAGAGAGGATGGACACAGATAAATGCTTCTTAGGTAACATCAAAAAAACTTGGCAAAACCTAAACTTGAGGGAACATATGAGAAATAATAGCCATAGCCTACTAGATGCCCAAACTTTTTTACACGACAATGAATCCAATTTAAGAAACAAGGAGAGCCCTAAGTCCCTACCCTATAGAGCGATCACTTGATGTCTTGATCTGATCGGCTGATTGGCAACAACAAAGTCGGTGGCCTCTCGGGGCGCTAACTGCTGGAGATTGAGACTCCGAGAAGGAAGAGCCGAAGAGGTGAGAGGGAGTCGCCGCCCGAATCGACCGTGAGCGGCGGCGAGGACTAGAGGGGTCGTGACTTTGAAGTTGCAACGTGGAGCGGCGGCAAGCCCGACAACACAACCAGACTACGTTAACAAAGTTGTTGTTGTGTTGGACAATGGACATATACAAGGGATATTTATACCTAGGTGGCCCCTAATTAAGAAAGCTAGGCTCTAGGGCGTTGCACCCGCCACACCTACTCTGCTACAGCCCTGTCCGTGCCATTCCAGTGATGATGTCCACTCTGTGAAATCACCATCGGTTTTGGCTTCAATATTAATTACTATTAGTATTAGTCTATAATCCCGTACCTACGTTGTGGGATGTTTACAGTTTACGCTTAGAATAATCACGGACGGGTTCTCAGACTCTCAGAGACTCGCTGACATCGTCGGGCAGATCGTGTGGCGTGTTGACATCGTCGCCATGGACTTTGGGCTTCTTAAAGCCCCTATATGAGTATTTTAAAAAATATCATGTATGCATGCCTGTTTCCACGTACAAGGGTATGGTAGTTTTGTTAAACTCATTCATTCCCTAAATTCGTCATTTTTAAGCAATCGTTTGAATAAAATAACACTCTATATTTTTACTCTCCAATAGATTCTCTAGATCCTGTGTGCATCCTCAGAGAACCACTTCGACTCTCTATCTTTAGCTAACAAGAAATTAGAAATAGAGGATAACAGTATTTAGAATTTGTTAGAGTTTTTTTTTCACGGAAGTCTTTGTTACTATCTATACAAAAACATATAGAAGCTCAGAGTTGCTCTAATTCTGAATGAATGAAAAACTAAAAAGCTGCAACGTCTCGTGGCTAATAATATTTGTGCTCCCTTATAAGACGTTTGACTTTTACGACTCACGTTTAACTACTTGTTTTTATTTAAAAAATTTATACAAATATAGCAAAATTTAAGTTATTTTTGAAGAACTATCACTAATAAAGTAGCCATAACAAAGAAATGATATTTTGCAGAATTTTTTTTTTTAATAAGACGAATGGTCGAATTTAATGTTAAAAAATCAAAAGTTTTTATAATTTGAGATAGAACAGTACGTGCGTGCTCTCTACTCACCGGCACCATGTACCAACGTGTGTAATCGTGAGCCGCTCCAGCACGGGTGTCGTTAGAGACACAACATGCATGACAAAGTGGCAGCGCGCGGCACTCGCTCTCCTTTCCAACTACAAAGAGTAGGCCTATCTTGATGCGAATCAATAATCTGGGAGGGATAGGGAGAGCGGAGGAAAGAAGACGATGAGATATTTTGCTGTGTTGATGTGGAGCAGAAAGAGCCAAAAGAGTAACAGCTTCCAGTGGAATCCGTTTAAAGCAATTTCAAAAGCGATCTGAGCCATTGATTGGATCTGTGGTCGGACGGACGATGCAACTACTGGTGACGTGGCTGGCTAATCATCATCATCATCATGAATAATAATAGATGGTAGATCGGTACCTGGTAGTAAAATAGTAAAAAGCTATCACAGTTAAAAAATGTTAGAACCAGCAATGCCTGTTTAGTTAAAACTTGCAGTAATAGCTATTTTTCCTATAGAATTGCAATTTTATGCTATTATATTATATCTGCATCAATCACCTCCGGCAGTGATATAGGTGACAATAATATAGATGTTATCTATAACTCCCATAATCTAACCCCACTAAGTATTTCTCAGCCCTGTGATTGGTGAAACCTGTAGAATGATGTCATCAGAGTTGCTGTCGCTGAGGAGTTCTAGCGTTTTTCCTTCTCCACAAGTGCCGACGAGCCTAAAAAAATAAATCGACGTCTGCCCTTCCCTCTCCCCTACCACTTCCCCATCTAGCCATCCCTACGAGCCTAACCTGTACCCGATCCATAAAATCAACGTCGCAGTGGCTGCCACACCCACCGCACTACTCCCAACCTACCGAAAGCGTACGTGCAATACCGTAATGGAAAATCATTATCAAATTGATGTACACCGGTTGCATACTTGCAGTTCGGACATGAAGATCAAGGGTGCCTGTGCCTGTGCCTGTTCGGGTGTCCTGTGGCCACGCGGAGAATCCACCCTCCAGCTCCGCCATGGCCATGAATCAGGGAAGGAATTTGCAGTTCGCTCATGAGAAGCAAGGGCGGTCGTTTTCATCTTGACCGGTGACCCACGCCGGTCGCCGGGCATCCACTCTCCGGCTCCGCCATGGCCGTGCAGCGGGAAGGATGCAACACGATATATCAGCGGCGAGATCCTGCTCAATCAGCGCTGCATACATATCGGACAAAAAAAAAATATCACACAGGCCGACAAAGCCATGAACTCCTCCGTTCCCAGGTACTACTAATTGTTTTTTTTGAATCATGTTCATTTGTTACTAATTTTTTTAATAGTAGTTGCTTCAATTTCTTTAGATATATGTAGTCAAGCTTCAGCACACATGGAAGTAATTTGATTGTTTTACTTATTAGTAGTGGAAGAATAATTTCCTATGACATCATACAACAATATAAAAGTAACGGATGTTGACCTACACTAAAAATCATAACGGATATATTGACTACAGTATAGAAGAACATCACAAAAAAGTTCTTCCTGCTTCAGCAATGTCAGCATGAAATAGTTGTTGTATCTAATTAATGAGGACCGATAAACATGTTATTTTACCCTTTGTTTCATTCATAGTGTTTATTTAAAATTAGCCTAAACTCCCTGCAAAGAACGCCAAGGGAATTCATCTAGTATAGTATAGTAGTATGGACCGCTCCAAGTTCCACCTCTACGAATGTGGCCGTATGGTTGGTTCTTAATAAGGCCCCATTCGATCGGTTAGGACAGAATGACACCAGGAGTCAACTAATGAAAGCTTGTAAGCTCGTTCGTTTGTTCAGGATTCATCTCCTGGAATGATTCTCAGCTAGAATGATTAGCTAATTTGTATAACAATTGATCAGTTGGATTGGCTTCTGGCCTCAATCTGAGATAAACAAACGAGCCTTAAATTAAGTAACAACTCCTGTTGTGAATGACGACGATCAAAGCGAGGAAGAACACAAGATCAAACCACAAATGAGACACAAGATTTAACGTGGAAAACCCTCCCAATGCGGAAGGTAAAAACCACGGGCGCCCGGCCGACAAACACTCCTTACTATTATCAAGAGTCGGGTTACAACGCCGTATGGCGGCTTTCAAGAGAATGAATCAAAGTGGAAACACTCCTCGCCGGCGAGAAGTTGGCCAATAATGATGTGAACTGAATTTGGAACATCTTCAACAACTCCGGCCGAGAATTCTTCCTGGCGTCATTCCTGTGTTGTCTTGGACATAGGGTATGGTTGGTGCTCCGACGACCATAAAAGCCGTTGATGGTGGTCACTATGAATTGAATTAACACTCACTAGTACAGAAATGCTCTGTACTGGCGGTGGGTAACCTATTTCTACTTGGAGGTTTTGCCCGGCCGCCCGGGGAAAGGCCGATGAAAATGGCATATTTCCACCGGCGGTTGTTTAAGAACCGCCAAGAGAAATTGATTTCTACAGGCGGTTCTCTAAGGAACCGCTAGTAGAAATCGCTGCCGAAAAAAAAAAAATAGCAAAAAATATTTTTAAAAGGGCAAAAAATATTTTAGAAGTCACAAAAGTCGGGCATTTTCCGCATAAAATCGCACGGCTTATTTGATGGGATTCGAACCCGCGACCTCGGCCTCGCGCGATCCCTCCCTTACCACCGCACCACCACACACTCACTTGTGTCTATATCTCATTTTATTCCCCACATATTATGCAAACCCGGTAGAAAATTAAATATTTGAGGGTCCAAACGAATTCAAATTAAAAAATATTCAACTACAAAGTTTCATAACTTTTTGAGATCTACAACTTTCATTTAGAGTGTTTCTCCATCCGAGGTCATTTGCAAAATTTGAATTTTAAATTTGAAAGTTTCGTTTGTAGTTTTCCATAAAAAGATGATTTCAAATGAAAAAATTATCAACTACAAAGTTTCATAACTTTTCGAGATCTATAACTTTTTATTTTGGGAGTTTCTCCATCCGAGGAAGTTTGAAAAACTCAAAAAAAATTAATTCCAAATTATTTCTCTTGGCGGTTCTCTTAAGGAACCGCTATAGTAGGATTTCTACTGCGGTTCCTTAAGAAATCCACCAGTATAAATAGTCGATTTCTACTAGTGGTTTCTTAAGAAAACCGCCAGTATAAATCGTATTTACCGACGGTTGCTTAAGAGAACCGTTAGTAGAAATAAGTCCATTTCTACCGATCGTTCTAAAGAGAAACCGCCAAATAAAAATGAAACGCTAGTGTCAAGAGAAATAATTTATGTACCGGTGACTTGACTTTGTCGCCAAATGCCATTGGTTTCATTCTACGCACTACAGTGCTAGTACGTGCTACAGTGTTTGTGTTTATGCACCGAGCTATCGTGATCGGACAGATATACTGCGTGCAAAGTATCGTTCTAAGCATATACTCCCGCCCATACTCGAATTAGCTAACGTTTAGGACATGATTGTGGTAATCAAGGAGTGATTAATTAGGAGTTAGTTTTCCATCTCTGCCCCTAATAAATATAATTTGCGGATGCTCTGACTACGAGAGAGTTTGGCAGCTAAGGTGGCTAGTGCATGGTGGCGATGGCCGTTAGGTCCTGGGTTCGATACTTGCGGGCACTATCTTTTTGCCCCTCGCCCGATGTTGCATGGATGGATTTTTGTAACTGTTGGACGTGCGTTGTGGCTGCGCTGCCACGATTTCTTTTGTTGGGCGGGCGCAAGACTGAGCTGCTTGTCGTTCTGGGCGCGCTAAGGAAGTTTGTACTGGGCGTTCGTTTTTAGTTTTGGTTCATTTTTTTTGGCTGATTGCAATGGCGCTGTTCGGGAAGTGGCGGCGTGCCGCGAGCTTGAGGGCGCTGTGACAGCGCGCGGCGACGGCGCGCGACCAGCGTGGCGGCGGCCGGACTGCGGAGGCGCTTCGGAATGATCATGGAGGCGCGTTTCCTGAGAGTGCGGAGGAGTAATTGCGAGACATCGAAGTTACGAGGCGAGGCGATTAATTGCGAAGTTATTCGAAGCGGCGGCGAACGGAGCGGGCGGGCGGGATCGGCAGGGGGTATTCGCGTCCACAACTACTCCACCCATGGCCAGAACGTCGATCTTTTTTGAAAATGGGCCAAGGGGCCAGAACGTCAAGTAATTCAACTATGGAGGGCCTCCATACTCGAATTAGCCTCGTTTAGGACATGATTGTGGTAACCAAATGAGTGATTAATTAGAGTTAGTTTTTCCATCTCTGCCTTTAATAAATATAATTGCGGATGCTCTGACTACGAGATAGTTTGGCAGCTAAGGTGGCTAGTGCATGGTGGCGATGGCCGTTAGGTCCTGGGTTCGATACTTGCGGGCACTATCTTTTGCCCCTCGCCCGATGTTGCATGGATGGATTTTTGTAACTGTTGGACGTGCGTTGTGGCTGCGCGGCCACGATTTCTTTTTGGGCGAGGCGCTGAGCTGAAGGCCGTTCTGGGCGGCTGAGGAAGTTTGTACTGACGCGTTCGTTTTTAGTTTTGGTTCATTTTTTTTGGCTGATTGCAATGGCGCGTTCGAGCGGCGGGCGTGCGTGCCGCCAGCAGCGTAGGCGCGGCGAGCGCGCTGGCGACGGGCGAGCGCGACCAGCTTAAGTGGCGACGGGCCGGACTGCGGAGGCGCGTTCCGAATGATGCTGCGGGAGGCGCGTTTCGGGGAGAGCTGCGGAGGAGTAATTGCGAGACATCGAGTTACGAGGCGAGGCGCATTAATTGCGAGTTATTCGAACGGGCGGCGAACGGAGCGACGGGCGGGGTCGACAGGGGTATTAGCGTCCCACAACTACTCCACGATGGCCAGAACGTCGATCTTTTTGAAAATGGGCCAAGGGCCAGAACGTCAAGTAATTCAACTACGGAGGGAGTACCCTGAGTCTGAGTCCATCCTTTCTTCCTGCTATCCTTGTTTTTTTGTCGATTGAACTCTACGCTGAACCTGAAGCGAAACGTTGGCGCAATGGGCAGCCCACCATCTCAGATTGAGGCCCCATCTATCTATCCGCAATTCAGGATTTTGAAAGCGACATGAATTCAATCAGCATTACGGTGACTGATCCGGAAAGAACAGAGAAACCAACACCAACAAGACAATTAACCATGCATTTTTATTGTTCCAATTCCATCTTGGATCTCTTATTCGTTCTGCCAGTAGGACCCACGAGTGGCCCCCACGTGACAGAACACACAGCATGCATGGTGTGGCATGGCGCGGTGACGGTGACGGTGCTATGAACAACACGACACATTAACGAGACAAATTAAAGCTAACCGACACAAGGGAATTCCATTCGTTCAACCACAAGGCAACAAAGTCCCAAAGAAACCACGGCCCAGATAAGACGCTGCTTGCTGGCGTACGTCGTCGTCGTCGCTCCTCTGCTCGATCGACCAGATCAGGCGTCCACGACCTCGTCGTCCTTGGACGCGATCACGAACTCCTCGCGCAACGCCGGCGACACCTTGGGGGAGGGTCCCGTCCACGGCGTTGGGCCTGCCCAGCGCCTGCAGCGCCAGGTGCGCCGCCTTCTGGCCGGAGATCATCATGGCGCCGAACGTGGGGCCCTGCAATCAGTCAGCAGATCGACAGACCAGTCATACCATTAATTCTCGATTCAGTGAGTAATTAATGCAATAATAATAACAGGAGTATGTAGCAGCTAATTAATAGGTGTCGACTGACTGACCATCCTGGGCGCGCCGTCGATCTCGGCGACCTCCATTCCGGTGACGATCATGCCGGGCACGACCTCGCGCGTGAGGCGCACGATCTCGTCCTCGGCGGTGTTCATGTCGAGCGCCTTCATCCCGGGCACGGCGCTGATCATGCCGATGTCCTGGAGCCTCTTGACGCCGGTGGCGCCGAAGGGGCCGTCGTGGCCGCACGAGCTGACCACCACCTTGGCCTCCATCACGTTGGGGTCCATGCACGACTGCGTGTCGTGGTTCATGGACACGAGCGCCCAGTTGGTGACCACGCCGCCGACGCGGCCGCCCTTTGACGATCAGGTCCTCCACGGCCACGGCGTTGAACAGCTTCACGTTGGGCCGCGCCAGCAGCGCGCTCATGATGGTGGACGTGAAGAGCGCCGCGTGCTTGATCACCACGTAGTCCTCGGCCTCGTCGTAGGCCACGCCCAGCTCGTCCAGGAACAGGTGCGCCGGCTTGCGCACCACCATGGCCGAGAACAGCTGCCCGCCCAGCCACGCGCCGCCGCCGGGCGACACCGACTGCTCCACGATGGCGATGCTCACGGTGGGGTCCTTGGACAGCTCGTACGCGCAGGGGAGAGCCCCGCGGAGCCGGCGCCGACGATGACGACGTCGGTGTCGGCGTGGGTGATCATGTCCGTCATGTACCGGCGGGTCATCTCGCGGGACACGATGGACTCCTTGATGGGGCTGAACTTGAAAGCGGTAAGGTCGTAGGGCGGGTTGGACGAGGAGATGGACGCGCAGATGGGGCCGGCGGCGGCGGCAGAAAGCGCGGGCCGGTGGCCACGACCACGGACGACGGGGTGCGCGTGGCAGCCGGGGCCGGGAGCCCGCGAACGAGGACTTGAGGAGGCTGGACGCCGCGGTGGTGGCCATGGCTGACGACAAGCTAAGCGGCGCTAGCTTCTTCTTTCTTGCTGTGTGTGTCAGCAGAGCTAGCACAGTAGTGTGTGAGGGGATGTGCTGGCTACGGTTGCCCTGCTGAGGTTTAAGAAGGGGAGGCTGCAACAAATATCTTGGCTGGCGCCATGCATGGCTACGTGTTGGCAGATGGGGCCTGGCACTGATCGCTGGCAGCAGCGTGGCACACCCACCAGTGTATCAGCTGGCGCAGCCAGATATTTTGGAGGGGTAGGTTGATGGGTGAATGGCTTTAAATTTGGGGACCGTCTCCAAACAAATGGCGTTATTTACTATTTTATTTTATTTGACTGTTTGTCTTAACCAAATAAATTATTATTAAAATATCTCTAATCTCTAATAATAAAAAAATAAGTCATAACAAAATAAATTATATTTATATAAATTTTTGAAAAGACAAATTGTCAAATAAGAAATTTGAAAAAAAAAAAAAAACATGGACGAATGGAGTATATAGTTTTCTACGCATTTACTATAATAATAGAGTAAATATTGACTCCTTATTGGTTACCATGGATTGATCTAGAGACGATACACTTCATAAACTTTGGTGATCCTCGGCTAATTTTAACATATATCAGTAAAAATATCTGAGGTAGTCTCAACATCATCCACTTGTCAGGTGTATCATCATATCTTTGTATTCCCTTTCTGAGTGATATTTCCACATCCTTCTCAAATTGTGACCGTTGAAGTACCTATCATGCCTCATAACCAAATCCCACCACCTGTGGGGACTGAGCACTAGCTCAGGTGGCCAGCACCTCCGGTTGGGAGGCTGGCGATCAGAGATCGAGCCCCACGGGAGCTGATTTTCTGATTTCCCACCAATAATCCGCTTGGATAGTTTCCAAACGCATGCCTCTCACGTGTGGTGCCATAAAGGGAATGCGACGCGCCGCCGCTTCTGGAGGACTCCGGTGATCTCAGGAAGGGCGCGTTCTTGATTACGTGTGTAGTTGTAGGTCTGTTTGTACACGGAGTGGTGTGAGTGTGGTGTGCGTGTGTAGTGTAGTGTGTGGGTGTGGGTGTGTGTATGAGCAGATCTACCAAATGTACCGTTGAGAGGAGTCAGGCAAAAAAAAAAAAAATCCCACCACCTGTGACTACGAGAAAGATGCCATGCATGCAGCCAAGTCACAAGACACCACGCAAGCTCATGTATAATTTCCACTATCTTGGCACAAATTATGACTCTGGCCGTCATGCTTGTTTTGGCCCTCATCAAATGTAAAATCTGCACTGCACAACAAAACAGGTCACGTCCGATCCCCTCAAATATCTGCGCCACTATTCATAGTATATTTGGCTCCATATGATTCGTGAAAGCGACCTTGTATCCAGAGGCCTTTCCTATGAAAGGATGAGGTCGTAGTTATTGTCCACCTTTCCTTTCCCGGCCTACGTATTGGAGATCTAGATCTTTCGGACCACACTGTCCAATGATTTTGACATTGGATATTTCATCAGACGCATGAGCGACGTTTAAAAGTCGTAATAACTAACTACAGTAGATTTAGAATAACTGAATTATTTACTTCTGTGTGCTCAAGCCGGAGAAAAGAATGTTGTGGATTTGTAGCCGGAGAAAAGAATGTTGTGGATTTGTGCGGTGTATTCTTTCGATGTCAGTTTGAGCGGTGTACTCTTTCGATGTCCAAAACTTTTGAAATTTTTAGTTACGATTGAAAAAAGCCTGAAAAAACTTGTCGTTTTGCTATTTTGGCTTTGTCGTGGAATCAAATCAGCATCTTGTTCGACGTCATATTTAGAGTCCCGCATATATCCATAGAGCTGATAGTTAGTTGTTAATAATTAATTCTTACTAAATTCAAATGATCTAGCTAATTGTTTGCCGAATATAAATGAACAACTATCTCACCGTTAGATCAAACCAGCTAATAGTTAGCTATTAATGTTAGTTATGAGCAGAAGAACTAGCAACCTTAAATTTTGTCCTTCTTCAAGAGTCTCCTATAACAACTTTCTAAATAATTTTGTATTGAAAACTCTGAACTATTTCTAACCAATCAAACTTTCTTAATAGTTTCTTTGTCTCTTGCCGCTTTCTTATCTGGAGTCCTTAATTTTTCTTCATTTACTCATGCATCTAATTTTTACTCGATCTCTCGAGAAAAACGCAAGATTGAGAGCGCGCATATGGAGTTCCTCTCGGGCTATGAAAACTTACGAAGTTTAAGGCGATATTTGGCAATTTTTTATTTTAAAGAGCTCTTTTACCAAACTATTAGAGGATACATTTTTTTTTTTTTTTTGCTAAAAATAGTATAAAGTTGTTTTACAAAACTCCTAGAAATGCTCTAAGACCCCATTTGCATCCAACTATGCTAATAGTTATCTAGATAATAGCTAAAAAACCACTAACTATATAGCTAGCAAATTATTAGCGAGGATTATTTATATCTACCTCTAATTGGTGGTTGGTTAATTGTTTGAAGATGTATATGACCTATTGGCACTTCTTTACTACTATAAAGACCCCCTCTTTGGGTCTATCCAGCTAACTATTAGTTGTGTTAGCAAAGAAAATCAACAAAAACCAAATTCTCAACATTATAATCAGAACAAAATATATTCATATGCACTCAACTGAGTTAACGTGAATTATGTATGTGATGAGATACTCTCTTTTTTTTCGTGAACTGTATGCGTGATGAGATACTCCTCACGCTCAAAACAGAAAAAGTCATATGAAATAGATTTTGACCATTATTTTTCATGTAATATAAAGTCGGTGGCTAAAAATCAATAGCATCTTAGAGGCACTTTTACCACATATCTATTGATGTAAGTTTTATACTCTAAACTCTCATACAATTTCACGAATTGTTGGTCAAAATCTAAAAATGTTTGACTTTTCTCTAGTCTCATACGATTACCATGTTTGGACAGAGGGGCAGACACTGCCCTTTTTTTTTTTTCTCTAAAAAAGGATAACCGTACGAGTTACCGTGAAGTCGTCAGCAAACATAAAGGAACCACACAGAAAGTAAGATACAATATTCTTTTGTCCTTTGAACAATTTTCACTATAACTTTGACTTCAAATGACCGTCAGTCCACGGTCGGATATGAATATGATGCAACAAGTTCACCGCACTTTGTCAAACTCAATCTACAGGTTGGTTATTGTACACATCATCTCTTTCTTTCCGGTGAATCGGTGGTACAGAGCAGGCAGGCATACCCAAATGATCACTCCCTGCAGAATGAGGAACAGTACAGCTCTGTACAGGTTAGCAGAACATGTTTTTGGAACAGCCTCGTCGGAGGATCGCCATGGTTCACACACGCTTTCCTCCGGACGGTCAGGAAGGAAAAGCTTCACACCACTAGCTGCATTGCATGCACGCACGTACCTAACAACAAGGTCTAGCTAGAACTTGTCTACGGCGACGCCATCCCTGACAACCTCGTAGGCGTCCCGATTCCTGGTCTTGTTCATGCCGGCAGCGAAGTGCACCTTGGTGGCCCTCGGTCCTGACCTCGGTCACCTTGGTCCAGATCAGGATCTTGGTCTTGAGGCCCTCGATGTGGGTCATCTTTCCCTTCTCTAGGTACCCCGTCACGTTCGTGGCGAACCGCAGCACCGACGAGTCCTTGTACCCGACCTCGCATGGCGATGCGATGAACACTGTGAGAAGCTTGGTGTCTTCGTTCAGCTCGTAGTTGGTCGCGTCCTGGGGGAAGAGGCCCATTGGGAGGTCATACTCCTTGAGGAACTCAGGCAGTGGTTTCTGCATCTTCCCCTGAAACCAACCACTGCTTTGTTTACTCATCATACAAATAGTGGGCAAAGGAAGCGAAAACCTTGTTTAATTTCCCTCACATTATATCTAACTATCTGATTATTTACGGAAAGCAGGAAGATCATATCTGATTTTTGTATCTTGTAAAAAAAAAAGAATCTACAAATCTAAAGATCGCAACAAACATTACCTTTGATTTTGTTGACCATCCATTTAGCTCCATCTCCAATGCTGCTAGAGACTGACTGAAAGTTGCAAAAGGTGAATAGTCAACACAAAGGAGTTTCTGTCTGTTGAAAGAATGTCTTGCAACGTTGTCATAGCAATATGCCAAGGGCAAATAGATCGTATAGTTTTAGATACAGAGCCAGGGAGCAGGCAAGGAAAAAAAAAACTTTTGAGCAATTGCTCAAACCATGTAAAGTATAAAATGCTTGCATAATGTGGCATATCATTCCGACAGTCAATCACACAAATAGTTTTAAATTTATTCTGGCCATGGTCATGTGTAGCTAGCATTGCACCATGCAATACGTTGCATGTTGATCACTATATTCTTAGTAATTGAGGTGGATCCATTTAGAGGAACATAGTTTCTGAAAGGTATTTTTTTTTTTCCCTCTGAGTCAATTGATAATTAACGAAGCCTGAAATCATGCATGATCCACTACTTCAACATATGGCTTATTGAAACCATCGAACGCGTGCATTGTCAGATGTGCTACAGGTTTATTGAATCTCTACTTTCTGAGCCCACACGCTACACAATTGGGAATCGAAGTTGCAGAAAGCATGCCGACATGGCGACATGATCATGTTGTCTCTGAAGTCTAATGGATGATAAATATAACCAGCCATATCTCAGGATCTGAACGTAACCATCCATCTAACGGCAGGTGGAGGCCCACAAAATGCAACGGCAAGAACCGGGGCACTAATTGACCAGAAACGCCATCACCGCATACTTGTTGGTATATAATCTCTCAAATTAAAAGTCACCGTCATGCAGGCTGTATAAACAATGGTGATGGAGAAACGGTGAGCAACGAAGGAAGACAGATAGTTGGTTGATCTATCTATCCACTGGAACAAAAAAATGCAACGGAATCAATGAAAACGGAGGAGGTAATCTGAAATCTTTTTTTTTTTTTTTTAGGGAAGGGGGTGCTTTTGTTTACGTTGATGTCGTCGAGCTCCTTGTTGGCCTTCTGGTTGAACCAGTAGCCGCCCACCTTCCCCATGATCTGATCCATCCCTTCCCTTCCCTTCCCTTGGCTGCCCTCCTCCTCGGTAGATCTGTCTATGTGCTGTTTGTTGCCTCGATCGTCTTCTCCCAAGGATCGAATCGATCAGGGTCGACGACGACCTGGAATGGAACAGCAGCAAGCAATGTTTCCTTTGTTGGATTGGAGAGGTGGAATCCACTCGCGCGATCGAGCGACGGGTGGGCAAGGGAACCAAAACAAAACCAAGGAGAGGGAGGGAAAGCCGGCCGCGCCGGCAACCTTTCTTTACTCGTCGTTTCCGTCGCACGCAGGTGGAGATTGATCAATTCTATTTTTAGGACGGAAAGGAAATGGTGTGCCGCCTCCCCCATGCAACTGGACCGCGTTTGTTCTTGGACCTCAACGGAAGGGACTTGACCTGGCGCCTCTTGTCCGCCCAACTCATCATTCTACAGTTGCACGTGCCCTTACAGGACCCGACCCAATAGTCGCTGTCGCGTCGCGTATCGGGGTCGTCAATCAGAAGGCGCGTTGCATTGCACGACATCCGCCTCGGTTCCAAGGTTTGTTTTTGGTTAGATTACATACGTACCTCTGCGTCTTGTTCTTCTAGGAAGGCCCTTTTTAACTTAGTAGGATAGTCTTCGGCCTAGTTGTGCTTCGCCTATATTGGTTCATGGCTAGAGTAGCTTGTGTAATTGAGCTCATTTTCTTCTTTTTTTTTTTTGATTCTTAAGCTCTCTTTTTTTTGCTCCTTTTTCTAGTTTCTAGTTTCAGCTTTCTTTTGTACTACCTCTCTGTACTTTTCTTTACCCATTTATTTTTTTAATAAATTCAGTAGGCGGCAAGCCCCTCCTATTCTTTAAAGGATAACTCGATCTATATCTAGTTCAGCCCTATAACCCAATTTACAGACGACGGATCCATACACAAGAGCCCCTTAGTTGAGGTGCCCTTACTAGCCCCCTAGATAACGTTCTCATTATGTAACCGGTGATCTTTGGTTGCACACTGAATAGTGCTAAATTGATGGGAAATTCAATGGTCCTAGTGGTCCTTATTAATGGCTCTAGTCTTGGTTTGTACTCCCTCCCATAGAAAAAAATAATATCGTTTTGAACAAGGTTTGGATCAAACATTGAAAACATAAATCATGAATAACTTTTAAGTTGTTGAGTTTGTAAATATAAAAACAATAGGAATAGATTTGTATTAAAAATACTTTCATAAAAGTATAAATATATCACTTTGTGATGAGTATTTTTACAAAAATATGAAGTCAAAGATGTCATTGTCCAAAACGATATCTTTTTTTCCTAGACGGAGGGAGTACGTTGATTTTGCAGTGCTTCTTGCGATGAAACTGTATTCAAAGCACACAAAAGCATTAGTAACATTAGTTATTACAAACCATACATAGTGGAATAGCATTAGTAACATTATTCAAAGCACACAAAAGCGTTTATGCCTTGCCCAAGGGTCACACCAAACTGCTCGTCGTCATTTTCTTCAACCACAGTCATGCAGCACGGTCCCAAAGCAGGACCTTCTCATGAGGCTCACCGCAACAAGGGTTAACGAATTCACGAGTATAAAAGTACTCAACAAGACTTAACCGACGTTAAGCGGGTGAAGACTCAGAATGCTGGTTTATAGGATTCAAGGTAAGGTTGTAGAAGAATCAAATCTTTTTGCATAAAACAGCTTACTAAAGTAGATCCTTAGTTTCATCATTTTAGCTCTATATAGTCATTAAGCATCATTAGAATCTAAGTGATCCTAATCTAATTCAATCACTTCTCATAAGCACATAACCATTCTCATTCTTTGAACATGTTTCTCTTGTTAACTACGATGAAGGTGCTAGAATCAAGATTCCTTTCTCGTGGAGCAACGATGATTTGAACCACTTGATCTACCCAGCTAGGGCTTTTTAACCACATGACATATGTAGAACCACATCTTGCATATATCAACTCTGCATTTGGATTCTCTAAGACTAGAACGGGTCCATGCCACCTGAGAGTATAGAACACCACTGCTCAGCAGATATCCCTTCGAGATTCCCTAGGTGGGTTCAAGCTACTCCAGCCCACCTCTCCACTCCTAGTGTGCGCAGTAGCCGTTCTCATGATAGATTGGCCAAAGTGGAGCTTACCATAGGCATGTGGCTAGTACTATAAAAAGTTCTTGATCTAAGGCCTATCAACGGATGGTCCTTAACCAACTTAGATGATAGCACTACATTGAGACTCCTTTCCCAATGCAAACCATCCGTCTAGTCTCGATTATATATATCACTTCTCATAAACTTCCGAAGTTGTTTTCATCAATCATCTTTAAAACATTTATTCAAAACCAACTCGTTAGGCATGGCTAAGCTTGACTAATTATTTTCTAAATAAAACAAGTAACAAGGATGACATTGATCAAGGTAGTTCATGTAGCAATTAGGTTATCATTCAACTCCTAATCGCCTAATGCAACATTTCATCATCTTAAGTGATATAAGATTTGTAAAACACAAGGTAGGGTTTAAATGCATCCAGGGCTTGTCTTGGTTAGTGAGGTAGTCACGCCTCGGGCGTAGCAATCGCAAGATGTCGAAACCAACCTCCTCTGTTGGGTCATCTTCTTTGGAAACTAGAGTCGATTCAACAACTCCTACCTTAGGCTTGATGTCTACAATGACAGAATATATGCTTATGAAGTGTTGAATGGAAATATGAGAATGCTTTACTGGTGAACAAAGTTAAACAACTTGAGTACAACATTCCTTCATGGGGAAGTGGTAACGAGGGTATCACAAAGATCTGCATACCACCACTCATGACCAAGGGTCTTCAGTTGATAGGTCCTGAATGGTTAGAGGGGTGAATAGCCTATAAAAATTCCTTTCAATGCACTAAGCACACCGGTTAGTAAATTAAATGGCAGAGCAAATGTTGCGCTAGCCTAATAGAGTTGCAAGCCGTCCTACCCAATTTTAGCAATCCTGATATACTAAAGCACACTAACAACCTAGCAACACCCTAATACACTACTTGCATGAATGTAATTGCGAGGAAGGAATCGAGGAGGGCAAAGCTTGGCTTTAGGAGGGAGACCAATCACCATCTTGATCAATAATGGAAACCCAAAGTGATGATCAAATCAATCAATATGAAATCCAAATATGATCTCGATGGATCAATCCACAAGTGGACAATAGATTTTTCCCGAGGTTTACGTGTTTACCAACACGCTACTCCTTGTTGTGATGGCATATTCACTTAGGATTCGGCGGCTAATTGGCCTCACACCAAGTCTCCGCTTTGGCACCGCAAGAATCACCACAAGATGGGGACAACACAAGTAACGAGCATTCCACTAGAGTATATTTTGCGATCTTCCATGGGGACAAGGTCAAGAACCCTCATAATTGCTTTCGAAGTGGCCAAGAAAAATCTTCAATCTTGGTCAACTTCTTCCCGCCGCTCCAACTGTCTAAGTGGTTTGCGCCCACCAAGAGTAATAAGCTTACACACAAAGAAGAATGCTCATTAGTGCCACTAGATGATCAAACACTTGTCAAATGCACTAGAAGTTCTTCTAATCATTCTCTAGATCTAGCTCTAAGCATGGGAAGTGAGATGTTAGTTTACTTAGCACTAAAGGGATGTACAAAGGATGCAAAAGCTAGCCAAACCACTTAAATAGCCACCACAAAGCCACCAATCATTATACTCGCCCACACACCGATCGGACGTTGGTGTCGGGCCGACCGGATGCGTTCGGTCATGGCGTGCCCGGTCACCGGGATGGCCGCGCATGTGGTCAGCTGTGTTTAACTTCACCCGCTTGATCTCAACAGACTTTAGGAACAATCCGTTCTCATGGTTATGAACGAACGGATGTGCCCCAGGATGGTCCAAATGTCCGCCTGGTTGAAGCCCTCTCTCACACACGCTACACAACAAATCGACCGACGTGTCCGCCCTAGCAACTAGACACGGGACCTCGAAAGTGTCCAATCTTGATCCTAAAGAGGTCTAGAATGTGATTTTCATGACCGAACGCGACCGGCTCGGGCTAACGGGAGGCTTTAAGGCCCGCTCACTCCCTCTAACTTTGTTGCCGCGCTAGCATGCCATGATTTGAGCGTGGCATGGGACGGTCACGTCCGGCGTTGTCCGGTTACTCCTACAAATGCCATAAACACCACCATCGACCAAACATCCTGGGTCACCTCTCGAGTGACCCTTTTTCACTTCCAAAACCGTCGAGTCCTACTTTGCAAGCTCGGTGGGAGTGATTTACACCCAAACCCAATCAACCCTTGCTCTCATGTGCCAACACCAAAGTGTCTCTCCACTTATGCACATGTGTTAGCATTTTTCAAAAAGAATTTTGCAAGATTTTGTTAGCACAATAGGTTCTAATGCATATGCAAGTGAGAATTCACCTAGTGGCGGTGGCCTTCCGACTGTTTGAGCTCAGCCATGATCTCAGAATTGATGGTAAGCCAACCAGAGCTCCACCGAGACTTGGAGTATGATGGTCAGATGAGCTTTGGACAAGGTGGAGAGCGGTTGTCATCGGTGAGGGCGGCTGCGGTGGCGCACTCAGCACCTCCAACAATGTTTGACACCACCGAGGCCGTGGTTGGGGACTAAGACAGCCAAGCTCGACCTCAGTGCTTCAAGGCGGCTTGGACAGGACCTAACATGGCCTGCGTGATGTCTTGAGGAGCTCTAGGCATAAAAAAGAGATAATGGACGCTGGGCGATGCTGTTGCTAGCGACGGGGAAGAAATGCACGCGGCGTCCAACTCCCGACGATGTCATGACACAAGAGGTGACTTAGGTACGTGTTGACGGTGGATAACGCCAACATTTAATAGATCAATAGACACGGAACACATGAATATCTAGAAGGCTAGGATTTTATCCGATAATTTCCATGAGTTTTGGGGATTTATCATTTCTAGGGATTATTCTAGAAAACCGAGAAGGACTTAATTATCAAAATATTTATCTGAATTATAACAAGGAATAGTCTACTAAACTCTAAAAGGATCCGTAAGACACCGTGAGCGAATAGGAGGGCAGAGAGGCGCGGTGGGGCCATCTCGCCCTATTTTGCCAGGCCGGTCGGGCACCCTAAGATGGGCCCCACCTATCATCTTCCACGCTCCTCCTTCTACCTCCTTTGAGGATCAATTTTAGCCTACGGAAGTCGATTTGATCCAACGATCATCGCGGCATCTCACCGGCTTAAATATGGCCCTAAACCCCATGGAGACAACAATTTCCATTCATTCAACTCTAAGTTATTCAAGTTAGTTAGTGATCAAGTCATCCGTGAGCCTAAAGCCCTAGTTCATCATAGTTTCTAGTTCATAGTTTAGCATAGTTAGATCTAGTTTAAAGAAAGTCAAGATACGCCAATCGATCTTGGATTCTCGAAAGTTGTCGAAAAGAAGAGTTTTGTAGCACTTAAGCTCTTCTTTCTTATTGTATTATCTAGTGTCATGATTATTACTAGCAACATTGTTCTTCATCTTAGTTTAATTATTATGTTTATTGTCTACTTCAATACATCTAGTATAGTTGATTCGCTTATTATGTTCATGCACTAGTTCATATAGCACTCATCTATTTGATCATATGACGAGTGGTAGACAGTATGTAGGCATGGTGCCTAGATGCATTGCTTATCTACGGATATCCCCTGGGCCAAGGCCACAGGTCGTGAGGTAGATACTGCAGATGATGATCCATTGAGTCCTTTGTGCGTCTCCTCCGTCGCGGCAAAAGGGTTTGGTAGAGTGAGATTGTCGTTAAGGGTATATTCATATACATGAGATTTCTATACTCAGCTTTTCCTATTCATGGTCCGATGTATTTGGGAATCATAGTAGTATTACTTAATGATGATTATTAGATATATTTTCACTAGTTGACATAGCTTTTGATATGTAGTTAAATATATAGGAGTTATTTCTCTATTAATTGGGTTAGACAAACATTAACATGACTAGATTATTCTGATGAATTAGTATTATTATTGATGACTGATCTAGGCTTATCATTTATATATCTTTATCTTGTAACTTATCCCTATTATGAGTAGAGTGTCCGATATTGGTTACATCTCTTTTCATTGCATATAAGTGTTATAAATACTATAGATTATGGTTTAGCTATACCTTTCTAGTGGTAGAATATAAATAACAACCCTGATAATACTCTAGGTAAAATGCTACAATGGTATAATTATATGTCGCTTGTAGAATCATTCTTTCTTTACAATCATCTTTATTATTTCTACCCAGTCATATAAAATGATAGATTAATTTAATACCATTAATTATTCCTAGCTGTACAATTAGAGATAACAACCTAATTTCATACTTAGGAGTAAAAGTAAGAGATAAGTGGCTAGTTGCTTATGACAAGTTAATCAGTACCATACATCTTCTAGCCGCTGTTATAACGATATGGGCTAGGAGAAATCGATGTGCTTAGGGAAGTAGCGGAGGTGTCATCGAGCTATTGCAGAGGATGGTGGCGTTTGAGGTGGCAATTTTGCCGCCTGAGGGAGAAAATTCTGGCCATAGGGGAAGAAGATCACTTGTGGGCGGCCGGCATTGGGCTTTATAGGTGAGGATAATGAGCGGTGAAATAGCAAGAAGGGGCAGCGATCGACATATCGGGGTGAGGTGGCAACAACAAAGTTTTGCGGCGCTTTGGAGGGCGGCGGCCGGGGGCGAATTGCTTGCACCGTACCATCATCCCCTTTTTCTCCTAAATCCAAACATAAATGCAAGTTGATGTTTAAAGCAATGTTGTAGAGCCATAGGAGCTCCACAAATTTTATTTAAGGATCGAGCTCCAATTCTACATGTATTGAGATATCAAGGTTGAAGAACAACCTAAAACGACGGCGCAACCCCCTTCCTTCCAAAACAATAAGAATCCAAACTTTTAAAATTACTTCAAAATTTACTAAAGAAGTTGAAACTCTCCAAAAAATAAAGTTTGTTCAACTTTTCTAATCCTACAACTTTGCTTAAAGTTCATTTTTAATTTCCTAAAACTTTGCTTAAAAAGAACCATTTCCAATTCTCGAGTAGTTTTTGAATTGTATTTTGAAACTTAAAAGGGGACAAAACCCTAAATTTGGTATTTTCAAAAATTACTTCAAATTTTAAATAGAAACTTCACAAAATTGAATGCCAACTTTGTATAGCCTAAAAAGATCTACCAACTTGCTTTTTGAACCAACTCAAAATTCTGCTTAGATTTTGAACTACACAAAAGTGGGGTAAAAGGCATTTTGAAATTTCAGGTTTTAAAAGTCTTTTTGTTGATTCAAACTTTGAGCAATTAAAGCATGATTAATTAATGATCTCCTGACCCAACCAATGGCATATTTTTCAAGTGCAAAGTTTTTCTTTGAAATGGTACCAAATGGACAACTTTTATTTTGAAAATTGATAATAATTAGGCTCCCAAAAATGAATGTTCCCAACCCCAAACTTGGCCATTTCTAGTAGGGTTTAGAGTTTGAACTTCCAATTCACATTTGGTTCTTTTTTTTTGAACATTTTGAGTTGAAAAATCATGGTTAGAGTTTCAGCGATGTTAGCCACACACTTTTCACACCAAAGTGATTTTTAGGGTTAATCACTTTTATAAACCTTAATTTAACTTCTAAGTTGATTAGGTGATCAACATGACATTGAGGCATGATAAAGAAACCTCATGACAAAGCTCAATCAACCTAGAAATATAAACTTTGTTTTAGTTAATGCACATCAAAGTTAACATGGATGCTTTTGCCATACACATGATGACATGTCCAGTTTTAGTTTCCATAACACCAGGTGTTACACATATATCATCATGCTACGTGGATGCTTGTGTTGATGCTTTTACATCACCATCTCGCCTGATTTATTTTTTCAATGAGCCCCAAAACTCCAATTGTTAACCGGCCAAAATCAAAAGTGGCCATTCATCAAATGGACAAGATCAAGATCTTGACATTTTTGGGCCTTACCAAATAGATAAAATATAGTTTTACACATAGTCAAATATGGTTATATACACAAAGATAAATTGCCATTTACAAAGGATGATGAAGAGATTCAGAAATCAATATACTAATTTATTTATTACTATCAACGACGCCGATACATTTATCTCCTATATATATCCATTAGCCGCTATGTCCCCCTCCATCCAAGCGACAGTTAGGTACAACCTTGTAGCTATTAATTTTCACCTGTCCACAAGTTACAACAAAATAGTGAGCATAGTCTCCACTATTAATATGCTACAATAAAAACCTCCTAGGTACAAGCATAACTAAAATTACTGTACATGCACAAATGACTAGCTCACAAGCTAGCTTAACTAGTGTTGACACCTCTTAATGTTATCTCTAGCAACGGCGCTAAAATGCTTATAGGCAGAGCATCGCTACTAGAATGCCAAGTTGTCATCCCCAAAGATAACACCAAGAGATGTGGTATTAAATCATGCCACCATTTAGAATATGAAAATAGTATCCGCAGTTTACATTTATCAAATACCATTATAGCATTTACCCGAGTATTACTAGGTTGTCATTTATATTTTCTCAAAGGAAGGTCTACATGGCACTCATGTAAGGGTAGCGTGATAACGTAGGGGTGTAATGGATAGGCATAACCATGTCCTCACTACTCAATGCAGGGTAAGTCACAAGATAAATGATAAGGATAAGTATAAATCATCGCGATAAATGTGATAGAGACCCTAACTATATCATTGGGTTATTAGCAACATCAAGAGATATTCTGTGTGTTATTCCTAGCTACACGCCAATGCATATCATGGTTAGTGCAGTACACTTAGTAGTCATAGCTAAGGTTAGCATTACATCTATTCATAGCGACACATTAGGGAAAGTTTGAGAACATAGCACGCCATTTCTTCGCAAAAAGCCCCTACCGTGTCTATAAACGGGGTTTGGACTACATAGACTCAACAGGATTGTCACATCCAAGATCTACCAAGCTCCGCCTATAGGGTGCATTCGTAGATAAAACAACATATAAGCACCATGCTTACATAATGTTTACCACTCACCCAATGATCAATTAGGATGAGCGCTATACTAACCTATGAATAAGTATAATTTTAACCTAGCTATACTAAGCATATAACCACAATAGACAAAGATCAATATAACTATGAATATGCAGATGGGATAAGTGTTCATCAATTCAATTATAGCACCATATAACTATACAATGAAAGAGAACAAAGATGAGGAGGTAAGAATCCATACCAAATCCAAGCTCTTGATGGCTCTAGAATCCAAGCCTTCACGCTTGCCTCCCTCTAGTTCTAACTAGCTATCTAGGCCCCAGCTAAGGAGCTATGATTAGGTTTCCGGTCGATGATCGGACTCTTGAACGAGAATGAATGAATGTGCTCTTCCCTGGGGGTCCTCGGCCTCCTTTTTATAGCCCCGGCAATGACGTGAGCCATCGGATCAAACCGACCTTGACATACGGCTGAGATTGAAACCCTAAGGCGTGGAGCAACCGGGCGAAGCGGGCCGCGGGTCGCCCAGACGGCCGGACCTCGCCCACGGCTCTGGCTCGGCCTTAGTAGCCCCGTCTCCGCCAAGTGGTATTTTCCTCGGGCCTTCTAGATTGTTCCCCGTGGCCGCCACTGGGTGTTCGATTTCCCGCTCTATGTTCCGATAAGCTACCGGTGGATTGGCGGCTCTTTTCCAGCTTTACACTGTGAGAAAGCAGTGAAACACTAAAACTTATGGAACTTCTGTCGGTGTAAACCCTATATCTACTTTGG